>JAVJGJ010000047.1:25099953-25129965 GCA_035590215.1 Microhierax caerulescens | reverse complement strand
TGCCTCACAGGCGTGTTGTATGAGTCTGAGTTAATTAATGCTCATAAAGCCACTCTGCATCCTTGGAGAAGAGCAAAGGATCATAGCTGCTATGATTTGCTAGGCAATGCAATTAGTTTAATTTCAAAAGTTCCCAGACAGCCCTTTCCCCAGCCACTGCATTGTCCCTGCCTGCATGCTCCATGTGCACACTGATGGAGAGCCAGTTCACACTGTCTACCAGGGAGGAGACAGCAGCACTCTGCGTCTGCTCCTTGTGCCCACCTCTTGCCCCTGCCCCATCCCTGGTTCTTGAATCATCCCCAGTTGTCACCCTGTTGTCCAATTAACAGCCTGATGTCATCATGGCCTGTGGCTCTGGTCACCACAGCCACCAGTGATGTCAGGAACAGATGAAGAATAAAAATCATCCTGTTTATCCTCAGCTGTTTACCTTGGTGTGAGCCCTGGGGCTGCCAGTCCCTCTTCTCCAGCTGCAGAGGAGTCTGTATGACACCCTCATGCTACAGCCTGGACTACTGGGAGCCCAGATGAAGGATGTGAATCCAAACTAGCCTCTGCTCCGGTGGCAATCTCCTTTTCCATGCTGCCTCTGGCCAGCAGCTATGTGGGAAGAACTCTGTCTCACAATAGCTCTGGGCTCTTTGCAGGTCTGAAATGCTCCTGTGTCCCCAGTCAGAGTGTACTGGGCAATAAAGGGAGATGTCCTTCTTCACAGCCACTCTGGCATCACACTCAGTCCAGGAAGAGCTGCAGAACTCACCACATGTGGATCACAATTTCTGCCAGAAAACCTAAGCTGGGTAAGGGCTGCAAACCAGACTGCTGGAAGGCCAGCTGCACACCTGCCTCAGCAGAAGTGCCGCCAGGTCAAGGAGCATTTAAACCAGTCAGTCACGGAGAAAGAGAACAGGGTGTTCATTGCTGGGGAATGGAGCAGCTCACGGTGCTGCTTTGCAGCAATCCAGGCCAGCCATGTATTGCAGGATGAGGTGGGCAGGGGGTGTCCAGCTGGGGAGGTGGCGGTGTATTTATATATGTATATGTATGTACATGTATGTGTGCTTGTGTCTATGTTTCATAGGTTAGGAACCTGAGGACCATCTGTTTCAGCTTTTGGGGAAGCTAAAAGCCATTTCTGGCATATGCTGAGGCTGTAGGCAATACATCACCCAGGGCTCAATGACTCACTTCCAGAGCACGGCTGTGCTCCGTGTGGGCTCTGACGCCCCGTTAGCTGGCTCTTGTGCAGCTGGGGTGAGCTCCGGGACTTGCAGCCCCCTCCCCGGGAGCAGCCCGGGGATGGCAGTGGGGCGGCGGTGGGAGGCTGCGCCCCACTGTGCACAGCGGCATGGGGCGACGGCAGCCCCCCAGCCCCCTGCGGGAGGGCAGCGCTTGGGCCCTTCCAGCTCAGCCTGAAAGAATTTGATCGCTTGCTTCTCTCCAGGCTGCCCGGGGAGGAATGCCTGGCCTTTCCCTTCGTGCCCCATCTCTTCACAAACCCGTCCTTTGTTACCAGCTTTTTTCTTCCCAAGACATGAAAACTGAGGCCCCTCATCTTTCCCTCTACCTTTGCAACAGATGAAGATGTCAGGGACCTTGACTAGCAGTTTAAGAGACCTGCCATTACCTTTTCCCTCCTCCAGTTCTTGAAATCATTTCATAGGGATCCAATTTTCTCTTTCATATTCACTCCTGCAAACAGATTTGAAAAACTCTTTGTTAGTTGAAATAGCCTCTGAAATGTCCTGCTGTATTTCTTTTTGCTATTCTAATTAGCCTTTTAACTCAGTGCTGCTTGTATTTATAGATGGCTAATCCTCCCTCTTCAGTCCTCCTCCTCCATAGCAGAACATTTCCACTATTTAAAAGCCGCTTGCTCTTTCCTGTTTTCTGTTTCCCAGTTCCTTTGCTGTTGCTGTTTAAACACTCCAGCTCTTGACTGAGCTTCCTGATCAGACGCAAGGTCCCCTTTGCTGCGGCACCTTTCCCTGAGCAAGATTCAGCTCCAGGCTGGCACAAGCCTTTGAGCAGCTGTCTTGCTTCTCTCCTTAAAGATTATTTAAAGACCGCCTATTTTAGCTGTTCAGCTCCTACCATCCGCTCCTGCAAAAATGGGCAACCCAGGGTGGGCGCGAACTCAGATCTGATTCACTCGCACCTTGTAGCTGCGCTAATGCGGGCAGGAGCCTCTTGCACGTTTTCAGTAGCCGTGGTCTTGCCTCCCACCACTCTCCGCGGCTGCACAAGCTGCATCCATCCGGAGCAACATCTCGTTCTGAACATCTCTGGCTCCTCTGCTCAGAACAGCTTCTGCATCTGTGCAAAGGAAGCCACATAACCAGATTTGTGTCCCCATCCATCATCCTAATTAATCACCGTAGTTTAAAATACATTTTCACTTTTTGATGCTTTTATGTACTTAGGAGCTTGGACAAATTGATTTGCTGTAGTTTTTCAGTAAGCCCTTCAGCTTAGGGCTGGTGAGTGTGTCGTGGTTTCCCCGGGGTGGGGTTGTGTAAATATGCACTTATCCCCCCAAAGCCAGTGGAAGAGTACCCCATAAGAACCCTCTTTGCTGGGTGGCTCTAACCCTTGACTTAGGAGCAATTCCCCCGTTAATGCCTTAGCTCTGCATTTATGAAGCTTAAGATAACTCAGAGCTCTTCTGGAGCGATGCCAAATTCTAGCATAAAATATCAAAATGTCTTGTATGGTGCAAAGCTTTATCTGTAGGCTGGAGATGTAGGGCTTTCCCTTTATGTGGCCCTCCTGCCAGAGCTTTTCATAGCATGGTTTCAAAGAGCAAATATGCAGGAGATCTGCTGGCTTAGTGCAATTCCTAAATGCAGATAAGGCTTACAGCCCTCGCGCCAGGTAGGAAGATTCCAGTGACAGTTAAATGGGCTCGATTGTGTAAGTCTCTGGCTGTGGCAAGGAGAGATGGGGAGCACAGACAGATGGTCTGGCACAGGAAGCACGCTGGGAGCCTGCTAAAGCACACTTTCTAAAAGGCATCGTGGTTGCCTCGTGGCAGAGTCCTTTAAAGACATGAAGGTGGTGAGCTTAACAGGAGTCCTGACTCCCAGTCACACCCTGGGATGGACTCCACCATCATAGGTCGCAGTTTTCACAGGTCCCTCGGCATGTTGTCTTCCTTTGGGATGGACTCAAAGCAGTCTCAATGTGTAGTAACCACACAAGCATAAATAACGGACACTGCTGAAGTGAAGAGCATCCCCCATGCAGACAGAAGCGTTCCTGGCGGCAGGAGCGGTGGGCACGGTGCAGCACCGGGTGCGATGGGGGGATCGGAGCATGCGGGCTGGGCGCTTCTGCACCTAAAGCCGATGCACAGAGTTGTCTGTTGGCCGTCGGGAGGAAGTGCTCCTCTACGCTGGAGAGTGGAGCAAAGATCCTGTCACAGCACACCAGGCTCCTGCAGGGAGAGGGGAGTTGCTGGGGAGGGAGAAGGGCAGGGAAGAGGAGGATGTTTAAATACAAGGCAACGCTGAGTGCAGGTGAGGAGGTTGTACTTGTCAGGGACTCTGATGAGAAGTGGGGAAACCAGGACCTTCATCCTAATACCACATTTTTAAATGTGCATATCTGTTGCTGGTGAGTTATTTGCTCCACATAAAATATTAGTCCTTGTCAAGATATATCTTCCCTTTGCATAAACTGCATATTTTGATGCCTTGTTTCTTTATTCAATCTCTCTGCTCCCAAAAATTCATCTCCATTTTATCATTTGCTCGATTCTCTTCATGTTTGCATGGCATTTATGAGATAGCCATGGCATTTATCCTCTGCTTTGGGAATCTCACAAAGCCCCAGCTGGGGAGAGTGGCTTGCAGTATTGCCAGTCACAGGTGTCCGCACCAGCATCAGGATCCACACGGCAGGACCTAGTACCGATAACGCAGCACACAGAAGCAGATGTAGGTGGGTGGCAGCATCCCAGGGACCCTCAGGTTTGATCCAGGAGCAGTGCTGAGAGGCTCAAACACAGGCTCTGGATGGAGGCACTGACACCAGCTCTCTCCAGCTCACCGATGCACCAGGGCCTGGTGACCTACCACTTGCTTCTCGGCAGGCACGAGCCCGGGACAAAGCGCCAGAAGAGTTAGCCTGGATGAGCACAGAAAGCGTAGACTCTGCCAGCGTCTCTCTTGCTGCTACATAGCTGCTGTTTCAAGGAAGTCTTGGCCGACACCAGCAACAGCCCTGAGTTTCATAAGCATTTGCTACGGAGGAGCTGAGCAGTTTCCAAAGGACGGTGCTCCGGGAGTCGCAGCGTGAGTGGTTCAGGGAGCCCACCCTGCGCAGCGCCTGTGCCTCCTGCGGACGCAGCCCCCACGCCGGGGGTGTCTGCAGCTCGTGCTCTGAACAGCCCCCCATGACTTTGCAGAGTACAACCTCTTTAATAGTTCTCCGCTCCCAAAGGGAAGGAGAGTCCAGAGATCTCAGGCAAGGTTTCAGGATGAAAAATTACTTTATTCCATTTAACACTGGGTCATAGCACAGGAAAAAAAATTAAAAGATAAAGCAAGAAAACCCACTAAGAGCGTATTTAGCTACTGGAATTAGCCTGGGCTGCCTCAGTGTTTCGGCTATCGCAGGAATCTCCAACTTAACCTCCCTGGTGTGGATGTGATGTCCTGACCTCCCTCATCTGCCTCCCATCAGATCTGGCATCTCAGTGCCTTGAGTCTGGCTTTGGGGGTATCACAGGGACCTGGAGGAGATGGGATAAACCTTCCCTGCCTCTCTCCTCTGGGCTCAGGCTGCTCCCAGCCCTTCCCCAGCCTCCCCAGATTTGCCTTCAGGTCCTTCCCCCAAATTGGCATTCCTCAGCTGGTATTCCGTGCTCACAGCCTCCTTAAGACCTTGCAGTAAAACTTTACACATCATTTATCATGAGATGTATTACTGGTACAAACAATCTCTTAGCTTCCTTTTATCTCAGCATGCCCACCATGTGGTCCGCTCATGACTATTAGCAGCGCAGATGACAGACTAGGCAGTGAGAGGATGTTTTCTAATTTGCTTTCCTCACCCCATTATGGTAGGGGGGGTTCTACCACCAGTCTAATCTGAGAATAGACTGGGAAGACGTTTATAGTATGCCAGGGGTTAAAGTTTTGTGTGTCATTATGCACAGACCGAGAAGATTTCTGTCCGTTTCCCAGTCCAGTTGGTATTTTTTAAGCATCGTAAATCTGTCTCCTTGCTGCTAAAGCCAGCAAGAAATCACGCCTCACTCTGTCAGTCTCCAGTCAGTCTCTTGCCCTGATTTAAGCAAAACCATGCAACTGGTTGCTACTGTACGCGAATGCAAAAGTAAATGCCTCATCTGCTATGCTGCTGGTGGTTCCGCAATCATTAATCTAATGAAACAGATAATAACTCTTGGGGATGTGGTTCTGGGTGAAATCTCAACTCAACCAGAGACACGCTGTGCAGCCCGTACATTCAGGGAGTGATTTGTCATCTGCAGGATGGAGACACCTGTAATGAGCAAGACAACTCCTGGAAAAACTAGATGCCGCTTCTTGGCAGGGAGCAAACTGGGACATGTTTGCTGGAGGAGCTGCACATGCAGCACTGAACCTACGGATCCTGGGCGATCCCTGCGGTAGGGACAGTCGAGCATGACATTTGCAAGAGAACCCAAAGAACCTTTAGAACCACAGTGTGCCAACGCTGGCGGGGCACTGCGGAGCCCGGCTCGGCGCTGAGCACAGGTCCTGTGCATGTCAGCGCCCTTCCCCAGCAGGGTGAGATGTTCGTACTTCTGGTAGCTTCACTGTCAGACGCCGAGGGAAAAGGCAAGTGCTCATTTTAATTCTTGCTCTCGGTGAAGAATTAAGAAAGAGCAGCCAGTGGAGAGACTGGAGGTTGCTGCTGCCAGGGAAGGGGCTTTCAATAATTTGCCCACATGGAAAGATTTACTTTCTGTCTGGGGACAACGCACCCAGATGTCCGTGGTAGCACAACCCTGCTGCTCAGCCAGGGATGCACTTCCACACCCAGGGGTACCTGAGAGCGCTGGGGGCCAGCAGTGGCCCAAGCTGCCAATGGGTGACCCCAAGGACACAGAGCCACAGCCAGGAGACTGTGCTCTGATAAACATTACACCATCTTGTCTTCTTTATGGCTGGAGGCTTTTACAAGAACATGCAGTTTTTGTCTGCACTCCAGCAAGAGGAAGAAGGATGCTTATAATCCGGTGCTGGAGAAGTTGGCTGAGGATCAGAGATCTGTGCCAGCCCCCTTTGCTCTCCCAGAATCTGCAGCAGAGATGCCTGGGAGCGTTTCTTAACCGGTTTTTTTGCCACAAAAAAAGCTGCTAAGTCAAAATCTAAACAGTTTGCAAACTAAAGTTGATTTTGATGAACCTTCAGATTTTAAAGTGTTTGGGGGAAAAGCTCCATTGTTGACAGAATGCCTTCTTTCAGCTTCTCTAGTGAACAGGTTTGAAAATTAGTCAGAATTTGAAGGCTTAATTAATTCAGACCTAGCATGTGAGAAAAACCCAAAACAATCAGGGCTCAAATCTGGGAAGGCTGCATTTCTATAAACCCCACATAATTCACTGAGAGATCACAACGTTTTTCTGAGATGTCAATCTTTCATCCAGACGGGAAGAGCTTTTTGTGTTTCAAAATCTCTTCAGGAGAAGGGAACCGTTCCCGGCTGGTCTGTAAGCAGGGCTTCCTTCCAGACGGCCCCGAGAGGTGTCCAGGCAAACGTGGCAGGCTCTGAGAGCGAGCCAGCGCGGACCTCAAGGCAGCCAGCCCTTTGTATCCGGAGGTCCCACGCTGCCCAGCACATGCCCAGCCAGGAGCATTGCCCGTGGAGACCTTCCCAGATGGCAGCCACAGTTGTGGAGAGCACCTTTAATGTACGCAAATTCAGGTCCCCCACCTTGCACCTTGTCTTCCCTTCCCTGCTCAGGCTTGAGTGATGAAGCCCCGAGACCTGCCTGGCTGCCGCTGCCCCATTTTAGCCATTGCCTCCTCAGAGAGGCCTCTGGGGATGATGCTGGCTATCCTGCAGGTTTTATGCACTTCCGAGGGGGCAGAGGGAGGAAAGTTTATAGCTGCATTTATGAGGAGCATGAGATTATCTGCATACGCTGAAAAAATCATAGAGGCTATATAAAGAAGGGAAAGTACCATCCTTCAGCAAACAGAGTGAACTGGAATAAGCCTGCAGTCAAAGAGGATCTTAAATTATTGTTGTCTTTTTTGTATTGCTGTACAGTAGTTTAAAGATAAAAGCCATCTGGGAAGAGTTCAGATAAGTTGTGGGGGGAGCCAGACAAGCTTAGATGCACTGACTGCAACGTGCTGAAACGAACCTGCTGCCTGTAAGAGTTTCTGCTTCGCCTGCCTGGGTTCAGGCTGACAAAGCTGAGATACCCTGGGGCGGCGTGGGGTACATCCCACCCAGGTGCTTCAGCCTCCGTCCCTGTGGTGTGTCCCCTTCCCCAGCATCTGCCTTTGCAAAGCGGCATTGCCTCTGCAAATCCTGCTGACTGTAGCTGCCTGTTGGGAGCACCTGCTCACTAAGCAGCGCTGGCTGTCGATTCACGTTCTTTCTGTATTGTGTGTTACCATTGCACTTCCCCTGAAACAGGAGCTGATCAGGGGGCTGCTAGCTTGTCTCCATCTCCCTGCTGCCTGGGACCTCTTCTCCGTCACTGGCACAAACCAGGTGTGGTGTTTGCTCCTGATCTCCCAGAGCTGGGCATGTGATCGAGCGTGCGGTGACCCCCTTCAGGCTGTCCCCAGGCCCAAAGAAGTGGCTGAGATCCTCAGCTGTAAAAAGCCCACCCGGCAGAGGAAGGGGGGCTGCAGGACCCCATCTCAGCCAGTCGCGGGGCTGCAGTGGAGGGCTTTGCCTGCCCCTCAGCTGACTGCAGTAAGGCTAATGGAATGTAAAGCCCTCAAATCAGGTGGCCCCTGCCTGTTTCCGTAATTTAAACATGGGTTTATTAGAAATAAATTAATTTAGCCTGCAGCAGAACGGCGCAGGGAGAGCAGCACGGCGGTTTGCGCAGGAGGTGGTGTAGGATGGGAAGGGCAGCTGGCAGCACTGCCCGCCGAGGAGCCGGACAGGGCAGCTCTCACTGCAGCCCTGCTCCCCAGCGAGCCCAGCAGAGCCCAGCAGAGCCCGCAGCTCGCTCCCGTGGGGATGGTCCAGGAGCATCGCTCCAGCCATGCCACCACCTGCTCTCCGGCGGCTGTCCGGTGCGTGTGGGCAGCCCTGCGTGGGGCGGTGGGCTCTGCAGACCAGGTGTGATGGGGCAGCGCGGTGCCCAGCGTGTTCCTTTCCCCGTGGGCACGTGCAGGGGAAGGGTCAGGCAGTGTGGCCGGCCCCAGGGCCCCGGCTGTGGTTCCTTGGCTGAAGGTGTAAGTGGCACTTTGGACCTTTCCTGCGAGGAGGAGGTTTCTGGCAGTCACTGCCCAGGCAGTTTCACACCAGTCCAGAGGAGCATTAACAGATGTGTTTGGCCCATGAATGCCAGAACAATTTTAGTCTGCAGCGCCAGGTGAGATTGCTGCCTGCAGCGCGGGGCGAGCAGTGAAACCACCGGGATGCTGTTAAGAGCAGCCACCCTCCCGGCACAGCAGAAAGGCAGCCAATGAAACACCAAAGGCTCCTCTGCTGCGGGACAAACCTTGAATGAAAGCAGTGATGGTTGCAGCGCCCCAGCAGTGCTTTGCAGCTGGGGCGATGGGGGCACTTAGGAGCACTAGTTGTGCAGAGCATGCATTAAAGCTGGCAACCTGGAGCACTCTTCTTTTGAGACCTTTCCAAGAGGGAGAATCGCCCGATACCAACCCTGGGATAAGGCGCTGGGCTGACAGTGGCACTGACCCATGGGGCTGGGGGCTGGTAATCAGTCCTCCTGGCAAGCCAGCAAGCTGCAAGGCATTACTGTAATCTAGTCTACAGGAGATAAAAGCGTGAACAAGCTTTGTGGAGTCAAACAAGGATAAGCACTGACAAAGTCTGGAATGTTTTTTTCAAATGATGATGGCTCTCCTTAATAAAATGCTAAATGCAACACTCTTGCAGGGCTGAAGGTGGCAAACAGCAAAGGCTGTGTGGCCATCCCAGCCCGGGAGCACTGCCCAGGCAGGCCAGCCACGGGCCAGCCGAGTGCGGCAGTTTGTAGCTGGTCACAGCACTGATCCGGCAAGCTGGAGGTTTGACCCAGCTCTGTCCCAGCTGGCACATGCCCTGGCACCCATCGCCTCCAGCACCTTACCAGGAGCCTGCTCCCACCCTCCCTCTAGCAAGGAGCCAGCCCTCGCGGGTACGGTGCCGGTGGGAAGTCTGAGTGTCCGGCTCTGCAGACAGCACAAGGACTCATCCTGCTGCTGCCATAAAGGGGAAGTGCCGCGAGGGACATTAGACCCGCACTGGCCTTGCTGGGACTAAGTCACTGCCTTGGGACTAGCGGTGCTGGAACACAAGCTTAAATCAGGCAGGACAGGCACAGGGCGAGCGAGCCTTTGAGAAACTATATTGCTGATTCCCTGATGGCTTCAAAATCTGCCTTTGTGTGGTGCTGCTTTTTGAATTGCTTGCGTTCACACAGCAGCTTGAGGGGAGTGATAAGACTCATGAATATGGAAATCCTTCTCAGGGGGGTTGCTGGGACCTGGGGTGTTTTCCTGAAATGCTCACATCCTCGCTTTCTTCGAAAGCCACGTGCCAAAGCGATGGGCAGCTCAGGTCTGAAACAGCCCCTGGGGCAAGCACCATACACAGGCAGCACCCCCCCCCCCCCGGGGCTGGGGAGCAAGCGCAGTGCTGGAGCAGGGACCGAGAACACGCTGGGCCGGTTCTTTCTCAACGGGTGAGGAGCAGAGGCCCAAGAAATCATCTGGGGGAGCTCCATGAGGGTGAGGAGGCATTGCCTGTGCCTGTGCAAAGGCACCTGTGGTTTTCCAGCAGTCACTGTGGGACCAGGATGCACCATGTGGTCCGCGGAAACAGGCGTGTTTCATGTTTGGTTCAGCATGCGTCATCCCTGCCAGCGGCACAGCCCAGCGTCACGCTGTTTGCCCAGTGCAAATGAAGTGCTTTTCCAGTTTCTGGGCATTGAGCGCTCCTGTCCCTGATAATCTGTTTGCCACGCTGAAGCCAAACTTCCCCTTGCTCTTGCAAACATCTGTGTTCCCACAGCCTGTCCGGCCAGTGGGCAGCAGCCAGAGGCTGTGGCTCAGAACAGGCACGTGGGAACCCCAGTGCAGCTGGGGATCGGGGTGCCCTCAGCTACAGTCTTGTGCCAGCAGGACTCGGTGTGCCCTGGGAACCCCTGCCACCTCTGGCCTGGCTTAGCGCTGCCCAGGTCCCCTGATGGCTCCTGAGCTCAGCACCACGAGCTCCCAGTGTTGTGGGGCTCAGCATCCCGTTCCCCTGAGGCCCCCAGTGCCGCTGTGCCCCCCCCCAGTCCCAAGCTGCAGGGGCCGGTCACCACCGTCTGGCACTGCACACAGCATGGGTGCTCCTTGCGCTGGGATGCTCCTGGATGCCACTCCAGACTGCTCTGCATACATCCACTGGTTATTGATCGCCCTAAAAATCTTTAAAGATTAACTTCTGGGAACAAATATAACATCTTTATGGAGCGCCGGGAACAAACTGCTTTAGCATTCGGATGGCTGCTCTGTTGCACAGAGACATCTGTTTGCAACAGGACGCACAGAGCAAATGATCTGTCAGTGTTTGAGGGGACGCGTCCTACAAGCGGCTGCCTCCCCCACGATGGCAGGTAAAGGTAACCTTGCCATCCCTTGCAGCTGCACAAGTTGCACTCCAAGACTGTGTTAGCGACACTTGTTACTACACCAGGTTCCTGGCATGTGCTCTAAAATCAGCCGGTGTCTTCTCTGTTTTCAGCCTCCAGCATCTAGACAGGTAGGGTACGGCCTTCTGGAGGCAAGGAGGGAGCAGCCAGCAGCAGCTGAATGTCCCAGCCCTTTGGATTAATATCTTTGCCACGGCTATCGAGAGCTTTTTTGGTTTCCATGATTGCAGAACACTCCTGGAAGCTGGGGGCTCTGGCTCTCCTGTGTACAGCCACCGTGGCGCAGGGCTGTGGAGTCTCCGTGGTTAAAGGCAGGCTGGGAGGCACACTGGGCACATTCCTTGGAAACCACCTGAAAAGTGCACCAGGCGCACGGTCGCGTGCAGCAAGCTTTGCACAGCATGGTCAGAGCTGTGTGGGCGACATGAGCAGAGAAGAGGTGGGGTACCACCACCAGTGAGCACCAAGGTCTGTGTGTTCAGAAGTGAGGTTCACTGTCTACAGGGGTCTCCTAGGAGGAGGTCAGTGCAGGTGCAGCAGAGCTCTTGCACTCACTACAGTGTGCCCAAATTTCTGGAAAAGTCATTGTAAATATAGAATTTATGGTTTGGGGTAATTTTATTTCTTCATCTCACGATTTTTGCTCTTTCAAAGGCTGGCTAGAGCCCGGCATTCCTGCTGGCAGCTGCCGTGGAGGAGCTGCTCTCTGCTGGGAAGCTGCGGGATGCTCCAGGTAGCCGCCATGCAGACACGCAGTTTACTGGGACCAGCCCTGACCCACTGCACTTTCTGCAGCCTCCGCTCCCAGGCGAGGCTGCAGCTACGACCCTTCCCCAGAACTGCAGTTACCCCTGTTCCTGCCCCAAAACATTAACACGTGTGCAAAGACCAATACAAACTATTAAACTGTTTTTATTCTGTGGGACCAGAAGTTCCTAGGAGCCAGTGCAGCCAGTCCCAGTGCACTCCCAGTGCTCACTGGACCTGCACAGCTGCGTCCCGCGGCAAGGGGGCTGTGGTGGGTGCAAGCTCTAGCACTCGGCTACAGACAGCATTTGCCATGCCCAGCCTGGGATCAGCCAGTCCACCAGAAACCAGTGCTGGCAGCACCTCGTGCCTCCTGGGTTCAGCAAACGGTGGCCAACCCGTTCTGGGCTGCTCTCGACCGCCTGGGGAGTCTGCAGCTTGACAGCATGTGCACAGGGACTGCATGCTGCAAAGGAATAACCTGCTGCAGAGGAATAACCAGCTGCCAAGAAACGACCTGCTGCAAAGCCCAGCCTGTGGCAGGGTGGCAGAATGAACGTGGAGAGACCCGGGTAGCAAATGCTCTCATCAAGGGGGGCACCTCGCTGAGCACGTTGCTGCCTTGTCAGGAAAGCTGTGAATGAATGCGCCTTTACCCAGAGCGGTGAATCATCATTAGAAATCACCCAGTGATTGATATTAGGAAAAGCAAGTCATATGATTTATTGGATCATCCTGTCCATCTCATGAGCCAGCATTTGTGCATTCCCTCTAGGAAATTTGCCAGGGATCTCTGACCTGTATCATGCCGTGGAGTTTCCCCCATTCCCTGGGATGGCAATTCTCTGATTAACGTGGTTTGCTGCCAGAAAACTTTCTCTGATATTCAGCCTGTGTTTTCCTTATGTTAATTTCTTGCCATTACAGCACCCTGATTAATTACTCTGTTTATGCCTCTAGAATATTTGCAGGCTGTTGCCATTGATGCAGGAACACTTTATAGAAGAGAAATGTCTGTAGATCTGTAATTGCTTAATGAAGTGCTGATAGACAGGAATCAAGATTATTCATTGTTATCCTGGGTTTTGTAGGACCAATTAATGTCTTTGTGGTCTGCAAAAGATTCTGTTGTGCCCCAGTTCATCACCTCGTGGCCAGACTGGGCTAACTGAAGCCTTCTGCTCACGCTTGTAGTCTCGTCCGCAGGTGGTTGACTTTGTTGCCATTGCTTGGGGAAAGTGATGTCCATAAGGACTTGTGCCACAAACTCCTTGTCCCAGGGAACACTGCTTCAACAATGTAACGCAAAAATGGGACAGGGCTTCCCTATGGCTTTACTGACTTGTAAATTAGAGTAAAAAATCACTGGGAAGATGCCTAGCAGTGAGTGCACAGGGGTCCAGGTTCCTTGGCCCCAATACCCAAGTGTGCATGCATTTTGCACATCCCACCTGTCAGATGAGCCTGTCAGTTATGTCTGTTTCCCCAGCTCTGGCTGTTGTTTTTGCTCCCTGGCATTCAGCAGCACCTCCTCCGCAGACACGTAATGCTGTGCATCCCCAAGCAGGGGCTGAAATCCAGCCTGTTGTGCGTTTCCCAGGTTGCCCCATTTCTTCCTTGTGGCAGTGCTGGAACCAGGCTCCCCACATCCCGCTCGGCGGCAGGCGCCGATGCTGGCACCTGGCTGCCGTGAGATCTGTGTCACTTCGTGCTCCTGCCTGGGCATCTCCTTTGCAGAGCGAGCTCATGGGGACAGGTGCCAGCTCAGCTGATACTTCCCCAGCCTCAAAATAAAAAGATGCTCCAAAAGGTCTTCTGAGTCCCCTGCAAGGCTCCCCTGCCTTCTCAAGTGAGAAGAAAAGGATCCATTAATGTTTAGCTTCATTTCTGTTTATCAAAGAAAAGAAAGCTTTTGTCAAGCATCAAAGCTAGGATTTAGGACACAAAGCAAACTGCTTTACTGTGGGCTTCTGAGAAACCCGAGGAAGAAAAACAGTTGTTTGAAATTCCCAACTAAACTGGTGAATCCGAAACCTGCAGTTTGTGTTTAGCTGAACAGAAGAGGCTCAGGAAATTACCCATCTGCTGTAAGCCTCTCTGAAGTCTAGCGCTCCATCCGTGTCTGAAATCTGGGGGCACCAAGGATGCAGACTCTGCACCAAGTGGGATTTTGGGGCCGTGGGCTGGGGTGGGTCTGCAGCTGGAGCTGGACACAACTGTGCCACAGAGCAGCCCTGCGCTTTGCAAGGGCTGGCAGCAGACGGCCTCAGAAAGCCCAGAACAGGGTAAAGCAACTGGAAGGAAAATGTAAAATAAACGTGTGGCCTGAAGTCCGGATGTGCAGTTTATTTTAAAACCTAATAACTCCAGATAATTGATAGTGGAGTGCAGTATTTTCAACGCGTTGGATTACGAGCGTCTGTCGCTCACAAGAAGCTGTAACCTTGAGCTATGAGACATTATTGGCAGTATTTAACACAAATCTGTTTTCCATCATTGTCAAATCCCACTTCAATATGCACCACAGGAAGAAAGCTGAATACTAAATTGATTTCTTTAATGGGAAGTGTTCTTCAGGAGATAGCAACCTGTGTGGAGATGCATTAATAGGATTACAATGGAACCTTTTTATTTTGCTTTATTTTTTATGGAGATTTTTTAATGGCGATTTCCTGTCCTGACACACCTGCGATACACTGCGTGGCCACAGATGTTGCAAGGCAAGCCGCTGTAAGGAGAACATCTTCCTCTGGAGATGGAGCTTATGAACTTGGGACTGTTTCTGTGGTGGGTCTGCCAAGCTGCAGGGAACAGCCTGGAAAACAGTGGTGTTTGCAAAACACCAAAGAAGAGCCCACCAGGCTCTGCCAGCCAGGCTAAGATGCTGCATCCCGCTGGGACCTGGGAGCACCCAGCGTACCCCTCCCTCTCCTCACCCAGAGCTGGTTAAGCCACAGGCTGCGGCACAGCAGCCCTTGGGGAGGGTGTGGAGAGGCATCTGTAGAAAAGCAGGAAAGAAACGAGCAAATGAGCATGGGCACAGAGCAGAATCGGGCGTGGGAGGAAGAGCCTCAGCACAGCCGGGGTCCGGGCCTGACCCAGAGCTGCCACGAGCCCCCCCGCCAGCAGCTGGTGGCCGTTCGTGCAGCTGCCACGGAGCAAAGCGGGGAGTCGCGCTGCAGTTCTGGTCTTCACTCTTTTCTCGGTTGTTGCAAGTGCTGGAAGCCTGATCTGCCAGGAAGAGCGTGGGTTGGGGCGCGTTGGTGCTGTGCCGGGGCAGCCCGTGGCAGGGGCACCCGGATCAGCAGCGCTGGCCATCGCTCTGCGGGCAGTGGGGCCGTGAGGCCGGCGGTCGCATGCCGGGATCATTTGTGCCAGGCAGGGAGCAGGAATGTTTGCCTTCTCCAGGAGTGCAGGAGTACTGAGTGACAAAGAGATTACGTTCTTCAGCAAGAGCTAAGTGACAGCTAACTGACTTTCTTAAAGTTGCTATTTCCCTTCCCTGGGCAGGGCAGGAGCCCCTGGAGCTTCCCGCAGCGGCTCCTGCCGACGTGGCTCAGGGAGCACCGGGCGGGTTGGCGGCTTGGCTGGGAGTCCCACGCCAGGGTTCTGCAACCCCCCGCAGCTGCATCGGGGGTCTGGCAAGCAGGGGCAGGAGCCGGGGAGATAAATCCGTGCTGAGGGTCTCGTGGCAGTGCCACAAGCCCCAGAACAGGGGTTCACACGGCAATTGCCGACTCGGTTGTAGCTTCACTACACAACGGTGCCGCATTAAAACGTCTGTCAGAGTCGTGGGCTACTGTAAAGTGGTTTACAAGTCTGTCTGGCAAAGCTGAACCATTTCTTGTGATACTCTGAGGATTCATGTCTGTAAATAGAGAGGAGCTGTGCGGGAGGTGTAACGGGTAAGTGGGCTGTGAAGGGTGGACCCTTCACAGGCTGAAGGTTCGCTCCTGGCAGTGCCTGTGCATCTGCCACAGGTTGCTGCTGCCCCGCTGACAATCGCTGTGTGGAGCTGAGGCCACGGAGCTTCCCGGGGGCCGCGCTGAAGGACGCGGTCGAGGCAGGGAATAGCCCCCAGCTGCAGGCACCCCTCAGCCCACTGGGGCTGGGAGCAGCAGAGCCCAGGGCCACCCGGCTCCGGTGCAGACCCGGGCCAGGAGCCTAGCTGCTGCCCACGAAGTCATCAGAGCCAGCTGGATTAGTTGGTGGCTCAAAAGCAACCCAGTGCACAAAAGGTGCTGCCGCCTGCGACCTGCAGGGCCACCCCTTGCACAGCCAGTGGGGAAAGCAGAGGGAGGCTGCAGCCCCGCACCGCCAGGCCAGCGGCGAGGGAGGGAAGGGGACACAGGGAGAGACCCTTCCCAAAGCTGGATGCACTCCTTCGGGGACACTCTAGCTGTGTGCATCCTCTAGCAGCTGCTGCTGCTGGGCTGTTTGCTCTCTCGTCAGAGCTGGAGACATACAGACATGCAAACACATGCAGGAACACTTTCCCCACTGTAAAATGAGGATTCTAAAACTTCAGCCCAGTATTGAGACCGCTTACTGCTCCTTTGTGGTGACGTCTCCCACATGTATCTCTTGGAGTCTGACAGCCCGTTTGGCATCCCCAGTCCCCACAGCCATCCCAGGATCCAGGCTTACCTCCCCAGACCTTGCTTAGCATGCACTGTTCCCCTGCCTCAGCTTTACAGTTGACTGTAAAATTTACTCAAGATTACAATTTAACCCCTCAGGAGATGAGATGGGAGATAGCAAGCGGAGACCCTGTCAGCAGATGAGCTCACTGAGCATGGCATTTCTGGTCACACTGCTAGCTAACAAACAAGAATTTGTAGCTTTACAGGAAAACGTTTCACATTCCCAAAGGCAGTACGGTACGTTCTGGAGCTGATCCAGAGGAAGCCACTGAATTCAGAGATGTGTTGCCCCAGGTTTGATTACCAAAGAAGGGAAGAATCATGGTGGAGTTTTGTTCACGTGTCCTGGGGTGCAGTGGGGCTATGCAATGGTGCAGACCCTTCTTGCCTGCCTTGGCCTCACCTGCCCCCTGTGCCAATTCGTGCCTGCATCTTGCACCGGTCCTGGCAAACACAGTGAGCAAGCAGCCCCCACCCTGCCCTGGCATACCCTGCCGGGCTGTCAAGAGTGACAGGCAGTGACGCTGTTGCTGTGCCAACTCCCCAGATCTGCTCTCCCACTCTTGGAACCCACCTGGGCCTTCCACCACTGTGTGTGTGTGTGTGTGTGTGTGTGTGTGCACACAGCCGATGCTGCACCCTCACCCTGGCGTGGTTGGGACCTCACCTGCGGGCACCTGCGGGCACCTGCCTCTGCCTTTGCTCAGCAGGACTCATCCTGCTGGTCTGGCTGCAGTGAGTGGGAGCAGGGGATGCCCATCAGGTGCTCCCACTGCTTTCCTGCCAGCTGCCCCACTTCACCTCCTCCGCTGCCTGAGCAGTAACAGGTCCCAGGCAGGTAGAAATAAGCTGCCACTGTGATGGATAAGAAAATCACAGCAGCACTTAGGGCGGATTATGGCTTTTTTCTTCTGTGACAGGAAGAAGATGTCTCTCCATACAAGCCTGAGTTTGCCCAGGGCTGCCACCACCACCATCCATCACTGCTGGTCCCCCAGCACTCCCAAACTGGAGATGCATTTGGTCTGAAATGCATCCCTACAGTGCCTGGCAGCTGAGCAGGTCGGAGCTGACGGAGACCGCTCTGCCCGGGAGCTCCGTCTCAGGCAGGGAAAATATCTCACTGCCTCCAGCAAGCATTGCCCGTCCCCACGAGCTGCAGAAGGCACAGCAAATACCTGGAGTTTGGAAAAGCCCCAGGTGACAGCAGGAAGAGCCGCTTGGCCCTGGCCCCACAGCCTCCCCCCCGGTTCCCCTGGGGCACAGGGTGTGCACAGGGCAGGCACAGGGAGCCAGGTCCAGCAGGGTACTGGGTGCCAGGGCTGCTGCTGGGGCCAAGTGGCTCTGCAGCCAGTCAGCCGGGGGCTTCAGTGGTTTTTCAGAAGGGGTCTCTGGTGGCCACCCTGGTGAGCATGTGTGCTCAGGCTGGCCTTGGCTCCCCGGCAATCTCCCTGCTCCCAAGCCCACCGCTAGCTGGGATGCAGTGTGAGCACCTGCCCCCAGGCAGCAGTGACCAGACTGAAACCCAGCATCGCTAGCTGGAGCCAGCACAGCCAGCTCTTCCTTGGAGCAAGGTATTTGTGACCAGTTGGATAACACAGAAACATCTAATGGGATTACCTCCAATGCTGCAAGCATTAAATGTGCGGGTGGCTTTGTCCCGTGCTAAGTGCAGAAACAAAAGGGCAGAGCCCACAGAGTGGGCAAAGCCTCTCAGAGGCCAGGGAGTCAAACAGAAATAACGGCCTTTCTGGGAGGGCTGGGGCAGTGTCGGGATTTATCGTTCCTGGCAATGAGAATAGGTTTCCCTGGGAGGCTGGTGCTTTCCCAGCAGAAGCAGCGCAGCGACAGCGGTGCAGATAAGCAGTGTTGGCAGGGCAGCACAGAGCCACGCTGGTGATGTCCCTCGCCACGGTGCACCAGGGACATTTGGGTCATTCGGCTCTGGGAAGGCTGTCCCTCCTTGCTGGGCGGGAGCACGCTCAGGGGCAGACGCTGTGCCCTGTTCCCTGCTCGGGGACTGCGCACTGCGAACACCGGGTAGCACCCCAAGGCCCCGCGAACAGGCTGGCTGGGAGTGCATCACCTGTCAAACAGCATTGATCCAGGCTCTGCCTTATCTGAAACAGCCATGGCCCCGAGCAAGTGCAAGGAAGACACTGCACTTAACAAGCACAATTAGGGTGGTTCGGCAGTGACACGGCGGTGGCAGGAAAGGAGCTTAGCCATGGTGATTAATTTCCTCGTACCACTGTGTGCCACGAAGCGCCTGTACATCTGCCTCTGGTGCAGGATGGGCTGACCCCTGCTCTGCTTCACTGTAGCCCCAATTTGCTTTCAAGTACAGGAGAAATATCTCTTCTAGGAAAGTCTGTGGGAATGCAGTGCCCACTTTTGGAGCCAGACCTGTTGACATTGACCCTTGCAGCCGGGAACCAGGGCAGGCATGAGCTCAGGTCGGGGCAGGGGTGACATGGCGCTGCCCTGCGATGGCAGTGTGAGAGCCGCGGTGGGACACGGTGCACTGGGGCGGCTGCCTTGGGCAGGGCAGGGCACAGTAGGCACTCCTGTGGCACATCACAGCACTGCTGGTTGCGATGAAGCCGTTCACATTATAGAAGACGTGTGCTGCCGAGGCCGTGGCCACGTTCCTTCCGTGCCACCTGGGGCTCCTCCAGCTCCTTCCCAGTGGTACTGCCCCGTCACTGCTGGCCCAGCCCCCCACAGGCAGCACCGCACTCGCGCTCTGGGTGCCAGGGCCCCCGCTCTTGGCAAGCGTCAGAGATTTTTATTGGCTGTTTGCTAACGGAGTTGGAAATTAACATGATTATTTTGCATAGTAATTGGCAGCCTGTGTGGTGGGGAGATCAAAACGCAGAGAAACTAGAAGTGAAGAGGTTTAGTGGAGTGTTTGGGGAGGTTAAATTGCGTATTTAATGCCTTGAAGTGATGGTCTGTGGCCAGGGTCCGTGCCACATGTGTGACACTTGCTCCCTGGGCTCTCCTGGCCGGGGGGGCGGTGGGGACGTGCTTCTTGCTGCCTGCGGAGCAGCCAGTGCTGTTCAGTGGTGCCGACCCGTGTGGCTGCCAGCCCGCTGCCGATGGCAAGCGCCCAGCGCGCCGTTTGGTATCCGCCGCAGACAATGGCGGGCGGAAGCTTTCCCTCCCATGGCACCATACGGGAAGGCTTCTGTCACCGCGCCGCCACAGGGAGAGGAATTTAAATGTGACAAGGCAGGTTCCTCTGAACTGTGTCCAAATACCCACCTAAGAATAGCCTCTCCCTCCAGAAGGGTGGCTGGTTCCAGCCTCAGCTCCACATGCTCACAGCACCCCCTTTCCTCCCCTGACTCCTGCAGACCTGCGGCTTGTGATCAGCTGCTGCGGATCAGCGTATGCACGGCCTTGGTGTAACTTAGGAGGTACACAGAGAGCATGGTTCTTCGCCTTCAGCCTAAATCTGCACCCCACCTGCACGAAAGCAGAAGTCCTGGATTTATTTCTGGCTCCTTCCCCTGTTCATAGCAGGCCTTGTGCTCTGCCTGTAATGTCTGGGTGTAGCAGCTTTTATCAGGTGATAAACCTGGCTCAGTGAAGCCAGACTTTGTGTCAAACACACTGTAATATTCTCGAAACACAGCCCCAGCAGTGTGCATCCTAATGCCAGACGCACAGCTCTCAGGATTAAGGCAGCAGAGCCCCCGATGTCCTGTCAGTCAGGATACGGCAAATCCTGTACGTGCAGCACAGGGGGAGCTTCAGTTCGAGCAGCACAGCGGCAGGAGCCTTCTTCCCTGTTTACTTTCCACTGCAGATGTTTACCTTCAGACCAATGAGCTGGGAA
This sequence comes from Microhierax caerulescens, assembly GCA_035590215.1. Lineage (NCBI taxonomy): Eukaryota > Metazoa > Chordata > Aves > Falconiformes > Falconidae > Microhierax > Microhierax caerulescens. Next base: position 25,109,900 of record JAVJGJ010000047.1, on the reverse strand, counting down.
GGTTTTCTTGCTGATTATAAGCCTAGCATTAGTATGCAGATGAAAATGCAAATCAGCCTAGCTGAGACTTCCTGGACAGCCGTGGAAGTCAAGGATTTAATCTAGCCTGATCTTGGACATAGTTTAAGCTCCTCAAAACAAGAACACACAACCTGATGCAAAGATTTCATCTCAGTAAACCTCCCTGTCAACAAGCTCCAGGAGACTTTGTTTACCTTAGCAGTGATGGTTCAGGCAGGGGCGAAGTGCTTGGTGTCGATCCCCATGCCCGAGTGCATCTCCGCAGCACCCAGCCCCTGCCTCTGCCCTGACATCCCTCCACGCTCCCGGGCTGTGCCGCCTCCCCCTGGCACCCCCAGCTCAGCCTGCTCCTCTGAAAAGCACCGGCCTGCGCCTTCTGCCAGCTCCCCCAGGCCACCCGGGACTTGGCTGGACCCTCTCCCAGGACTGTGGTCGTAAGCAAGCGTGCTTGCTGCTGCGCGTCAGAGACCTCGGGCAGCACCTTCCTCTCTTCAGCCCACCTCATGTGGCTCATGGAACCCTCCGTTTCATGCTCTCCAGGTCCCTTCCCAGGAACCCACCCAGCTGCCTACTGTGGAGCAGGTTGGTTGGGCTTAGCCGCGCCGGAGTCCTGACTTGGGCAAATGAATCGCATCCCTCTGGGTTCTAGTATTTCATCATAAGAAACTAATTGTCATCTCAATGCCAGGTTCTGGGGTTTCTTCTGCCAAATGCTGCCAGCTTCCCTTCAGTATAGAGGCCAAAGCTGTGGAAGAGCCAACCAAGCCCAGATTTTGATCAGAGCTTGCAGTGGCTCTGATTGCCAGCTACGAGTCTCCAAATCCAAGCAGAATTCATGGGCTGCAAAGTCCATGGACTGCCTGGCCTGAGGGCACTTGGGGCAGACCCAGCGGCACTGCCGGGTGCAGTGGCCGCAGGAGGCAACGCTTCTGCCCGTCCCGGGTCAGAGGTGCAGCTCCCACGCGGCAGCGGGGCAGAGCCACAGCAGCGGGGCAGGCAGCAGGTCTCCTCGCTGCCCGTGACTCAAAGGGCTCTGTGGCCAGGCTGCGTGGGGGCTCCCCTCTCTGTCCTGAGGGAACCACAGCGAAGGCACATGTGGACGCCGCACACCAGCATTCAGGGATGGCATCTCCCGCGCAGCAGCCTCCATGCCCTGAGCGCAGTCAGGCTGCCATTCTCCAAGCAGCCGGTGACGGGCAAGCTGAGAGGAAAGGCTCTGGCTGGCGGAGCAGTAGACCAGCCTGCTTGATAAGTGAGCACTTAATTAGCCTGAATGTTCAATGCCCAGTCCTTAGGAGCCGTACGAAGGAGCTGTGGGGACAGGAAAACTTCTTCAGCAAGAACAAGCAGGGAGACTGTGGGCTTCCCAGACCTTCCTTCCAGAGCCGGAAAGCCTTCTCACCAGGAGCATGAGCCAAGAAATGCTGGCAGTGCCAGGCAACTAAGCACAGCCCTCACTGCTCCATCTTTGCGCATAAATTACCTCCAGGCTCCAAGCTAAACAAAAGGCCCTGAAATAATTCTGCATTTTAATAAAGTCAGCGTTCGTGCCACTGTCATCCTTACAGAAAGGGAATTTGCATTTCTTTCTGTCAGCTCGCTCTGCACAGCCTGCTGGCACTGGAGATCAGCCACACTCTCCTGCACTCCCCACCAAGGACTAAGTTATATTTTGTTGCTTAATCACTGTAACACCAAAAATGCAAGGTAGAGCTGCTCTAACCCCCCAGACACCAATATTGATCTCAAAAGCCCTCCAGTGTGCAAGTTGGTGTAAAACGCAGCACTCCAAAACACTGCTGCTGGTGGTCCCTGCGGGCAGGCGAGCACCTGAATCACCCGGCAGCCCAGGGGGGAAAGAACTGGCACTTGCCCTCCTGGTTTGCCTTTCTGTAATATCTGGGAAGAAACAAACTGCAGCTTCTCCCTCCCAAGGGAAAGGCATCCCCACAGATTTAGAGCCTGTCGCTAGTTGTGCCTCGGCAGACGGTGCTCGCGAGCCGGGCGAGGTGACGGTGCTTCCCCTGCCTGGGACCCTCTGCAGCTCCAGGGAGGGCAGGCGGAGCGCAGCCGATGCACAAATCCTGTGACACTCCCTTCACTCCTCATGTTTCCCTTCCTAGACCCCTGTGCTGGACACACGGGCCATGGGGGCTCGTCCAGTCTGGAGGCCACTGCCTTTCCCCGCAGAAGGTGAGACTGGGGCTAAAGCAGAAGCATCTCCCACCAAGGGCTGTGGGGCTGCAGCAGGACCAGAGGCACCTGCCTCCTCTTGGAGGACGCTCCTCTCGGAGTGTCCACCAGCCACAGAGCTCTGTCCCTCCAGCACAGGATTGCTACAAGCTGAGCAAAGCTGAGGCTACCCAAACATCCCCTGAGCAGCCCTGCTGCCCGGGCAGGTGGGTGTGCGGGGCTGGCAGCGCTTCGTGCCGGGTCCAGCTCCTGCCTCCCACCTCCATCCCACTCCCCTCCCCTGCCAGGGGCTCCCACTGCAGGGCAAAGCTGTGACGGTAGCTTTCAGCATGTTCAATTACTGTCAGTTAATGATGATTAATTTACAATTAAGGGCCTCTAAAGGGTAGTGTGTGTGTTAAATAAATATTGATCTTTCATTTGTGGCCACAGATATATTACTCCGGTTACGGGAAACATGGCAGTGGCAAGAGCCGGGCTGCCTGTGCTCCCAGCCCCGGCGCAGGGAGAGCTGCCCTGCAGCGCCTGGAGCTGATGGGGAGCATCAGGGAACCGGGGGCGGCCCAGTGCGGGAGGGTCTCATCCTGGCCAGGAGCTCTGGCTGCTCAGGGCTGGATGGGGATTGCTTTGCTCAGGGTGTTTCAGTATCAACTGAAATTGCTTGGTCCTGTTTCCACTTGCAGAAAGCGTGTGGGAGCAGGGGGGTGCTGGGAGCTGGCGGTTTTCTTCTTGCATGGCCCCTAATTGGCCTTGTAAAATAAACAAACTGTCCAGAGCCTGTTATGGTTTCATTAGCAGACAGACAACTTAACAAACTTGTCACTGAATACACAATGTGTTTTTCAACTGAGTTTCGACAGTGCTCTTGAGTCTTTCTGGCTGCCACGATCACGCTAGAGCCCACGCACGCGTACCGTATCATGTGCCGGGGGGGGCAGATGCCCTCAGCATCCTCTGCAAAGGCACCGTCAGGAGCCTGCCGGGGTCTCTGGTGGGGTTTGACGAAGGTGGCCGGGAGGAGCTCTGGACATCCGCAAAGACACTCAATAAAGGCACCGCAAGGGGATGTGCAGCACGGACCTAGGGCTTCAGCCTCCCAGTGAGACCCATCCCCTGTGTCACTGCCCCTCCTCAGTCTCCCTTGCCCAGCCAAACCACGCTGGTCACCATCTCCAAGCCATGGCTCCTCTGTTGCCCTGGCTTCAGCTGTGCCCTATGGCACTATTTTTTTCTAAAAGATTTTTTTCTAAAAATCTTCTATCAATAGCTGTTAGCTGTACAACTCTCTACATTGTCCAATTTTGTCACTGTTTTCAGCTTGCATTTGCAACAGCTTTGTTGGTCTAGCAATGGATATCTGTGCACTATCAATATTCATATCAAGATCCAGACTAAGCTTCTGGAGAGTCCTTAGTGCAATGTACTACGGGGCACTCCCCAGGCCACCACTTAAAGCACATCTGGAAATGACAGGTAAGTCAGCACTAGGGGTCCCAAACTGTGGAACATACCGGAGCTTCCCTGCCTCTGGGGCAGCAGGGAGAAGGTGGGGAAAACAGCATATGGGGAGAGGTAGAGCATAAAGACCTGGGACAGCAACAGTTGGAAACACATGCTAGAAACAGTAGTCTCCTTTGTATTATTTTTCTTTGTATTATTTTTTCAGAGACACAAATTTAGTGTAGCTGCTGCCATATCGCACATTGCTGCATCCCATATGATGGCTGCATGGATACAGCCATCTATGCAGATGCTTTTGCATCCACACAAATCCACGTGGAAGGACATTCAGAGGCTCTGTGCATAAGTGAGTGATGTCCACAGCCCTGATACTTACTTTTCTTTCAATTCCTTCTGATTTCCCCATACCTGGTACTCAGCAGTCTAGAGAAATACCTAAACATGGTGCAATCCATCCCATCTGAATAGAGGCTGTTTCAACAGGCACCAGAGCCAGCATGTCCTAAATGCTGGAGCTCAGCAGTTTTCCACAGCACCATAGCACTTTTCCATCTGGGATTCTTTTACACATGTAGATGAATCAGGAGATGGGAATGCCATCCCACCCCACCTCCAGCCATGTCCCAGGCAGCTTCTGAGTGTTCTCTGCTCCTTTTCCCCAGCATATCCCCAGTCACCATCCCCTCGCCAGGAGCTAGTCTCCCCTTCCCTTTGCAGCACATTTCTTGGAAGCAGGCTTACAAGAAGAACATTGTCTCTGGCTTTCTCTTTTATTTGAGGCATGTATTTAAAATGATGCTTTTGTTCCAAATGAATGAGTTGATTCATTCAGAAGTGCAGTTTCTGGTTTTGAATCAGCGGAGCTGTTTATGCTCATAGTGTCCATAAAACTGTTATTTTAGTCTTGACACTGATGCTTATGAATAAAATTTAGATCTCATTCAGAAGTACATTAGCTGTAGCTATTTGGCTTCTTGTTAAAGCATTAATTTTTATTGAGAAGACTACATTGCCAAGCAGCTCCTTCTGTATCTTGCTGCAAACTAAGCACCTCAAAGTATAGCCTTCGGTAAGACCAAACTGACGCACCCCCTGGTACTCCCGGGTCTAAACATGCAGTTTGCGGCTGGTTTTCTTTCACTGCTGGACCATGGTGGGAACTTCCCAGTTACCCTGGGTGAACTGGAGAGACTGGAGCAGATGCACCGTTGCTCAGGAGGAGGTGTTCAGGGTCTGCTGAAGCCATCAGTAAGCTGGCACTGCATTGCTTATTCATGATGGACTGGATGTTGGGTGTATTGGAGCCAATTAGCTCTCCCATGTATTTATTGCACTTTTTTGCTTGAAGCAAGCTGTTAAATGTCAAAAATACTTTAGCATTTTAGCAGAAAGATAATTTTTTAATAGATTCCACCTACAAAAAGGAGCTGACTGGCAGAATATTAAACTCAGGGAGATTTATTTTTAATCCGTGCCTCCAAACAGCTTGAGATAACCATTTTTTTTGCATCGCTCCTGGCTGATTAATACTGCTGTCCCTTGCCTGTCCTCCTCATTTGGTGCTGTGGCAGCTGTGGCCTCTCACATCCCATTAACCTTGTCTGCAGAAGGGACACCTGGCCAAACCGAAGAATTAGCTCTTGTAATTAGGAATGTAAACATCACACACTGCCTGCTAACATCCACATGTCCATCCCTGCCTTCTCCCAGTGCTTGTTAGGGCGGGATACCTCCAGCCAGGCTCTTCCCATCACCAGCTGCTGATAGTTTCTAAATTAACAGGCATATAAAACCCAAATCAAGCCACAAGTAGCTTTGGTTCTTCAAGAACTAAGATTGGTATTCTGACAGTGCAGGTTGTGCTCTGGGTTGGTAGTGCTTGCCAGGACTGTGTGGTAAGTGTTGTCCCCTTCTTTAGAGGAGCTAATGGATGCCTATGACTTGTGTCTGGTACCAGCGAAGTGATAGTACTCTTAGCAATGGTGATGTTTGGATCCTGGCTCTGTAAGCTGTCAGCAAGTGCCAGGCCAGTGTGCCGAGTGTTTCCGTAGCAAAGCTACCTGAGGTGACACAGGGATGCCCTCTTGCCACCCCTGCCTGTGGTCCTACTTGGTTTAATTTTTAGGCTGAGTAGTAGCAGTCTGCTTTTGTTATCAGTAGTAACTCCTTGGTGCTGGATGGAGCAATTAAGTCATTGTTCATAATACAGTAGGTTCTGAAAATTAAGATGACTTTATTTGTTTCTCACTAATAATGAGCTATTTTGAGTGATGCTAGATGTAATGACTAAATCAATATGTGTATTTAGTGTTAGGCTTTATTTTAGCACTAAGTGACATGAGATAAGCAGACTTAGAGAGTGTTAATTGGTTTGTGTTTAGCATTTACACTAATCAGAGTGTGCAGTGCTGCCCAGGGCTCTTCAGCACTAGTAATTTTGTTTATCCAAACCAGCAATTGTTTACTGTATTGACTGGAATGGCATCAGTCTGTTTTCTCGCTTACTTGAATGTTATACTGCATGTGTGAATTTAACAGAGTCCTGGCTAAATCTAAGCTCTGCTGCACATAGTGTGTATGTGTGTGGGGCAGGGTAACAAAACATTAGCAGGGACCTGTACTGACAAAGTCACTGCCTGGAGACTTCAGTATTGCAAGTAAACAGCATTTATTTTGCCCTTGTGGCTGGCGTATTTGTCTGCCTTCATTTTGAGGGTGCACGTAAGGGAAGACGAGCTCGTGTTCCCCTTCCCAGCTCACCGCCTGCTACAATCAAGACAGAGCTCCCGTCACACCATTTATCGGATGAATCCACCATCCCTGCCAAGCCTTCATCGCCAGGGTTGCAGCACTCTGTTTTCATGAACCAGACACAGGAGATGGGGCTTTTGGCTGAGACGGCCTGTGCTGTGCTGCCCATAGAGGGGTCCTGCCTAGGTCTGCTGGGTGGCGTGGATGTAGCCTGCAGGGGCTCTCCCAGGTGCAAAAGCAAATTATGTGCCAGCATCCTTCTCCACATTTGTCACTGAGCTGCCTGGCCTGGGCTCGTGTCCGTCTTGTGCTGACAGGAGCAGATGTCCGGGGAAGTGCCCACTGGAGCATCCCAAGAGCCGACGGCAGCGGCAGCACACCACGTCCATCCAGCCTGCAGCACACGGCCTGACTGCTTTCAAAGCAGCTTGGAAACAGCCTCGTTGCTGCTATGTTCCCATCACCTGGCTCTTTTTTAATAGTGTTGCTTTTGGATCATTTAATTTTTACCCAAACATTTGCTTCCCAGCTGAGGTGTTGGAGAGCACAGCTCTGGCTCTCTGGACTGGTGCTGAGCCCCCAGAAGCAGAGCTGTCTGCTGGAAGTGCTGACAGCCCTTTCTGCTGCTGGAATTGCCTCCTGAGCCTTTCCCAGGGTCCTTCCCTGCTGCAGACCCAGTGTTTACTCTGTTCCAAACCCCCTTCCCCTTGTAGTGGGGCAGGTGTAACTTAGACACCAATGGCTTGTGCAGAACCTGTGACGTAGCTCCCTCAGCAAGGATGCTCTGTACAAGGAAGGTCAGACATGCCACAGGCTACTCCTTCTCCTGGCTGCTCTAAGCTGTACCGAGAGGCAGAAAAAGATGAAATCCCTTTTATTTTGCAAAGTGCCATTTCATTGATTTCTGCTGAACAACCCCTAGCGCGGCCGTAGTGCCCCTCCAGTACGGCTGCATGCAGTGGGGGAGCGGTGGGGAAAGCCCAGAGTCGCGGTTATCTGGAGCTGCAGCAGCATTTTGACAGCTCCCGAGATGGACGTTAAATCACTTCTGCAAGGGAGAGTGAAGGGATGTCACTGGGGCTCAGAGAGGAAGCTCTGCTGTACCGATTGCACTGACTGTGTGATCCGTGTCAGAATGAGAATCATAAATCTTGATTATTCTCTGTCTCAGCTGATTTGAACCAAATGCCTTGGACAGGGATATAGTTCACATCTCGCTGAAAACTGCAAAAAAACTGATTAAATGTACAAACTGATATAAATAGCACTCTATCTGTGTTAATGCCCAAACTGTCACTGCTTGGAGAGAGGATCCTCCGTGGATGGGGCTCTGTCCCAGCCCAGAACAGCTTCCTGGGTGTTTTCAGAGGCAGCTTTCTCTCCACTGCCATTTATTTTGGTACTTTGTTCCTGTGATGCTGGCTGTTATTATGATGCTGTCAATTACAGATGACATCTCTGATTCTGATTGCACTTTGCTTTACAATTAAGCATCCTATAGAAAAATGGAAATGCTGGGTCATTAACATAAAGTAATAATAAGGTAAACCATTCAATTACGGAGGAAAAAACATTTAGAATAATAAGGATATTGTATGCCTAAAAGACATTCAGATGCCAGTGTATTACCATTTTTGCATACATAATAAATGAACTTAAACCCTAAAATAATCGACAGAAGCAAATAATAAATAGCTGTGCCCTCGGCAACAGCCTGGCATCGCTCCCTCCTGGGGCAGGAGAGCAGCTCCTGGGTGGGAACGGAGGAGTCTCAGGTCTGGCAGTCGTTGGCAGTCACTTTGGGGGTGCCTTGGCCACCATGGGGCTTGTCTCGTGCTGGGACTGAGTTGGCACAAAGTCACCTCTTGGTGCTTTGAGGGTGCTCTGGGGACTTTGGAAGTGATGCAGCCAGCTTGCCTGTGGTGCTGAGCGGGGAAGGTCGGGAGCTGTGGGGAAGGGGTAGTAAAGGGGGGCAGGGCAGTGGTGTTTGTTGCTGCCCTGTAATGGTGAAGGAGGGCAGCAGGGCTCTGCCCAGGGCATGTGCTGGGCTCTAGGGGCTGGATGGAACCACTGCCCTGCTGTCGATTAACAAGTGGGATATTGTGGTTTGGACAGCTGAGAGACTAATGCAGTCAGGAAGATCGGGGCACCCCATGTCTTCGTGGAGGGGTTTGGGACTGGCTTTGCTATCTCCAGCGTCTGCTGTCCCCCAAGAGCCTGTCACCTCCCCAGCTGCTCCTGCGTTCAGCCGCTCTGCCTGCGGCACTGCTGGGCCTGCGCGGACCCGTCTCACCTACAGCTAGAAACCAAACGCGTAACAGCACAGCTCTGAAGCCGCAGAAGGGCTGTGCTCCTGGCTGCCGGCGCCTGGCCTGCCAGGAGCTCCTGTGGCCGCCTTTCCTGGCGGTTTTGTGAGGAACCTTTCTGTGCTGGTGGGGTGAGTCCTTCTCCTTTCCCTGGCTGCTGGTGGTGCAAGAGCACAGCAGCGGGATGTGTGCAATTACTAATGTTATTCAACCTATTCTGCAGATATCGCTCCTCTGTTGTCCCTCCATAACAATTCCCAGCCTTTTAGCTGTTGATGGCTTGCCTATTACTCTGGCACTGTGTTAGGATAACATCCAGATACATCTGAAGAGTGGAATTTATTTACTGTTTTTCCCTGAAAAGCTTTTAGTATGATATAGCAGCAGTGCTTTCACTTAGGCAGCCATTATTGTCAGGGCTTTTTTCCTAGTAGAAGTAAATATTCCAGAAGATTAAAAAGGACTCCTTGCAATGTATGGCTCCGTATTACTACATTTTAATACTCTATTTTCATGGTCTTCCTTCTCAGGAAGGGCCCGTCTTTGAGAAACAGGATGGTTTGAACTGTCCAGTTGAGTCAAATCAGTATTTAGAGTGAACTGGACCGTGTTTGCAGCACTCTATTCCTCAGCTGTGTCTTTTCCATATCAAAACGGCTTTTCCAGGAACCGTAGCCTGCAATATCAATAGCATGTATTATTAACAGTCCTGAAACTTCCACAGATAATACTGAGCAATCAGCAAGGCAAAGCTGGATGGAAACACAGGTGCCCGTGCAGTCCCGTGCAGACGCCTGCCCGCCGCGTTCGGGGCAGGAGGATGCGGCCTGGGGCTTGTCCTGCTGGGCGCTGCGGCCAGCCCCCGCCTCGGGAATCGGTCCTCCCCAGCCCGTGGGAAGGGAAGGTTTGCAACAACCTGCTACCAACAACTTGCGCTGGATCTGGTGTTTTGGAGAGGATTTCTGTCCTGCAGGCATAGGTGTGCAAGGGGGAGGTGGAGGGAGTCCCATGCCCGTGCGCAGCCCCAGGTACCGACCCCCATCAGGGGCTGCTCCTGCTTGAGCTGGGGGAGCAGTGGCTGCGAGTGCCTTTCCAGGCCAATCCAGCCGGCAATAGCTCTGCAGCGTGTGGCGGGTTTGGCTGATCTCGGAGACCAACAGTGAGATTTTATCATTTGTATCAGGGATTTCCCCCCCCCCCCCCGGCAGATTTTCA
>JAVJGJ010000047.1:25088889-25099853 GCA_035590215.1 Microhierax caerulescens | reverse complement strand
TCCGGGCTTTCCCCCCCCCCCCCCCCGGCAGATTTTCATCCCGCTACAGCTATATTGGTGCTTCCCACGGAGGTGTAGGGAGGGCACTGCACCCTGCTCCCCTCCTGCTCTGCTGCTGTCTGCAGCCAGCCCCGCACTGAGCAGTCGCAGGTGCATCCCCAGAGCTGGTGGTGCAGTGACACCCTCGGCTTGATGCGTCTTCTGGGCGGGTGGGGGAACAGGAGTGGGGAGAAACAGGAGCACCCCCATTCTTTGGAGGACCCGCTTGGCAGAGTAAGCTGCCTATGAGACACCCCAAGTGTTTCAGAACCAGTTTGTTACTTATTTGCTCATTAAATAGCTGCTATTTGTTCCCCAAATAGTCTGCAAGACCAAGCCTCCCTCCAGTGCGGACCTCAACATGATTACACAGTCCTCAGTGTGGGAGTGCTGCTTCTTGGGTGGGCTGCTTGCTTTCCCAGCCCTTGGATTTATACACGTCCCTTGCCTTCCTCCCGTGACAGTGGAAAATGAATGAGCTAGCAGTCAAGGGACTTGTTCCCATGTGTTGAAGGGAAACCTGGCCTCGGAACAGACTACCTCGACTAGAACATCCTCAGTCAAAGGGAGCGGGGCTAGTCGCTGCCTTTGTCGGCGAGTCCCTGTTCCAGTACGTGTGCGAGAGGCAGGGCACCCAGACTAGTGCTGCTTTGCTATAACTGTGATTAATACCGTAATTAAATCTGCTAGACGACACTGAGATCTTCCCAGTGAATAGGATTGCAGTGATTCTGTAGGGGATGGTAGTGAGGCTTAGTCAAAACAATTCTGACTGCAGTAGGGTTAGAAATATGCATTTCCAGCCTTTTTCACAACTTGTTTCATGGCTGAGCACTGACCAGCAATAAATCTTACACTAAAATTGGAGACATCAGGCCAAATTTATCCCAGGTACAATGATGTCACATTGAACACACATCTCCATCCACAGCAGTGAGATTGCTTTGCACAGTTGAAGCCAAGTGGTGTCAAAGGCACCTGAGCCAGTGCACGATGTGCTGAGCACTTCCAGCTGTGCCGGGGCTCGCAGGGTTCCAGCGGCTGTTTCTGGACAAGCTGCTGGGCCAGACCAGGCAGCTGAGGAGCTGGCACACCCCTGTGCATGCACTGTGCTGTGGATGTGGAAGGTGGTGGTTAAGGGCACCCCCCAACAGGAAGGCAGTGAAATCATAGCAGCGCTGTCTAACTGGAGACTGTCCAATTTGTGTGTGAGCTGTGCAGTCAGATAGGCGAGGGATTTCAGCACAAGGCAACAGCCGTATACCCAGAGGAGATCCACTTGAGGAAAGAACAGAAGAAAGCAAGATTTAGCATTAAGATCATAATTTCAGATTGCATTGTGCAAGCATCAACAATCTATATACATGAGAGTCTTTGGGGAACACAATGCTGTAATAGCTATCCAAGCCAGCCTGAACAGTGAGGGTTATTTTTAATTGCAACTGAATGGATCTAACCTTGTGATGTCTGTTCACAGAGCATTGCTGGATTAATACAGGTTCCATAGTTGCTTCTGCTAAAAGACTTTAATGGATCAGCTTAGTTCTCTGCTCCATGATTATAGCATTCTTACCCGCCTATCATGCATGAGCCAGATGGTCCCAGTGAAATCAGAGCATATTTATATTTTTGTCTGCTACTCAGCCAGCTGCCCACTGATTTTGTTGCATAGTGGTAGGAGGAGAGGAGCCTTCCTGAGTGAAGTTCACCCACCTCTTTCCCCGGCCCTGGTGGCTCCTCCACTCCTAAGACGCACCAGAGGAACCACAGAAGGGTTCTCTGCCCAGGGCTGCCTGGGAGGCTTGGCACGAGGGCAGCCACGCTCCCACGGCAGCGGCGCAGCACTCTCTTCTGGCACAGTTTCAGCTGCTTCCCAGCGCGCAGGGGGATGTTTTCAGTTCTATCGGCGATGAGAGCCATTAAGAAGGTACAAGTACTAAAGAGATCCTGAGCGATGCCTATAAAACCTCTGAATCCCTGACAGAATCAATAGTGGGCTCTCAGGAGTAACTTCTTATCCAGGCCAACTTAAGCACATGCCAATGAGCCGTTAAAGATTTTGCATTTTGTGGAGACACAGAATCCCTCTCATTGCAATTGTTGGACTCTAGAGTGGGCGAGATGATGAAAAATCACATTAGAAATAGACTGTACTCCAAAGGTATTTTCCTCAGTGTCTGGGAGAGCGATGCTCGCAGGCGGCATCCTTCCTGCAGGCACGTGCCCAGCCAGCGCCGGCGATGCCCTGCGAGCCCGGGCTGCCGGGGCCGTGGCTGGAGGGCAGCCCTGTCCTTCGGGGTTTGTTGCAATGAGAGGCACAGACCTTCTGGCCACATCTGCCAGGAAAGTGAAGACTGAGGAGCAGGAGATGGAAGGAGAGAGCAGGGGAGAGCAATGTCCCGTGAAATGGAGGTCCCAAAGCTGGCACCTGGGATGCAGCCAAGAGCTCCACAGTGACCTGAGCTGTTTCATCAACCCACACGCCGGAGCTCCGGGTGGCCTGGGCAGGCAATTGCCCGTTGGGGCTGCCGAGCAGCCCCCAGCTAGGCGTGGGCTGGCACCCCGCTATGCACGCTTGCCTCCTCTTGGATAACTGTGCTATCGACACAATTTCCAATTTGGCATTTCAGTTACCGTAGCAACTCGATGCTTCCATTCTCTGATCGGATCAGCTCGCAGTTAGTCAACACTGTGTTAGCACCTGCGTTGGTATGGCAACACAGGACCAGTCTCCATCCTGGCACTGCTGCTGAAGGCACGGCTCCAGGCTGCCCCGGAGACAGGAGCAGGCGGCACGGCAGCAGCATGGTTCACAGTGAGATGCTCCCAAGCCCTGGCTGCTCCGTACTGCCCTGGCTGCAGCGGGGGCTAGGGCTGCCCCTGGCTCTGGCCGTAGTGTCCTGGGCTCCCTAGTCCTGTACAGCCTGGGAGGTACGGCGGAGAAGCTCAGCAGGGATGTAGCTGGCATGGAGCAAGGAAGTGTCCTTGCAGTCTCAAACTGCTGCTCTTGAGAGTGTTTTGCATGGACACAAAATGGATTTACAAACTTTGGGACAAGGGAAAGCTGCTTGTCTTTGAAAGGGAACACAGCGGCCCCAGGCAGCCCTTAATTTTGGGCATTAAGTCCTGCAAGAGCAGAGCTCAAGTCACAGAGGAGGGTGGTTCACCTCCTCCTCCCACAGCCACCAGCTTCCAAACCATTCAATTCCTTTAGTGGGTCTCCTGGGGGAGATTTGGTTTGCTTTAGCCCCAGTCTGAACTAGCACCCACTTTTCTGGAAGTGCTTTACAATTTGCGTTTAGTGTTTTTTAACAGACATGTGCAAGCCATTCGAATTAGAGTAGTATGAATCTATTAGGCAGCGACAGATGCAAGTTTTGTGTCTCTTATTAGAAAGGATTGGATTCTGAGGTTTAGTGATGTGCAAAGGATTGGACTTTGGAGAGATTAAAATTATTTTCAGCGTTAAGCACAATATTTCTAAGCTAATGCACTCAGTCCTGAATATAGATTCACAGACCAAAAAGATTATAAAACATTAAACCTATGTAAATTCAGCTGTAAATTTATGTTTGAACAAATTCAACAAGAGATTTGACTTGGGGGCTTACAGCAAATAGGTTCTGCTTTTAATGCGTATTGCAGTCTTCAGTTGCAGTGCTGTTCTCCCCTTGAAAGTCCCACGCCTGCTGAATTACTGGCAGGTCACAGTTGACAGCTCAAGCAATTATACCGGAATGTGTTAATAATAAAAAGGAAAATTACTTCATGTTTGTCTTTTGAAGACAAAAGCAGATGTTTGCTCCACCCTGAGGAGCAGCAGAGATGAGCTCCACGGGCAGGTGACACTGTTGTAGCACCTGGCCATTGCCTCTTGAATAGCAATCGTGCAAATTCATGTCCTTCTCTGTGGTTCTCCAAGCCCTGGGTGTTGCTGTGAACTTTTTTCTCTTGCTGAGAACATGAAAATACAGTTAACAAAGACTCCTTTTGAGTGGGATTGCAGGAAACCTGCAACATCGTGAACAAGCTGCCTACACAGAGATAAATGACAGCTGTGACTGAAGGAATAAACAAGATAATCTGGATTTAAATAAAGCACAAGGGGATTTTGGCAACATGCAAATTCACAGATTTATAAAGTGTATCCTTTGAAAATAAAGAGCTTGTCTGAAGCCAGTAGTTAAGAACAATTACTACAGCACATTTTCCCAATGAGAGCTTAGAGTCGGCCTTTGCCACAAACTGGAGATGACCAGGAGCCAGATGTCTGCCCATTGCCGCACAGCAGCTGGGGGCCTGTTTTATGCACAGAGCAAAAAAACCTTGAAGAACTGATGGCAGCGAGTCCCCCATCCCACCAGGGAGCTGCATGAGCAGTGGGGGTGCCAGGGACATGCAGAGCAGCCTGGCCCTCGTTAGCCTCCAGGTCACAGACCTGGGGACTGAATAGGAAAGGAGAGACATATCAAAAGCCCAAGCAAGCAGCCAATAATACATATTTGATCATCTGCTTGAAGGACCAGGTAATTTCTGGATCCAAGCCCAGGAATGGCAATGAAAATTTCATTTTGACATTGCACAGCTCAGAGATGCTGCTACCAACGAGCATGAAGAAATGACGCCCATCCCCTTAACTGAGCGAAGGAGTCATTAGTGCCGGGTGGCAGTGGAGCTCCCTCCAGCAGCTTGTTGTCATTGCCCCTTTTTTTCAGGTGGGTAGCAATGAAGACAGAGAAGGGGCAGGAGGTGAGCAGAGACCAGTGGCAGAGCCACGAGTAGATGTGTTCATTCCAGCGCTTCACCTCCAGGGCTGCTCTGCAGAGGCGCATCAGTCGCGGTCGGCAGCATGGCAGTGCCTCTTCATCAGTCAGCCTGGCATCAAAAGGGAAAGACATGCTGCAAGAAAAGCCAAAGCATGTCCAAGGGGCTAAGCCGTCCTCTCTGGGAGCAAAGCCCCAGCCCAGCTCTGCAAACTGCTCTGCGGCAGCCACCGGAGAGGAGCGATCTGGAGTGGTGTGTCCTGCCCGAGCACGCAGAGCTGGTTAGCATTCTGCCGGCACAGGCGCAATTAGGGCAGAGCACATGGCAGCAGCTCCGTGAAGGTTAACCACTCTGAGGAGTACTCCTGCCGTGCCAGAGGCTCGGCTGCTCCAGGTTTAACACCCTTGTTATTCTCAGCCACAGGAGCCAGTGGTGCTGGTATTGCTCTCTGCTGCGTGCTTGGCAACAGTTATTGCGTGCAGCAGGATGCGTGCAGGACGTGCTGCTTCTTGGGGCTGACAGGCTCAAGCCTCCCTCGTACCGCCTGTGCACGCTGGGAGATCAGCAAGGTGATCCGTGCGCCAGCCCAGGAAAGGCAGCACCTAGACAGTAACTCCGAAACAAGGCAGAGTATAGGAAAAATAATTTCTGCTTGTGCAACCCAGAGCTGCAGTAGTTCTGGTGCTCTGCAGGGCCAGGGGTGTCTCGAGGACACACCACAGCTCCCAGTGTTATCCTTAAAACTGTACAGCAAAAGCTGAATCTGCTTTTCCTCCTCTTTCCCTTGATCGCTACTTCCCTGCTGTCTCTCCTCAGTGCCAGCCTATCTATCCATTTGTCTTTATTGTGCATGGAGTTTAACACAGTCCTTAAATGTGGCAACACTTTCAGATTATTAGCTCTGCAATTTCTGGGCTCCTGTTTATCATGATAACATCATCTGAAGGGGCCATTGTAATTAATAGTTTGTTCATGCTTCTTTTACAAACTCCTGGTGTGTTCATTTTACACTTGAACATCAGCATTGCAACTTGCTTCCAGCCTATTGTCTGAAGTATCCCCACCACAGAGAGAAGGCTTAGAGGTTTGAGGGTTTTGTTGGGTTTTTTTTTGCAACAGCTTATTGAAACCATAATTTAAAGTAAAACCTAAGTAAGTATAATATAAAAGGCAAGACAATCGTCTTGCCCTGACCCTACAGCAGAGGGGACCAAAGTCCTTGTTTACAAAACTGTCCTTGGAGGGGCTATTGCCATGGCATGGCAGTGCCTGGAAGGAGAGGGACCCCCACTCCTGGCAGTCACCCAGCCCCTGCCAGCAGCTGGACGGGCAGGAGCGGCAGCGTGGGTGTTAGAAGAGCAGCAGAACTTCCTCCGAATTCTGATTCACTTTCATCTCTTTCAGAGCACTGCGGTCTAAAACCCCACAAATCAGACACAGTCCACACATGATACAGAACAAATGAAGGCTTGTGCAAGCTCGGGGTCCCTGGGTACCTGCCCAAACATCCCAGGGGCTGCGGACAGCGTGCCGTGCTGGGGAGAGGCTGGTGGGGGGGAGCAGGAGCAAATGCAGCGCAAATCCTGTCAATAACACCCTCCGGTCTGACTGCACAGCCAGAGCATCAGCACAAGGGGCAGGGGTCCAGCCAGCCCCTGTTTGCTGTGAGCTTTTTAGCTTGAGAGTCCACAGGCACTTATTTGCAGAACAGCATCTTGTCAGCCAGGAGAGAGATCAGACACAAGGATGTATTACAGAAAACCAATAAGCTAGTGGCTGTGACTCGACCAATTCACACTGCAGCCGAGGTGCTAAGTAGCAGGGAGTGGTGTTAACTATCGCCCTGGCCCAGAGCTCCCCGGGGCTGCCTGGCCCCTCGGCTGCCCCTGGCCCTTGTCTGCAGAGCAGATGTGCTGGTGGAGGTCCTGCTCCGCCTGGTCCAGGGCAGGTCTGCCTGTGCCACGCAGAGGGTCAGAGATGGCCGTGGCAATGGTCCCCTTGAGCCCTATTGTCTAAAACCCATCGCTCATAGTGCAGCAGAGCTTTAGCATCTCATAATGGCCACATTTTGACTTTTGACAGCCTGCTTGCATGCTGCCAGGGTGTCTGACTCAGAGGAGCATACAGCAGCCAATTCTGCCTGTGCTGGTCTCTCCTTCTGCTCAGACAATTGCAGAGGAAAACAGCTTATCCTGTCTAAGACTGCACAAACACGTGTGCTGTGCCGCTGTGTGGGTGTCGGGGTGATTGAGCACCATGGGGTAACAGCGTTCAGTGCTTGCTGGGCAGTCCAGCACCATTGGCAAGGTAGGACTTCTACACACTGTTCCTTCTCCTGTTTCCCAGGCTGCCACTGTCTCGGTTGCTACCCTCTTCACTCAGAAATCAGAGCTCCCTGATCCCGTTCCCCATAGTGCCACATGCCACAGGTTCACTGCAATCCAGTTGGTCCCATTTGACCCTCTGGTCTCAAAGCACTGATCCAAGCTCCC
Source organism: Microhierax caerulescens (assembly GCA_035590215.1). Lineage (NCBI taxonomy): Eukaryota > Metazoa > Chordata > Aves > Falconiformes > Falconidae > Microhierax > Microhierax caerulescens. The sequence goes on along the minus strand of JAVJGJ010000047.1, from coordinate 25,092,558 downwards.
AGCAGCAGGAGCAGCAAGGACAGCCCCACGTCAGCCTCCCCAGGACTTCGCCCTCTATCAGCTCAGGATCAAGCACGCCCCTGGCCTGGAAGGGATGCTTCTGGAGAACTCGCCATGAACCGAGACCTTCAGTAGTCCTGTGGAGACCTGGCGAAGGGAGCACTGGAGCGGGTCCAGCCCTACCAGATTTTACCATGGTGCAAAATGAAGACTGGATAAAGGGAGAAGGTGGAGAGCTCCGTTCTCCCATCCGCACGGAGCGGGACAGCAGTGAATAAAGGGCTGGCACAAAGGAGAAACGCTGCCCGAGCACTGAGGAATGAATGCTTGGACCCTGTTGCTGCTTGATGTCTTTGAGCAGAGAATTTAGCAAGATGTAGGAGGGACTGGATACCTCTGTGCATGTTAACCATTTCTAGTGTTGCCACTAACTGCAGAGATTGGTAAGCAGTAGTAAAAGTTTCTGCTTCAGGACTTCATTAAATGTTCAGTGATAGGAATCGGGAGGAAAGGAGCATGGGCAGAGTAATCCCATACCTGGCTGAGAAATTCTTGGTCCTTCCTCAGGGGCTTGCATGACTGACTGGTGAAAACTGAAAATTGCAGCACCTCTGTCCCCGGGGGCTGGTACCATGGAGGTGCTCTGGGTGTTATCACAGGACAGCAAGCAGGGGGGTGAAACGTGGTCTGCAGCTACCTTGTGATAGAATCTGTTAAAAGGGAAATGCATACAAATTACTAGCTATAACTGATGATAAAATAACTATTTTGTGAAGCAAGGAACAGAACTGTAACACATTGATTTTGGTAATTAATGGTTCAATAGAAACCTGTTCTAGGAGTGCCCTGGGCAAAGTCACTGGATTGGAAGCACTTTTATTCCCTGGTCCCAGTTCTTTGCCTCCCTCCTGCACGTGTTCTCCAATGCCAGTCGCACAGCCCCAAGGACAGCCACAGGCGCTGGCTCCAGCATCTTGGCTGCCGCTCCCTCGCAGGCTCCCACTCTTCTTCTGGAGGCTCTTTGGGGCAGGGATTGTGGCTCAGGCTATGTGCAGCGCTCATCCCAGCAGGGCTGGAAACCACCTCCAGCCACTGCCAAAGTGGTTTCCAGTGCCAGATGCTTCCCCCAGGGCTGGAGCCTGGACCCTGGCAAGACCAATGTAGTAACACACCTGAGTTGTGCTCACTGGAGGAGCACGCTGCAATGGCTAAACCTCAGGCAGCGCAGCCAGGGGTGGCATTGCCTTCTGGCATCTGGGTGGACGACGCATGATGCAGCCCCCTTCCCATTCAGTCCTGCAGCTCTCTTCCTTGCTTTCACCGCTCTGTCACGTTAAGACCGAGACCTAATTTCTGTGCAGAAATTCTAGCATTTCAGTTCCAAGTGTGTTAAGCAATATTTAAAAAAAAATATTAGAAATTTTACACAGCCATTCTTGTATTTTGTGGGCAACACAGAAAGGACTGGTGCACTGCAAGCTCCCTGTGCATGCAAAGGCAGCACCTGCCAAGGCCAGTGAGTGCAACTCTGCAGCAAGGAGGTTTCTGCAGTGGGTCACGTCATGAAATTGAGGGTTGTCTTTGGCCAGTTACTCTTGGAGATGTGCTGCTGAGTGAATGCAATTTCCACGGGAATACAAACACTGCTAAGTACCACGCAGAGAGATTGAGATGTCAGGTGACCCCCAGAGCAGCTCCAACAGGACTTCCAGCGCCTCCTCCAGCAGCACCTTCACAAACCAGCCCGGGTGGATGGAGTACACCAACAGTAAATACACACATTACAGGGAGGCTTAAAGCAACCTGATGCATTTAAGTAGTCACAAGTAAGAGGCATCACTGACAAGCAAACCTAGCTGGTCCTCTCCTGACAGCCACCTCTGCTTGCAGACTTCAGCTGCGTAATGGCTGATATAGCTGTTTCCTGGGGCTTGGCAGTTTGACGTCAGCATCGCTGCGGTCGCTGGTGCCCACGGTGCTCTTACAGAACCATTTCCAGCCTATTCACATTGTTTCTTCACCATATGTTTGTACTAAAAATAGTTGCAATATGAAGGGCTAATCCTGCAAGACCTTGAGCGTCACCATCGTCCATGTCTGCAGCAGGAGGCCTGGCCTGGGAGCAGTGACACCGCTCCTCCTCGTGCCTCCCAGTCAGGCACCGTGCCTTTGGGGCAAAGGAGCCAGCAACAAGTTAAGCAAACTGTGCTTCATTTGAGTGTGCCTATGCATGAGCGTTTGAAAAGCTTAAGATAAAAATATTGTTAAAACACACTGAAGCGGCAGCCAGTGCTGTGTCTCTAAAACCTTTGCACAGGCAGACGGGAAGCCTTGCACGGGAGCGCTCCGGCAGACGTGGCTGTACCCACGGGCACGTGGCCCCATGGCCTCCTGCGTCGTGCCACCTCACCCGGTGCGTGCAGCGGGCGACGGGAGGGGTGGCCAGGCTGCAGCGCTCCGCCGGTGCTGCGCGGTCAGTGCCTGCACGCGTCGCTGCCGTGGCGTGTCTCATTGCTTTCGGGACCAGCCGGTTTCCCTCTGGAACGTCTCCATTGCGGGTGCCGCAGCAGGTGCCAGAGTGGAGCCCTGCGGGGCCGGGGGCGCGGCGGCAGCGCTGGGGCTGCCCACGGCCATGGCGTGTGCAGGAGCGGGAGTGGGTAGGTGCCTGGCTCGTGACACGGCCCTGCCACCTCTCCAGCGCCCGGCGGCTGAGGAGGTGTGACAGAGGTGTGACAAAGCTCTTGCAGAGGACAGCGTTTGCTACCTTCTGTCTTGCTATGATAATCTTTAACTGGGGGCAGCTGGGACAAGCATTTACCTCTTCATTTTCTTAGATATAAATGCTATCTCACTGCAGTTTCATTTTACAATATGGTAATATGCTATCCAGGAAAGTCTTGCTACGTGCTAATTTATCCAGTAGGCAAATTCCTTTTGGCTAATAAAAGTGCTCGCACAGGAAGCTCAAAACCCAGCAGCAATTAATTATTGACAGAGCATGTGAATTAGAGATAAAAGAAAAGTCATTCTTTCTCACACACAAGATAGTAAATAAATTTAATTATTGTACTAGAAGCAAGGGATCTTATTCTATATTAAGTTTTATTAGCTGAGACATTTAAAAGCATGTCATCATAACAAAAAGGTCTTGTGTAATCCTAACTGCACCACTCTGGTACAAGGCTCTGAAGTGAATAGGCTTAATTGAGCAAATGGAAGCAGATGGCTTGCTGAACAGGCAGGTATTGTACAGGTTTATTGTCAATTAACTTTTGTCTACATATGCCTATGGCGAATTGACTGTATAATGTGTTACCAAGGCTGATTTAACACTTCAGGTGCCCACTATGTCCAGGGTCCAAGAAGCAGCAAAGCCAGCGGTGCTTCGGTCCCTGGGGCCCGCAGGTGTGGCAGCATCGCTCTTCCCGCACATCCCGCCAGCACCTGCACGGGGCAGCAGGGACACCAAGGTGCCCGCCCATGCCTGGCCTCTTGCTAACCTCCCCTCCTCTGCTTCTGCGCAGGAATGTGATGCCCAAGACACTGGACGGCCAGATCACAATGGAGAAGACCCCCAGCTACTTCGTCACCAATGAGGCCCCCAGACGCATTCACTCCATGGCCAAGGACACGAAGCTGATCGTGGTGGTGAGGAACCCGGTCACCCGC
>JAVJGJ010000047.1:25069052-25088789 GCA_035590215.1 Microhierax caerulescens | reverse complement strand
AAGCTGATCGTGGTGGTGAGGAACCCGGTCACCCGCGCCATCTCGGACTACACGCAGACGCTCTCCAAGAAGCCGGAGATCCCCACCTTCGAGGTGCTGGCCTTCAAGAACCGGACCCTGGGGCTGATCGACGCCTCCTGGAGCGCAATCCGCATCGGGATCTACGCCCTGCACTTGGAGAACTGGCTCCAGTACTTCCCCCTCTCCCAAATCCTTTTTGTCAGTGGCGAGAGGCTCATCACTGACCCAGCTGGGGAAATGGCCAAGGTCCAGGACTTCTTAGGCCTCAAGAGGATTGTGACAGAGAAACATTTTTATTTTAATAAAACCAAGGGGTTCCCCTGTCTAAAGAAGCCAGAGGACAGCAGTGCTCCCCGGTGCTTGGGCAAATCCAAGGGTCGAACTCACCCCAAAATAGACCCAGACGTCATTCACAGACTGCGGAAGTTTTACAAACCTTTCAATGTCATGTTTTACCAAATGACGGGCCAAGATTTCCAGTGGGAGCAGGAAGAAAGTGATAAGTAGAACCATGAAATCAGGAAAAAAAGCTCTTTTCTTTTGAGAAGTAAATCATCATTAGAGACCCAAAACTCACTCGGGGTTAGAGGCTCAGCCTTGTGAGTGCAAGACTCTTGTGCTCTCAGGGTTGCAGCCAGAGCCATCCCATGTTTCCAGCTCTGAAACCTTAGTGGCATGTCACCGCGGGTTGCACTGGGGCTCTTCCCACCGTGATGCTGAGGGGTCAGTGGGCAGGTGGGAGGAGGAGGAGGAGGTGGAGGGAGTGGGGCTCCTCGGGGCGATGGGATGCTTCAAGTCGACATGTTGCTGCTGGTGTCCCCCTTGGAGCCAGGCAGGCAGGACCAGCATCTTCTGCTATGGCTAGCCGAGCAGCAGGGTGGCTCACAAAACCCAGCCGCACTGGGACAAACCCATAGATTTGATTTCTCCTGACCTGGCTTTTAGTTTTGCCCAAACAGCAGCATCAGATCTGGTAAATTCAGGACACGTGCATTCACAGGCACACCAGTATTTCTGTGTGAAAGGAATAAAGCCAGTTATGCTGCAAAGGAACTATGTACAGAAATTTCATTTGCACCAGTTGTTTCGATTACTTGTTGCACTAAAACTAGTATTTACCAAGTGCCACAAAACACCTGGGCCCGATTCTCCTCTGACTGATGGGTGTATCTATCTACACCGTTGGAAGGGAGTCATTCCTCCTTTGCTGGGATGCTCAGTGGGATCACAGCTGGGGCCTCCCCAGGACTCCCCCCCTCCTCCTGGAAGCCGTACCGAAGACCATTCCCAGGCACCTGCTTGGAGTGAGCGGGGGTCTCAGCACTCGGCCAGGCCGCTGAGGCATGGTGTGGAGACACGTGTGCCCAGGCAGCACCTCCTGGCAGCGCCGAGCTGTGCCTGGCTCTGTGGTTTGGAGCCAGGCGTTCCTGGTGGGAACCGAGGGGTGACTGCAGGACAGAGGCGTGGGGGTCAGCCCGAGCGCAGGTCCCGGGCAGGGCTGGCCGGCAGGGCCCCTCGCACCGCCCTTCATTTGCACCTTGAAAACGAGATCTCTGCTGCATGCCGTTGACGGCTGGGTTTGCAAAACGGGAAAGCAGACTTCATCTTTACTTCAGAATTAAAAAAAAAGTAATTCACTCCCAGGGTGCGCACTGCTCTGTGCAAAAAATGTGTGCTTTCTAGTAGAAATGACCGAGTCAACCAAATTTGCAAATCCTGGTAGAAACTGTAGAACAAATCCATATCACAACTGGATCCCCCAGCAATGTGACAAGAGCTGCACGCTGAATCCAGTGGAGAGCAGGCCAGCAGCACATTGACACAGCTGCACTGTTTCCATCTCCATTATTGAGAGAAAAAGAAGAGAGGGAACAACAGGAAAAATGCAGAGCTACTGTTGCTGAGATGTTCCCTTCACACAGGTGATTTCTAAGGGCACTCAAATATTGCTGGCCACTTGCTTTGTTTAGTGAGTGGTAAGGATGGCTCCTGGGTGGAGCGTAGCTGTGCGCAAGCCCCCCATTCCCTTTCGGGCAGCGGGTCCCTGGCTGTTGGAAAGCAGCAGAGATGCAGCGTGAGATTGCTGTGGGAGCACCAAGACTCAGTTTTGATTAAGGTGGCAAGAAATCCCTGCTGATCCAGCTAACCAAATGAAATCACTGCTAGGTTGAGTAACAAGCTGAACTTAAGCTGGGTTTCATGGCCTGTCGTGTGGTTCATTACACCACGAAGTGGTGCTGGTGCCTTGGACTGGGTGAAAAAAGAGCTGAAGTGATTTGGAAAATTCACACTGTGGGCCATGCTGGAGGAGCACCGCAAGGTCCCTGCTAATGTCATGTCAGTTCCTACTAGCTTGATGAGGTTTAAAAACAGCTCCTGATAAAACACAGTTTTTCACAGACCCACAAGTCCCCAGATTACTACAGGAAAATTGGAAGTATGTAATAGGAATAATTTTGCAGTGTTTCACACATTACTAAAATGTCAGATCATCTCCTAAGTGAAAACTGTCGTTAACACAATTTGGTGCAAGAGGCTCATTGAGGCTTGGTGTCCAGGCTCCTCACCAGAGGGATATCCAGAAATTTCTGCCCGTTCCCAGCACGCTGCAGCCCAGACACGGTGGCAGGCTGGCCATGATGGCGTGGAACGGAGCCTGCTGGTGGAGATGGTGGGACCGACTGCCCTGGCTGCTGCCAGAGGGGCTTGGCTCCAGGGGGACGGTGTTCCAGCTCATGGCATGGCTGGCACGTGGCAGGTTGGTGGCTGCCTGTGACTGCTGGCGTTATGGCCCTCGGCGTGGCACTGTGCATCACCGCTGTGGCCAGGACTTGGACTCTCCCAGGCCCCATCCACAGCTTAACTGGGAACAGTCTTTTTCTCCTGGCAAAGCCTCTTTGAGCTTGTAAGGGCCCCCAGGACGCCCCCATCCCCACCCAGCAGGTCTCCTCGCGCACCCCTGCTGTGGTCTGCTCCGGTCTGGGTGCTGCCCCGTGTCTCCCTGAGCAGCTTGTGCTGGCTTCTCCTGGGAACAGCCCCTGGTCCCCCACTGCCATCATGCCACTGTCACTCCTGTCATCATGCCCCTCACTGGAGGGACAGGAGATCTAAAAAGGCGTGTTTGTCCGAGAATTACAACCCAATGAAGCATCCTGCTAGGGAAGCCACAGCGCGTGGCCGGGCCAGGCAGGAGAATCCATCCTGTTCTGGGACAAAGCACGATCACATCTGGAGCTCCATCCCACAGCTGGAACCAGGTTCTGGAGTGGGGCTCTGGCCCCCCAGCAGGGGCCACCTGATGGTTTACAGCAGCGGCATGGTCCATGGGAGGTGCTGATCCTGCCTGTGCCTCACCTGTCTGCCCCTGGCTCTTGTTCCCCTTCTTTCTGCCATCTATTTAGAGGTTTATTTTTTATATTGGCTGGAATTTCCAGCTCGTGAGGAACTGCTGAGCACCTGGTGGGAGGGTACACCCCACTCCTCCACCCCCGTGGACACCAACCACCCCACACACAGGGGACATCCCACCCCACCCCCAGGTGCCACTGGGTGCCACCAGCCCCTTTGTGGCACTGGTAGGGAGAGGGGACCTATGGGGGGGGGCAGCATGGGGGTCTGGGGGCAGGCATTCAGTTTTCTGTTTTTCTGAAATGCACCCCGAATGTGCCATGCTAATGCAGGGCCTTGACAGGGGAATTATTTTCTATCTGGCCAGAGAGTGGCCAGCCAAATGAGAGTCAGGTTAATAACACTTTTTTTTTTTTTTTAAATATTCAAATGTCATCATTAGAATACACAGGAAATTGAATTTTGTATTTGATTTCAATTAGCAAAGCATAAATTATATTTAATTTTATACACAGGCTGGGTGATTCATTGTTCTGGAAAAGCTGGTACTTTATGTTTCAGAGGCTGGAAATGGAGAGTTTGTCTTTTCTGAAACCAAACTGCTGTGCTGTCACCTCCTCCCAAACGCGTCTCTGTCTGTGGCTGTCACTCTGTACCTGAACAATATGAAAATCCTGAACTGAACACTTGAACCCACAGCACTAAACAATAAAACGTTGTAGCAGCTGCATTTCTCTGCTCCATTTCTCCTGCCCCCCCGCAGAAGCACCAGCACCCCACAAGCAGGACCCCCATGATGTGCACTGGCCATGACCTGCCACCAGCCCATCCCACCTGACCCTGCCGGATGCAGCCCACCAGCGCCAAAAGGGCTGGGGGAAGGCGCGTGTTGCAGCCGGGACCAGGACCGGGACCAGGACCGCCAGAGCCAGCACCCAGCCTGCAGGGTCCCAGGCATGGGGGAGTTTGCAGCCTGTTGGCCAGTGTCCCCAGAGATGCCTGCCATGGGACCGGGTCGGAGCCCCACAAAGAGGACAGCCCCCGCTTTCCTCCGCAGGTAGGGACCAGCCACTGGCCCCCAGACCCAGGGCGGCCTCAGCTGGGGACAGCAGGATTGTCCCTGCAGTGGGGGACAGCTTTCCTCACTAGCCTCGAAGCTTGGGATACACCTCCCAAGGTCACAAAAAACAAATCCCTGAGCAATGCCTGGGAAGTTTCACTTTCTGCTGATTAAGGATAAATCAGTGGATAATAAAAGGAGAGGGAGGGTTGGCTGCCAGGCAAAGAAATTAGGGGGAAAATTTTTTTATCTTATTTTGTGTGCACAGTTTCCCGCTAGTTTGAAAAAAGGCTATTTCACAGCATGGCCCTATTGTGTCATCTGATAAAAACCACTGAAAAACTTTTATCAACAAAATTAGGAAGTAGTGAACTATAAAATTGCTAATTATTTTCTAGTAAATTTACCTTTAAATAACTTTAGACACCAATTACAGGCACCATTAAGCACCATTAACACTGGGTATATTTACTAAACAAGGATGGAATACTTATTATTCAAATCAAGATCATTTTGGTGTAGATTTTGCTGTTTGGAAAGCGGTCCCCTCTTACCAGATGTTTAAAAAGTCATCAGAAGATCAATTACACCTCAAATGTCATCAGATTCCTAATATTTGAATTGTGGCATGATTTAATTCAACCCTCCAAACAAACACCTGTTTTTTGTAAAACAGGGACCGTAATCCTGAGGAGCTGCCCCAGCAGCACCTGCCCCTCGGCACAGGGCCAGAGTCAACGTGCTGCTGGTTTGCAAGCCCCAAGAAAGTGAGTCCCACACGTAGCAGATCCAACTGTCTCCCTCTCACAACATCACCTTCCCCTGCTCCACGCCCTTAGCACACCGCTTCGTGTCAGTCCAGCGAGCATCGCCGCTCCCGTCCTGTCGCTCCGGCGCCGCAGCCAGGCGCCTTGCGCTGCCTCCAGGGATCTGCTCCCCACAAGACCCGTGAGGCTCTGCAAAGCGTTTGCCTTCTCCCAGCAGCGGTCTTTGGGAGTACGTGCTGCAAACGCAGTGCTGCAGGCTGCCCTGGTGCCAGCATCACCGCAGCCCCGGCCCTGGCCCCAGCCGCGCTCCGCGCTGGGCTCAACGGTGGCACACACCTTAACCGAACGTTGCCAGGCGGCTGTCAGAAATCTGGCTGCAAAGCTGCTACCTGCTCCCACTTCCCTGCTGTTATCTTTGACATCCTCATTATTTATTAACTGCCCTGTACCCAACAGGCTGCCACCGATGCTTATTATGCAGGTTCCATATTCTGCTGCCTTCCAAGGTCACATCCTCCCGGATGTCGTGCAAACCAGATTGAAGAGGCACCAGCGAAGATGCAGCATGTTCCGTATATGCCGATGCCAGGTTTCAGACAGAGGCCTTTCAATAAGGATGACATAGTAGGCGGTGATATAAGACCCTGTTGCTTACTGCTTTTCCCCCTCCTGTGTGTAGCAGGACTCAGCTTTCTGCACCTACATCAGCAAATGCAGGAAACCAGAGCATCAGGGAAGAGTTCCAGCCACCAGCTTTCATGTACTGGAACTAAGTGTTTCCTCTGTCACCAGAGCCTGGAAGGAAAGCACCGTGGAGATTATTTAGCTGGCCAGGTTGCACACCTGCAATGACCTGTTACGGATTTGTCAGCATGAATAAAGTCATTTTTCCAGCACCTTGCCCTCTGCCACTGCCTCCTTGGCATGGTGCTGGATGCCTGTGACCCCCCACCCCCCCATGGTGCAGTGCGGTGGCTTTTGCACCCTGGGCCAACAGGCTGTGACATCCTGGTTGTTCCAGGCAGAAACATCAAAACAAACCGATGCTCTCACCTCCTCATCTTTTGTGATGCCTTTTGCTCAGGGTTTTTTGGGTTTTGCTGACCTCAGAAAGTATCCCTCTATGAGTCACTCACTGGAAAAAAAAAACTGATTAGAAAATTCCTAATGGCTTTTAAGAAGCTCTTCCAATTTCAGGTAGAAGGCTTGAAATCAGAAGAAATAATTTAAGGGTCACTTCACTATTACTTTACAACACCAACATGGATATTTTGGAAATTTTTAGCTATAACACATGGTGTAATAGCCCAATAGATATATAAGAGCACTTGCCCATGCAAGGGTAGAGGCTGCTAAATCAGAAAGTTTCTCCATGGAAGGACTTACCTACAGCTTAACAGGAATTTCTGCTCTAACCCAGCGATGCTTTAGCATGGCAGAAGAGAAAGACATTGGGGCTTTGCAAAACAACACAGAGAGCTCCCCGTGCCACCAGCTCCCATCCCCATGGCTGCTCCAGGTGAGTAGGACATGTCCCACCCATGTCAGAGAGGATCTGCTGGACACCCCAGCAAAGGAGCGCTGTGGAATCCATTGGAGGACCGTGGCCAGGGCTTTGCCTCGTGCCGGGCTGGGGATCTAAGCAGCTGAGGCTGTGGGCTCCTAAGAGACCTCAGCCACTGGGAAGACCACATTTATTTGCTGCTAACTCACCATGCTGCAGGACAAGCTGCGCAGCCTGTCCTCGACTCCTGTGTTGGCAGAGGAAGGCTGGTTTGTTGACTCACCATTAGGGTGGGCATCTGCCTCAGCATGGCCAAGGAGCCCCTTGGGTAGAGGAGGGCATCCCCCCTCCCTCAGCAGCTGTGCAGGGACGGAAAGGGTCTTCAGCCACTGCATCTCCTCCCTTTTCCCCATCCTCAGAAGCAGGACGGATGGTCCTCCTGCAGACCCCTCCTGCAGGTTTCCCCAGGGTGGGCTGCCCTGCTGCCCCTCTGCTGTGCACGGGCATGGGGACAGGACACTATGTGCACAGTCTCCAAGGAAATGGGAACTGAGAGGAACTGGGGTTGTTTCAACAATGTATTTTGTGACAAAAGTCATTATGTGCAGAGAGATGTATGGGTAGCTGAAGGACAGAATTAATATAGTAAGTAATCCTCTCCCTTTAGCAATATCTTTCTGCATGAAGTAATGATTTAATGTTAACTTTTTCTAGCATACACATTTCCTCATAACAAACACTTATATGATATGCAGCTATTTACATTTCAAGGCAAAAAGCGTGGAGTGTAATGGACTCTACTCTGACTATCTGTCCATGAAGAAATTTCACTGTATCGTGGGAAATGAGGAAAAACATTTTATTTGGAGACAATTTCTTTCTATTTAAGCCATTCTTATCTTTCTGGCTTGTTCTGTGTTGGAAGGGATATCTGCATGACTCTCAGTTGCCTCTCCTGCACATGGGGTGTCTGTGCTCTCCAGGACCCCCTGCCCAGCTGGGAGCCCTTGCTGCTCCTGGGCAGAGCTCACAGCTGGTGAATGGCCCTGTCCTGTGGCTGTCCTGATGCCTCCAGGGTGGCGGTGGAGGTGCTACACGTGGTAGCAACTCCAGGAAACAGCTACAGAAGCTTCTGTGTTGAAGCAGTGTGCCTGTTTGGCCCTTACAGCTGCCAAGAAGGGTAATTAATCCTGTAACCTTAAGGAGCAGCAGGCACTGAAGTCTGTGTTTGAGCATGCGACACAGCCCCAGGGTGGTCCCTGCCCTGGAGCCACCGGCATGCTGGCGGCAGGGCACATATTGGCCCTGGGAAGAGCCCTCTGGCCAGCCAACCCCAGCTGCACCAGCCCTGCTCTGTGCCGGCCGCTCCACCCAGCATCCCTGAGCCTGGCTGTGTTTGCCCAGAGCCAGCCCGGCCCCAAGGTGTGGAGGCAGCCCTCAGCCAGCCCTGGTGAGGTGGCCCGAGGGGCAGGGTACTGCTTACCAAGGCTGCAGTCCCCAGTCCAGGCAGCCCTGGCTGCTCTGGAGCCCGTTAGGAGGCTCCCAGCTCTGCTACTCCCTTCTCCTTCGACGAGACTAATACCCAGACTGGCAGAGATCTGTCCCATATGGACACTTGCCTCCAGGGTGTTGCTCTCCGTACTCTCTAAGGCAGATCCCACAAACACCAACACTGTGCAGAAGAAAAGAGCTTTTCCCTAGTAGTGACACACCGCTTAAAAGCACTGATCCAGATAACACAAGAGATGTCTGTGTAATGAAGGCAAACGACACATCTGGCAATTTTCCACCCAACTGACAGAGAGAAACAGTTATAAATATACCCCATTAATAGTGTAAGCATCCTTCAAAGCTTGTCTTGAGGGTCTGTGGGGCCAGCGAGCAGCAAGTGCTCTGGGTGCCTGAGCGGCAGGTACGACAGAGCCCCAGGCTTGCAGCCCCTCGTTAGCAGAGGTGAAATGAAGCAGAGCGGTGGTGAACGGAGACACTTCACAGAAGACAAGGGGTTACAAAGCTGTGAGCACGCTGGGCAGTACTGCCAGAGCAGCCTGCATCGCCCTGTCAGGTGCTGGTCAAGCTGTGCTCTCCCCGGCTGCCACGGTCATCACCAATCCAGCCTCTGGCAGGGCAGCTGGTGTCCCTCCCCAGGGAATAACAACCTTCCCCCTCCCCGGGAACTAGCGTCCATCTCCCTCCTCAGGGACCCTGCGCAGCACCCAGCCTTGCCAAGCAGCTGGACTCAGCTCAGCCCTAGTTTAACGAGGGAAAGCTAATGGATGATTTTTGCCTTTATCTTAAAAAGCTACTTGCAGAATAAGTTGCAGTTAATGAAAGGAGTGAAGAATACACAGGTCACTGAGGGTGACTGCACTCCCCTCTTGAAGGATTTCATCTGAGCACAACAAGCGTCTGAGAGCAAGTCCTCTGACAAATTCAGCTTTTTTTCAAGGAATCTTTCCATTCACGTGACAATTTCCTGGACATTAGCCCCTTTGAGTAAAATTTTTATGGTTTTCCACTGCATTTGTGACCTGCAGCCTTTAGTTTCACTGGCCCGAGTCCAGCCATGCTTTCTTCCTTATGGGAATCTCCTGCTCTTGCACACGATGCTCGTGGCTTGGGCTCTGGCGGAGACAGGCTGCTCACAGCAGGATCCACACCGTGCGTGCGGGGGGCTCTGCCACGAGTGGACATTCTCGCCCGCTCCCCTCCTGCAGTGCCCTGGCCCCAGTGCGAGCCCGGGACGCCAAGGGCTCAGGCCCCCCAGGCTCCCTGCAGCAGGAGCAGGGCATGCTCAGCCCCTGCTGTCTGCAGCAGAGAGGGGGCCGAGACCAGCGGGGTCTGGGGGCCAGGGGTATAACCCCAGCCAAAGACCCAGCACGGCGGTGAGAGCCATGCGACCAAACAGCCATCGCCTTCTGTACCCGGGACACACTGCCATCATTTCCCTCTCACCGACAAATGGAAGGGAGGGTGGTCCATGACCACGCAGCACATCCCAGTCACACTATGGGAGACGGTGGAAGAATTCCCACCTCTGCCGCGAGGACTGACTACTGCAGCTCCGTTGCCCTGCTCTCGCCGTGTCCCGGGGCAGCAGTGCCCGCATCCCAGCATCCCGCATGGCCGGGCAGGTCTGGCACTAGATGGCACCCCGATACGTCCTTCTCTGAGGAGCAGGGCACCCAGCTTCCAGCGCAGAGCAGGGAGGGAAAGCGGGATTCAGCGTTTTCCCCGTGCTCGGCCCCGCCGCCCGGTCGTGCCCGGCCCCGGCAGCGGAGCGGGGCTGCGGGGACCTTCCCGGGCGGCGCGGGCAGGGACAGGCGCTGCGGGGCGGCAGGTGCAGATGCAGGGCTGAGAGAGCACGGGAGGCTGCGCTGCCTCCAGCTCCCCCTGCTCAGCAGGCTGGGAGCCCGAGGGGTAAAACCCAGGACAGGGCTCGGACTGCAGCCTGACTCCCTGCTGGGGGCATGGATGATGTGTCTGCATGGGAAATCTCTCCACAGGTCCGGCACTGTGGTACAGGAGGGAGACGTTCTCTATTTCCTCAGTGTTCCTAATTTACCTGGGAAGAAGTGTCTCATCACAGTTAATTCTTGCTCATTTAATCTAGTTTCTCATCACCATGACCGTCTGCTCCACACTGTCCCATGGCTTCAAGAGCAGTTGCAGGCAATGGGTACTGCTAGAGCAAGGCGACCACAAGGCCGGCCAGATGAAGATGAGCCACTCTCAGCAGATGATCTCCTTGAGGAAGGTGGAGCAACATACAGCGTTTTGCACAAGCACCGATGATTTTGGCTGCCCTTTGTGGGCTGACCTGCTTGTCTAGCAAAGGTTTCCCATTCAGAAGTTTGCTTTGTGTTAAAAGCTCACTGCATCTCCTGAGCCAGCTGTGGCAATTTCTTAATCCTACACACTGGCACCACAGCAGCCTCTGCCTAGCGTGACACCAATCTGCGAAGACAGTTCATTAGTGACTATGCAAAGAGGCTCTTTACCCGGCTGCAGTTTGGCCACTCTCCAGTTCACACAATCTGTCAGAGTTCACAGAAGAGGAGGTCCTGCTGAGAGGGACTTTGCAGTTTCTGGAGAGCTACAGCTCCTGAGCTGCAGAGCTTACACAGCAGCACGTACTCGGCTCATCCATTTGATCTCTACAGTGTAAGATACAAAAATAGTTTAACTAACATTTTCTTCTACCAAGATTATAATAATAAAATCATGTCTGGTGTTTTCCTTCCAGGTACAACAACGTATGCAGCAAAGCAGATTTGTTAGATTTACAATATGAGAATTTCAGAAAGGAAAAAAAAAAACAACCTCAAGCCCATGTTCCCAGAAATATGCATTAGAAATACTCTAACAACTGTGACTTTTGTCCCCATTCTATTACAAAAAATGTCCTTTCATACAACTCAGAGAGAGGGATGGCATATGCCACTGGCTTGTCCATCTGTCTTGCTCTGTTTGCAGCAGCAGAGCTCTCAAACCAGAAAGTCAGTCGTTGGTCCTGTCAAAAACTGCAGCACCCACTTTATTACTTTAAATACAGAAAACAAGAGCTACACAGCAATATGAGTGGGAGCCATGACCATAACACACACGGCTCAGGCATTCCCGAGGTGCTAGGCACAAACCAGTGCACAGTGCCGGAGAAGAAGAGACGGACTCAGTGTTCACACAAACCCTGCATCACAGGAGACTCTTCCCCCCCTGCCATGGAGTGAACAAGCTGAACTGCACCTTCCTGGGGTACGTTACACATGGGGGTGCAGCCTGCCCATTAAAGCCCATGCCTTGCAAGAACACGAGTGTTTTTAGGATGTTCCTGTGTGCCTATGGACTTTGTGTGCTGCACAACCAGTTTGGGAACTGCAGCTTTCCATCACCTCCTGTGCAAAGTTGCACCATCGGCCTTAATCAGGTGGACTTCCCACTTTCAGGTGGGAAAGGTTTTTGCATTTTGAATATACAAGCAAAAAAACAGGCCAAATAATAGACTCCTATCCCTGTGCTCATGCTGGCCTAGTGATCTCTGCAGGAGGACAGGGCTTCTGGAGATTTAAATGTGTGTGCTCATGCAGAGGATATCTTAGGAGCTGTGCACTGCCTGCTACCATTCCTCCTCTACCCAACTGCGTCTTTCTTTTCTGAGCTCCTTCAATTCCTGGCCTGATTGCAGCTATCAAATCAGTTCCACTAAAGTCTTTTCCCCCCTGCTTTTGAAGCAGCCTCTTCCACCCATCCTTCCCAGCTGGGCCCATGTGACAGCAAATGCTCCTGCTGCAGGGCTTTACAGTTCTGTGCTCTGGAGAGGACCCACAGCCCGGTCAGTAATTCTGGCAGTGCTTTCAGGTGATCCTTGCAGTTCCCTTTGAATTCCCCCGGCAAGCACTGGATGGTCTTGAGTCCAGACCTGCCCGAGATGGTGGTGTCAGCTCGTGTTGCAGCAGAGAAGGAGCTGCAGAGCTGGAAGGCAGCAGGGAGCAGCAGCGCCCTGGGACGCGTGCTGCTGTGTTGGGGTGTGCTCCCACTATTAACAAAGACACACAATGGTGTCTTCTCTCTTACATTAAGGGCTGCTTTATCTCTGCTAAATCATAGAGCAGCACCAAACACGTGATTTGGGGTTGGGCTTCACTTCAGATGTGAGTGTACTTTACCCCTGACACGTACTTTAAAACAAGCAGGTTGTGGGTTTGCTTTTAAAACTTCCTGGAGGACAGCTCTGCCACCCTGCGAGCGTGCAGCTGGCCCGGCCATGTGGCTACCACCCCAGCGAGATACGGAGTGCACGGAGGTGGTGTGCCAGCCAGGGGAGCCTGGCCCTGCTGGTTTCTGGGCCATTTACGCCACAAGTCTTTTATGGGTTACAAGTGAAATGCTGTTGGCAGTTTTCAGCATCGCCAGGCACACACCTGCTGCTGGAGCCTTCCCGGTGCCACTGAGGAGTCCTGCTCCCTCCCTGGGCACAGCTGCTCAGCTTTAGCCCTCAGAGCACCTACAGCTTCCCTGGTATTCACCTTCTCATCATGTGTTTAATAAGTTTGTGTAACTTTTTGTTAAGCAGCAAGGAAATGTTTTCCAGGGGAAGCTAATTCAAACACATCCTCCTTGTGTAGGTTTGATGTTACGGAACAGTGAGTCTTTTGAATTAATTAGCATAAAGCACTTCACTTACTCAGCTAATCTGCATATTTTGCTCTGAGGATGAGGGAAACCTCCAGGTGCTGGCAGGATGCTCACTGGGTCACATCTCCAGCTCTGAGGCAGGTGGGCACAGGCAGGCAGGGCAGAGTGCCGTGGGCTTGCCAGGGCCTGGGGGTGCTGCCCGACCCTATCCTCCAGCTAAATCACGGTAAGTGGGACCTGCACAAGGCAGCACTGCCTCCTGCCAGAATTTGAATTCCTTCCCCCCCATCCTGTGCCCAAACCAGGTGCTGCCCCAGCAAGTGGACCATGCCAGCCCGTGCCCCCTCCACCCCAGCCCCCGTGGGGGAGGACGAGCAGGGCTGCCTCACAGCTCCCTCCTAGGCTGTGCTCACGGAAAGGCACACACATGTTTCTGGGATCCGGCATTTTTTCATCTTGGCACAAAATTCTTCCAGAGATGATTATTTGAAAGATGAGTCACCATATACAATAGCAAAGACACATCCTTGACTTACTGGCAGAGAAGAGAGATGTGACCAGCATTAAGTCTCCATGCAATGTCTCCATCACACAGTGTCTGGTGTTTATTCTAAACAGCTCTCAGTCTTCAGTAGAATTGTTTTTTCACATCAGAAATCCAGCTACTTTTCCATAAGAAATGTTTCTTAATGAAAGGAAATACTGTGCATGGATGCAAAAATCATTATGTGTAGCTCTGCGCTCTATACAGCTGCTGTCTTTTAAAGCCTGTTTCTGTGAACACACATGCACGCGTGGAGATGCACATTAGCATCTCTGTATTGAGGTTGTGCTCTGAAGTGGGGCATAAATTCCATCTACCTTTAGGGAGCGAGAGGGATACTTCCTGTATTTCTTGAGTTTTCTCTCTCATTTCGCCTATTTCTCCTCATATGTTTTTCCAGAAGGGTTTAAACATGGTCTCTGTGCCTCCTCTGCGGGGACTGTCACCCATGGCCACCGCTGCACTGCGCTGGGGGTTGGCAGGATGGGTTGGTATGAGCAAGGGCAGCCTGAGTGGAGCAACCTCCCTGGCTGGAGTGGGAAAAGGAACAGGGACAGCAGAGCAGTGGGGTGGAGGGGAGGGCGCGAGGCATGCATGCTGCCCCGAGCGGAGCTCAGAGCTGGCGGGGAGCAGGTGTCTGACCGTGTCCCCAGTGTCCTGGAGGCTCCCAGAGAGAGGGGACATCACTGGAGCAGCCAGAGTTGCCAGGGGAGAGCCAGGCTGTCTGTCCCTTGGCGCTTCCTTAATACGCCCGTGTTCGCCCTGCACCTCGTCCAGAGGGGTGGGATGGCCGCAGGGCTCTGCCCTCAGACCGGTGAGCCCGGGCTGCAAACCCAGAGCCAAGCCCCCACCTCTGCTAAGCACCTGCCTGCCAGCAGACCCGGAGGCTGCAAAGTGAAGCAGCCCCCGCCTGGCTGCTGCCCGAGGCAGACGCCCCTTCCTCTTTGCTGGGAGGGGGCTGAGGCAAGGACAGGCGCTCCCCAGGAGCAGAGGTCTGGTTTCTGTGCTGCTCCTGTGCCATGGGTGGGGGGGGGAAGGTGCTGTCTCGTAGCCTGTTCCAATTCGACAGTGTGTTCTGACCTTGATGATGTTGGTTTAACTAGGATATGAAATGCAAATATAGCCTAAGCTCAACAATTCTGGCACCCAGCAGAGAGACTGAAGGGTGGAACACTTCCCAGAAGGGTCAGCAAGAGCAGGAAAAATTATATAGAGCAAATAAACAGAATAAAAGGCTTCTCTATTATCCTGGTGCAAAGGGCTGCAGCTCCAGGGGACTGCAGGAGATTGTGCTGCTCTGAGGCTTATCCTCAGGGACAAGCTGTTGATCAGGAAACAGAGAAAAGGCTAAGGGCAAGGAGAGAAGTTGTTTTTAAATAACTACAAGCCAGGAGGGAGTCACCCTTGTTCTGCTCCTTGGCTGATTCTGCATCATCCATTACCCCACCCCACAGCCAGGGCAGTCACCTCAGTGATTTCCCTGGGATCGGGGGCCAGACCTTAGGAGAGGGTTTAATGTGCTATCAAGCTGGGGATGAGGAATGGTTTCCTGACCCCTAGCCAAGCAGATACCCTGCAGGGGAGGGCAGCCTCCATCAAACCAACCTCCTCCCACTTTGGAGGAGCTGCTCTCACCAGCCTTGCAGGAAGCTGAATATGCACAAGCTACTGCTGCAAGCTTTGGATGCCACAAGACATTTGAAAACTTTGAATTTAACAGGTATAAATGCCTATTTTCAAATCAAGATGGGATTTGCACATTGCCAGTAATTTTTAGCAAAACCATCCAGAATGCTTACCCTTGCTCTGCACCTTCCAAGCAAAGCAGCTTGTTCACTGGCCCGGAGTGTCGGTGCTCTGTTTGGTTTAGTTTCGCAGGGATGGAGGGACCTTGTGCTGCCTGCTCCAAGACGGATCAGACACCGGACCACGCAAGCTGGCTTCACCCATGGGCTGGCAGGTAGCTCAGGGGTGGCGCATGTGAAAGGCGATGTCAGCCAGGGTGATGTTGTCTCCCTTATTACGCTGTTAAGGAGGTAATATCCTTGTCTGTGTGCAAAACAACTTGTAGATTAGATTCGGCTCAGGCTCAGACAAGCTTCTCACCTCAGGGGAATGCACTGACTTCTCCAAGGGCTGCTGCACCCAGATCACTACAAGAGGATCTCACTGCCTGCTTTGCCGCAGGGCATGCTCATGTGTGCAGAGCTGGAAGGCATCGCAGGAACCTCTGTCAGCCCTTGGGGTGATCCAGAGCGGGCACAGTTATGATGCTGGGATGGATCCTGCACAGGGGTGGGTGACACCCCGGAGCAGAGCAAAGGCTGTGTATGCACAAGGAGGAGCTGGCACACCTGCCTTTGGTCAGGGCTGGAGGGTACCCCAGCCATAGCACCCTTAGCGTCCTGCTGGTGCACACCTCGGAAAGGCCCGTGAGCAGCAGGTCAAGGGACGCAGACCTGCAGCATCCTCACACCCACGCAGTCCGTCACAGCCGAGGCTGTGCCTCCTTGTAGAGGAAGCACACAAGGAGGCACATTTGTGTTTGGACAAGACCGAGCTGATATGAGATCCCCGGTGGGGTATGCTGAGGGGTACCGTGGGCGGGGGAGCAGAGCTGGAGGCCAGGGAGGATGCTGGGCAGAGCCAGAGCCACGCGCTGGTGCTCCTCGATGTCACCTGTCACCGGGCAGCCCTGCGATGCACTAGCCAGGGGGAGCCCAGCAGTGGCCAGGTGTTTGAGCTGAGAGGAGCACCCTCATTCAGGCATCTGCAGTGCCATCATGACTTTATTAAAAATTTAAAACATAAATTACAACATTCACCAGGGAAGAATCGCTTTCCTACCAATTATAGTTAATAGGGTAAAATTAATGTACCAATTAATATGGCTGCTTCTAAAACTCAGTCTAATATGTTAAATACTGTTCCTGCCTCTATAAATGCAGCAAAATAAAGTGATGATCAGGATGGGAGCTAATAAAGTTTTGCTTCTCTGTACTTAAACTATTTGGCATCACTGACTTAAGGCACAGGAAAAAGGAGATTATTTAACATTTTAAGGTTTGTAAGACCCATAAATCATTTCATACATGCCATATTTGTTGAAAAGGATAGAATACATTCAATTTTACAGTATATTAAACTTCATCTAATTTGAACGTAAGAACAGACCAGCAAAATAAATGACCAATTTCTAAAGCAGAAATTACCATTTGGCTGCTGCCATTATGAAGCTGCTGGTATTTTATCATGTTCTTAACATAATATTGCTTGTCTATTGATGCATAGTTATAGTGCTAGTCCAAATTGGAAGGCAGTGAAAGAGGACAGTGCAGAGTTTTTTTTAATAGGCATCATTTGTCAGATGTTATTTCAGAGGTCTTTGCACTGATGATAATATGCAGATTAAAGCACAAGTAAATAGGAAAAGAAAAAAAAAAAGAGAGAGAGAGAAAGAAAAGCAGAAAGAGAATGAGAATTTCAGCACATTCTGGCTGCAGCAGACAGGCAGGTGAACCAGGCCCCAGTGGGTACAGATAACAGTAATTAATCTGGGTTGAAGGGTTCCTTCTGAAACCCCACGGTGTTTGACAAAAGGAAGCATCCTCCTCTGAATCTCAATGCTGCTGGGGACAGCAGGGATGAAAGCAGGAGCGCTCGGTCCCGGTGCACAACCAAGGGATGGAGCACCAGCCCTTGCCCAGCACCCGTCCCTCCTCCCCACCCCAGACTCCCCCCTGCAGCAGCCACAAATCTGAACACAAATAAAAATTTTGTTTAGTTTGCAAAACAGGAGGAAGGTATCTCCATCCTCCAGAGTTCATTGTTCTGCTAGACTTGGTATTATAGTGGCAATATATTACAGAGAAGAAAAATCAGCTGGCTGCATTGCCTCCAGAATGACAATGGAAAGCCACAAAACATGATGGAGATGCGGCTGGCTGGAGGAGATCTCTGCCGGGGCACTGCAGGGTGACCAGGAAAGGTGCTCGTGGGGAGGGAGTCCCACAGGGCACAGCATCCCATGGCAGACACGTGCGCAGAGGGGACAGCCGCGCTCCGGGGCAGGGGCTGGTGGCTGGGACTCAGCACCCTTAGTGCCTCCTGCTGCTCTCAGCCACCTCAAGCTCCTCGGGCAGGGCACCATCACCGGGCAGGGTGTCACCCCCGGGACAGGGCAGGGTGTCACCCCCGGGACAGGGCAGTGCCCCGGAGCAGGGCAGCTCTGCAGGCACCGAGATCAGCTGTGCCCACACGCTGCGGCCGCGGCGGCAGCCGGCACACGCACACCACTGACCCCAGCAATGCTTTCCCACCAAAAAATCCCAAACAAAAGTGGCAAGATACTTCATTTGTGTTAAGGATAATCTTCCTGTCCCCCCCAGACCCTGAATTTCCTCTGGTGAAGGGTTTCTGCTCCTGGCAGGCTGCCAGGAGAGAGCATGGCAGAGGGGAAATGCGCGCAGCAGCACCGCTGAGCTGCTGCCGTGCAAAGTGCTCGATAAGAACACCTCAGAGCCTGGGTCTGCTTAAACCAAATGAATTGCTTGGATATTAGAGCCGAAATTGTGTTCCACGACTGCAAATCTGCGCAGGGATATATTGTGCTATAACATAGATTTCAATTACTTTCCAACCTTCAGCATGATGATGCAACATTACGCTCCACCGTCAGAGTTTGCCAGCACGCTCTTACTTTTATTCCTCCTGTTAAATATGGTCTTTGTTGCGCTTCATTGATCTCTGAGCATATTCTGCTGTTTACAACTTTGATAATCTTTGTGTAATCTTCAGGGGTAATTGAATTCCGACAAACATAGCTGAATTTTAAACACCACGCAGATTTAAGTACGTTGAAAAGCCATGATAGGAAAGTCAAACCTGGAGACAAGGAGAAAGCACTTGCTCTCATCTCCCTTAGAAAACTGGGACCTGAGCCAGGCCCAGAGCCCAGGGGGGTGTTACGAGCAAGTTAGGAGACACAGTTGGGGTTGGGACCAGGGGACCAGACCTATCCCAGAGTTTAATCCCAGGTAGTAAATATCATATAATTTAATGATTTTTGACTATGCAAACCCCAAATGCTTCTGCATTTGTGCAAAGTCCCAGAGAATTCCACTGGGTCTCACCCTCTGCTAGGACAGGATACAGTCAGCAGCTATCAATCTTTGTTTAAATACCCAGGGAATTGTCCTTGTACAGATAAATTATTGTTTTTATGGGCATATTTTGTGAATTAGGCAAGGGGGAAAATGTTACGGTTGGATTTTGATGTAAAAGTTTTTTTGCAGAGCCCTAGGGGCTCATGCACAGTGCTTCCATAATCATTATAGTTATTTATTATTTACCAGCATCAGGAACATGCCCAGCCCAGTGCAGGCACAGTGTAACATGGCTGCTGGGCCAGCACTACACTCCCAGTGCCAAGAGACCACAGGCACTCACCAACCCACCCCCCACCCCCACCCCCCTTACTGCATCCCCTTTCACCCCGAGCCCCATCAGGGCACTTGCCCCTCCCTCCCCTCTCTGCTGACCCCCGAGTTGCTGCAGTTAGTTATAGCCTCCCTTTTTCTGGCTGGAAAAACAGATGTCTTGCTTGAGGACATCAGATTTTTGATGCATTTCCTACAGAATTTAATTTCCCAAACCATCCTTGCTCAGGATGTAGGGGGACTGCTCAACTATGCTATAAATTAGCTAGCAGAGGTTCTCCTGGAAGGGGGATAAGCTCAGCCAGACAAGAAGGAGCCTCCAGACATCTCAGTGCTGGAAGGGAAAACTTGCCGGTCTCCCGCTACTTGTGCTGGAGCTCCATGTCTCCTGTTTATTGCAGCGGCAGCACAGAGCAGCCTCCACATAGCAAAGATTTCCTGCCGAAGGGTCTGAGGTGCACAGAAGGGTCCCCACACAATCGAAAGAAAAGGAATTAAAGGGTTGTCTAGCTAGAGAAAAGGGATATTGAATCTAATCCGAGCTGATGTAATTTGGAAATCCAATTGCACTTGTCCATCAGCAAAGGCAGCAACTGGCAAGGGAAGCCAGGAGGCTGCGGGCGATCTGAGCCTGCAGCACCAGGGCAGGGGAGGTGGGGGGCTTAGTGCCACGGGACCCCAGGCCATGTGGGGCAGGAGGAGCCCCAGGGTGGTGCAAAGCCTCTGTACACTACTACAGCCCACAGCCCTTCCCCAGAGGGGTTTCCCACAGCCCGGCACTGATGCAGGAACCACGTGCAGGACAAGCACTGCTGCAAGTTGGAGAGGAGAAGCAGGAGGGGGAAAGCAGCACAAGCCCTCCCCTCCTTCCCTGTCTGCACTGGGAGAGGAAGAGAGGGAAAAGCAGACTGCCCCCACAG
>JAVJGJ010000047.1:25040902-25057404 GCA_035590215.1 Microhierax caerulescens | reverse complement strand
GAGTGGGGCGGGGGACGAGGTTCCCCGCAGCCCAGCAGGCCCCTGTACCACTGTGCCCCTGGTCCCTTTGTCCCTGGGGAGATGTGGCCAGCCCAGCCTCACTTCCCGCTAAGCCTTTGCAAAAGAAAGGCTCTGAATTAAAAAGCCCACGGGGAGGGACAGCATCAGCATCTGTTGCTGAGACACCTCTTCCTCCAGAAAGCCAGGGGGTCCCCAGGCCCCAGCAGCAGGGCTGGCTGCTGCTTTCCCACCGAGTCCGGTGTGACGGGCACCCAGCCTCTCCGCAGCTCCCAACAGCCACGGGATGGGGCCAGGGTCCCACATGCCCAGCAGCCAGTGCCTTCCCCAGGCTCAGGGGTGGTTTTTCCCATGAACTGTTATTAGCCCTGTATGGGAGGTAATAATAACAAACCATTAATGGGAATCTGTGTGAGTGCCACTGTGTGGCAAGATCGTAAATTAATGGCCATTTCATTCATTGTCATTTTATCCATAACAAGATGCTGATTTTCCCCCTGGGATAATGAAATTGGTCTGTAAGAACCATAAATCCTCACCATGGTGCAAGGCTGGAGCAAGGTGTTGGATTAACGGGCTAATGACAGAGATGTGAAAGCTCATGAATCGTGCGGCTGCAGGGGGGGTGGGCAGCCGTGCTGGGGGAGCCCGGGCCAACACCTGTGCCAAAGTGTTGCTTCGGCTAATGGTGAGTTATTTCAGATGTCAGGCCAGAAAGACCCAAATATCCCCTCCTGGCATGCCCTCAGCAGCTTGCATTTTCTGCCGGTGGAAAATAATTTTTTAAAGGCAAACCTGTCAGGCCAAAACAGCCCAGGATCTTCACTGACCTTCATCCCCGTCAGGGGTGTCCCAGACAGATGCTGCCTGGCCTGCCCATGTGTGAGTAGTTCAGGGTCAGCCAGGACGGAGCATCGATGACTTCTGCTCCCTTCACCTGGAGCATAAAACAAAACCATATGCTGGAAATTTATAGGGGCTATCAAGCTGCAGTGTTTCCTTTGCTACATCTTCTCTGCTGTTCCCAGGACCATCAGCCAAGGACCTTTAGTCTGCGAATGAATATGACTTCAAAACAGCAACCACCTGGAAATAAAAATTAAAAAGTAAAAGTTTCTCATAGTTAAGTCTTTAAATGGGAAACAGAGTTGGAGCTCTTAGGATGATGAATACCCTCTCCATACCCCTGCAGAGGTACCAGCCAAGTGGGAAGAAGCGCAGCTCTGTCCATACCTGTCCCCGGCACGAGCTGCTGCCCTGGCACAAGCCCACCCGGAGAGCGATCTGGGCAGTGCAAAAGGTGGCAGGTGGGCACTCGCAGAACGCTCGCTGCCCTGGTCACACCGGTGTGACACCACCTTCTCACACCCCTTGGCTGCTTTAACCGCCTGCCTGCTGCCTGCTGGAGTGCTCACACCTTCCTCGTTTCTCTCTCCTGGTCTTGCTCTCCTGTTCACAGAGTGATCGCGCCGGGCTGAGTCAGCCTCACCCAACACAAGGCAGGAAACCACCGGGGCTGACCGGGCAGGAAGCTGCCACCTGCCCAGGACTGCCTGGAGGCAGCAAAGGGGTCCTGTGGCACAGGAGGACAACGGGGAGGAGACCCTGGGACCCCCCACTGCTCCTGGGGAGCCCCCTGCAAACCTGTACCTCCAGCAGCTGAGCATCGAGAAGGGCGGAAACCTTTTTTTTTTTTTTCCTTGCATAATTCAGCAGAGATATCATTTTAAATATTGCTATTTTTCTCACTCAGAAATGAGAAATATTAACTGGCCAAACTTTGCTGTGGTTGTCACCATCCTTTTAGCAATGTGATTGCCAGTGGGGGATTTATAGTCCTCCCCACACCTGGGTTATTTGAGTTTTGCTTTGCTGCAGGGCCAGGGCAACAATAAATTTCCTTCTCCTCTGGAACACGCTTTAACCTCTCATTTTCTAATAAAGTGTTAAACCTTGGAGCAACACACACTGGCCTCGATGCTTGAGAGGAGAGGAGTTTTAGCCGAAGAGCTGCTTGCTGCAGGCTGGAGGGCACTGTTGTGGGCCGGTGTGGCTCTTCCCGCAGCAGCTCTGATGAATCTTGGCTTCCCTTTCCAAGGAGAGACCCCTCCCCAGGTAGAGGCCACGTCCTGCCTGTCTCAGCAGCACTGCACCCCAGTTGGGCTGCCAGGGATGCTGTGGTGGCAATTTAGGGAAAAGCAGGCCAGGCCTGGTGGCAGTGCTCCGGCCAGCCTGCCCTGCTCAGCAAGAGGCTGGGGGCGATCAGCTCATCTGGCAGGGACAGTAAAAACAGTCCGAGTAAAACTGGGGAT
Organism: Microhierax caerulescens; assembly: GCA_035590215.1. Classification (NCBI taxonomy): domain Eukaryota; kingdom Metazoa; phylum Chordata; class Aves; order Falconiformes; family Falconidae; genus Microhierax; species Microhierax caerulescens. The sequence goes on along the minus strand of JAVJGJ010000047.1, from coordinate 25,055,074 downwards.
GGTGCTGAGCAGGAGGCATTGCATGATGCTGTTCAGAAACAGGCCACCTGCAAGCTGGAGGAAAGCTTGAAGGCATCAGGGAGGAAATGCAGGAGAAGCACCCAGACGTGTGCAGCAAGACCTGGCCGGGATGGAGTGACAAGTGGACAGCAGCTTGGGGAGCTCCCACACCCCACGGCAGTGCATCCCCCGTGCAGCCCCTGCCTGCTCCAGCCTACGCTCCTGCAGCTCACAGCAGGCTGGAACCTGGCCAGCCGGAGGCAGAGACCCGAGAGCCCGCCAGCAGCACAGCACCCGTCGTCACCGCGGGGCTTATTGTGGTAAAAAGGGTCCTGGCCAGCAGTCTGCCACCAGCTGTGCCATCCACAGTCCCTCCCTGCTCCATGCAGTGCCTTAGGAGAGGCTGATGGGGCACGAAGGATGGATGGGTGGGCGGATGGTGCATCTGCTGCTGGTCTCATTACAGTAACGGAGGCGGCCACAGCATCAGGCTTTTACCGGCTGAGCTGTTTGGTGAATTACGGCAAGGTTCTGCATTGTGGTAATATGATTTTTTCAATATATTCTGTTTGGATTGGCAGGTTGGTCTCACTCTTTCTCTACTGACTGATAAAGCACTAGACAGGGGATTAGTCCTCTTGGAAGCTAAAGAAAGAGGTAATTTGGGTTGTTTATAGCCTGCAGGGGTAGAATCAAAATGTACAATACTGAGAGAGTCAAACTTTTACAGCGTACGGCAAAGCTATAACTCAGAGCAAGTATCAAACATTACAGTCCTGTGAAATGCATTCCCATGACAAAAGGCTGGAAAGGCAGAAAAAATGAGAGGAATTAATCTGTTCTTGGGACAAATATTGTAATGAAGACAGGTAACGCCAAGAAAATTAACCCCTGCCTGGGCCAGTTTTAGCATTGGACTGTTTAGCCCAGATGTCTCACCTCTGCACTTTGGGTGGTGTTGGAAATGACCCGTCACCAGAGATGCCGCTGGTTAGGCGTAGGGGCAGTCCCAATCTGACCTTGGCTTTTCTGCATTGAAAGAGTAACAGCTTTCCCTCAACTGGGTTTTGCTGGATTTTCATAGCTATTAAATCTAATTGCTGAGATAGAGTTATAAAATTATAATTTTAACCATGCAATTTAGATGGAGTAACCGGTCGTCTATTTCTGTGATTATCCCTGATTATTAAATGAACAGCTGCTTCCAAATATGTTTGCAACAAACTAATTCAATGAGTGCATGTGCCTGAATATTCATGCCCCTGATTTGCAGCACAGACTTTTAAGACTTTTTCACTGTGGCTTTAAAAGTTAATTTATCCTGGCAATTTAAATAAATACACTTCCATCAGCTTTGGTTAGTGCTCCAGACTTTGACACGAAGTTTGTCAGCAAGCAAAGGTGTCCCAGCCCCTGCTTTGATGTCCACTCGCAGCAGAGCACTTTCAATGGAGGCAGGGATCAGTGTCTGTGTCGATTCCATTCTTCCCCCGTGTCTTGTTTGCAGGTTTGACAACCCTTCTCCACGTAGCACTAACAAAATGTGACACCCCACAGTCTGTTTGTTTTAGCTTTTCCACTAAATTTTGCAACCACACCATGGAGCCGGCAAATAGCCTGCCCCCTCCAAGCGCTGAAATACGGGTAAGGCTGGCCAGCACGACAGCCACGAGCAGCTCCCCCAGCCTGCCCAGCCAGCATCTCTCCAAGGAATAGCTCACAGGCAGCTCTGCAGTCACCCTTTCATCAGGAATTTCATTCCCTTCCTTGCAAAGGAGGTGCTCCCACTTGCTGCCAGCCAGGGTAGGGGGCGGAGGGGCTGGCGAGCACCCCCGAGGCAGCAGGCACGCTTTCCAGCCCGCAGCGTGCAGGGGGGCAGCTACGGAGCGCTCCCACAGCGGCAAGTTAGCACCGCACTGGGAGTCAGGCAAAGGCAGCGGGATGCAGTGTGAGTGCCTTCTCACAGCATCCACCCGCTTGCAGCCACCGCTCGTGTCCCCAGGGCAGTGCCAGGCAGCACGGACGGGGCCAAAGCTGTGCCAGGGTCCGTCTCTGCATGGGATAAATGCCACCCTCCCCAGCCTGCTCTGTAAGAACATTAAATGTATTTCTTGTACTTACATTTCTGCATACGCTTCAGATTAAGCGTCACCTCTAGTGACTAACAGAACTTCTTAATAATATTCATGGCATGATATTTATTTTTTTAATTGTTTAAAAAAAAGTGTTACCCTGAAATACAAGCAAGTGCTGTAGAATAGTTATTTCACCCGATGCTGCTCCTATCATGATGCACCCAAGTTTACCCAGGGGTCTCCCAACCCCTGTGGCAGTGTGCAGCCTCTGGAGCCTGACAGAAACCTCCTGAACTTGGGAATGTGCTGGGATTTACGTACTTACTGGAGAGAAACGGCCGCTGCTCAGGGAAGAGGCATGGCTCCAGGATGCATTTCCGAGGCACCTATTAGGCAGATGTTTGCAGCCACGATGCTGGGGCTCTCCAGGCGATCACCGACGCGTCGCGCCTGCCCTGTCGAAAGGCAGGCAGCCGCTCAGCTGGAACAGGCGAGCACCAGCCCAGAATGCCGAGCCTAGTTTGGGGCAGTGACTTGTGCAACCTGACTGCAGTGTCTTCCTCACATCCTCACAGGCACATCCCTTGGGAAGCAATGATCACAAAAAGAAAAAAAAAAAAAAAAAAAAAGTCTTAAAAGCTTTTATTAAAGATCCAAGAAAAACAGAAGAGAAAAATCTGTTAACGTATTTGAAATGTAAAGTAGGGCTTTCATTTTAACAGCATCCCTGATTCCTTTTGTCTCTTTCTGTATAGAAGTTTCACAAGAATACACACAGTTTGACAGACTTTCAGATGATATTAAAGAAGGCAACATCTGATTGTGGGGGAAAAGAAACAGTTTAGCAGAGACAAGCTAGAGCTGTTGGACTCTGACCTGCTGCTTTGCAGAACCAGCCAGCCAGATGCTGATGGAAAGCCTGAGAGGGCCCTGGGACCGCGCTGCAACCTCTGCTGGAGAAAGCCGAGCCCATCACACACAGGCAGCCTCCCAGCCCTCGGTCAGCAAGGTGATGCTGTCACCTGCGTGCTTCTTGCCACCCGTGCTTTGCCTGCAGCCCGGCAGGTCTGCGGAGGGCGTCCAGGCTCGCCACGCAGAGGTGGGGAGGAATGGCAGAGGAGAGGGCACGCAGAGGGCGGACAGGCAGCACGCCACGGGTGCAGCCATGCGCCCATGCCAAAGGCAGCGCATCCCCCACCCCCCCCGGCCTGGGTGGTGGGACCGGGGCGGTGAGAGCTGTCAGCACCAGCCCTTTCCCCTCCCCAGCACCTTTCCCTTCCCTCCCAGTGGATGTCCCTCTGGCAGCATGTCCTGGTCCCACAGATGTGGGGTGCCTGGGTCCCACTGTGGGGGGGGTCCTCCACCTCTGCAACACCCCACGGCTGAAACAGCACCATCTCCCCAGTTCTTCCAAGGGGAGGGATTATTTCCAGCTTCCTCTCTGATGTCTGCAGCCACATGAGCCCTTGTCCCCTCTGCGGTCACTGCTTTGCAGGAGCCCCGAACCGAGGCGGCGTTGGGGGACACACAGACTGACGAACGCATCCCAGAAGAGGGTGCAGATGGGGTAGCGGGGCCCAGTAGCACTTCTCCCAGGCCTGAGTCACAGTTCAGCGTTCTGGATGACTGCCAGCCCCTTAGCAGCACAGTGCTACTGTCTGCTCACGCTAGATAGGGAACTCAAACGCGGGGTTGCACAAGGGCCGCGCTGCTCTGTAGACCACGCGTGCAAGGGGAGCGAGGGCGCAGCAGCAGGCAGAGGGGACCAGCCAGCCATCCCCACGTGCCCTGCTCTCCGAAATTGCCTGTTGCCACATCCAGACCTGGGCACAGCTGTGCTGCCGATACACGCAGCATCCAGAGGGCTCTTTGTTCCTAAACCTTCAGTCCCCAACAGGGGAACTTGAACAGGAAAATCGAGAGTACAGAAAATATGCAGCAATGGCACAACCAGCCCAGCCCCAGGTTTGCCACTGGTGGAGCAGGGAGGATGGTGCTGCAAGGGCAGCGACCGGTGCTGAGCCTCTCATGAGCTGTGCCGAGGAACTCTCTTGTGCTGGAGCTCAGGCAGCCTTTGCCTGTGGAGTCCAGGGGCTGGGGCTTGTGCAGGAGCCAGAAGGGACAGAAGCATGTGATTAACCACAGCACCAGCCATGCAACAGCCCAGGACAGCAGAGAGCTGGACCTTCCTTGCACTGTCAGATCACAGCAATGATGCAAGATGGTCCCACGCTCTCTGATGGCTTCTATTTGGCCACACAGCGGGTGCTGGGGCTACATCGCTCGAGAGGTGGTTTGTGATGGGCTGGGCACAGGGATGGATACTTGCCTCCAGACACTGCCCATCACTGGGCTCTGCTTTTCCCAGGCATCACCTAAAGGCATTTCCAAAGACCCACATGGAAACACATCCCTACATGCCAATCACCTTGGGAGGAACCCAGAGCTTCTCCTCAGTCCACACATGACTGCTCTCAGTCCTGTGTCCCCGCTGCCTCCCAGCCTGTACCATGTCAGTGCCCAGTCCGAGGAAGGGGAAGGGGGGGAGAGGAGGCAAGGCAAGACAAGGCAAGGCAAGGGGATCTCTGACCATCCGGCTGGCACTTGCTGTAACAAAGCCCTTCCCCTCTTTTGGAGGGTGTTTCGGTGTCCTCTAGTCCTGGCAGGCTTCAGACACACAAGTTTCTCACCAGTGAATTTCTGGCAGTGAATATCCCAACAGGCAGGCAGTGGGACTGCGTCACGCTGCAGGCTGGGTACGCTTCTCCAGGACACGCAGGCAGGGGATGGATGACTGCTGGGGTGAGGGCTGGGCCCATCTCTCTGCTCCACAGCTGCCAGGGAGCCGCAGCTCCAGCCGACCTGCTGGCTGAAGCCCCTGCAGGCTGCCCAGGCTCGTCCCGCCGGCGCGCACCGTGCAGTGGCCAGTGGCCAGCGGCCAGCGGCATGGCACCCGCTCCCCGCGTCTGGCCCGGCTCACGGCGGCTTCCCGGGCAAACCTCAGCTGGAGGCTCGTCAGTGCCGACAGCTGCCACGCGGGCGGGTGGTGGGTGCCCGAGGGACCCTGCCGAACTGCAGCTTCACCCATCCCCGCGGCCGCTGGGCCGGCAGAGCCCTCCTGCCCGCGGCTCGGCGGGGTTGTCCCATGGGAGCGGGGGCTCTGCAGGGACACCGCTCTCCTGCGGCTGGGGAGACAGAAACAGGCACCAAGGAATGCTCCTGCTGTTCTAACAAGAAGCAATAGATTAAAAAGCTAGTTAAAAATTCATCCAAAAGAGGCAGAGTTTCCCAAGCATATCAGAGTTAATATTTATAAAGGGGATTGTTGCTCAGTCTCAATTATCCTAAAAGCTTGGTACAATTGATGCATTGGAGAAACCACGAACACAGGCATGTCAAGGGAAAACCATTCCCTGTGACCGCTAACAAAATGCAATCAGATCTGCAACATGTGGAGCCAATTGATTTTCAACAAGTTATACAATGTAAACAAATGATTGATTCTTGGGCTGCTTTTATTTCCGAGCAAGCAGTCAGAAATCTCTCAAACTACTCTGAGCAGGTAAGGCTGGTGGTAAACAAGGGCTGCGGAGGGGCAGCATGCAGTCCTTTCATCAACCTGAGAACAGCAGGAGCTTTGATTTTTTTTTCCCCCCAGCCCCTTAAGCAGCCACTAAATAATCAACAATTCCTCAAGTAAGCAACCCCCTGATCATGTGAAATCTTTCTGTTGCCAGTGGTCATGTTGGACCAGCTTCTGCCTTCAATGAGAGTCAGGAGTTTTTTATTGCTTTTGCATTTTGCCTCCTCTGATGTTTCCAGCCTTCCTCTGATTTACCCGAGACAGATGAGACAGGAATATCTCCAAGAGCTTTATCGCTTCTCTCTGTCAGCAGCGGCTGCTAAGTCAACAGTGCGGTGGTGTGTGTCTGGACCGGCGGTACAGAGGTTGCTCAAATCGTTCTCCGCTCCCGGTGAAACCAATAAGCTATACTCCACTGCATCGACTCGGTTCCCAAACTGTGCCCCCTGGTTATGTCAAATTAAATCTCAGCCCATCACCGGCAGACTGCCAATATCAGTGCGCATCCCTGTGCACCCCCGGGGTGGGAGCATGCAGGGGTGGGCACCCCAGGAGCTGCCAGTGCGGCACCCGCCCTGCCACTAGCGGGGCCAGGGGTGACGGGGGCCCACAGGTCACTGCGGTGCTGACCTGTGGCACATCCCACCTCCTGACACAGCCACCTCCGCCGGCACTGGTACAGGAATTGGAGGAGCACAGGCACCGTCACTCCAGCCCCACGTGCATGGATGCAGACTGGCTCGTGCAAGGGCAGAGCAGTTTCCCCGCACAGCACCCAGTGACTGCACGGCTCTGCACCACCCGGCCACGCACTGCAGTGCAAAACCTGCTCTTGGCACAGGCCTGTCTGCACAGGAACGCTGTGTCCATCCCTTGGATAGCATCCCAGAATCTCCCCCTGCCCCAGACTGCACAGCTCCTCTTCGGCTTTGCCTGAGTGCATCATCCCTGCACCGGTACCAAGACCTGTGAGCGAGGGCTGGCCCGTCCTCCCCAGCTAGTGCTGCACACCTCTAGCAGCCTGCGACCACAGCCTGCTTGTGTTGCACAGTGTTTTACCTATCCATCACTCTTCCTTTTTGCCCTTACTTACACACCTGCTCACATCCTCCTCAGCCCTGCGGCACTGGAGTTGTTTCGGTGACGTGGAGGCACCAGCGCCAGGCTGAGCGTGCTCCTGGTGCCGCTCACCTTGCCCTTGCTCCCCAGCCCTTCTGAGCCTCACAGCACTGCTGGGGTGCTGTTGAGATCACTGATTGACTGTCTGAGAACAGAGTCACATTTCCGTGAACTGCCATAATTATTGCAACAATAGCAATAAAAACACATTTCCAGAGCTCCACCACCTGCTTGTTTGCAATGTGCCGCTGGGTGTTCCTGTAGTGCAGGGTCCTGAGGGTCCCAGGGCAGGGGGAGCCACCGGCCCATGTCCCATGTCCCCTGGGGACAGCAGCCGGGAGCAGACTTACCAGCCCCCTGCAAGCACAAAGGAGACCCCGGGGAGGGTGGAAAAGGCTGGCAGTGGGGCAGAGGGGGGCACCTTGGGGGGAGAGGGGGGATTTGGTCACCACATCCAGGTCTGGCAAACAGCATGTTGTACAGCCGCGCTGGGAAAGTGGGAGGAGAGGGTCTGAGCGAGAGAGCATGAGAGAAACACAGGAGAAGGTCTGGGATGGGACCAGAGGAGAGGAACACTCCAGCCCTGCTGGAGCTCCAGTCAGGGGCTCACTCCGCACCCAGCCGAGGTACCGACACCTCTTGCTACCACGACACCTCTTGCTACCACGACACCTCTTGCTACCACGCATGAGCCGCAGTGCCGTTCCGCTCGATTTACAGTGCTCCCGGCCAGCTGTCTGCTTCGCGTGCTGCTCTGCCAGCACCAGCCATCCCCTTCACCTGGAGCTGCCCCAGGGCTCAAGGCTGGCCCAGGTGAAACCGGGGAGCCGACGGCACGCCGCTCTTCCAAGGATGCCGGCCACCTCAGCTGGGACCGGAGTGGTGCAGAGCTGCTGGACAGGCTGGAGGGTCCCCAGGCAGCTCCGGCTGGTGGTGCAGCTCCTTCCCGCAGACTGAGGACGGTGCGGGGCTGCTGCTGGGACATCCAGCTTGATGGGCTGCAGCTGGGACATCCAGCTTGATGGGCTGCAGCTGCACTCCCAGCACAGGGAACCGAATCCCTCCCAGGAAGAACAGCCTCCTCCTCCCAGGGGTCTCCGGGGCCGGTGGAAGCTCCCCGCACCGGGGGTCCCCGCGGCGGCAGAGCTGCGAGGCTCCCTACACTGCACCGCGCTGCAGCCCGCCTGCCGCCACCCCCGCTGGTGTTTGCGGTGGCACATATGCTGTGCAGAGGGTTTGTGGTGCCTGCGGCATGTCGCACGGCTGTCAGGCGCCATGCCCGCTCCTGGTGCCAAAGTCTGGCACAATTCCCCGCAAGTGGGCACAAATTCATCCTAGAACACAAACAAAGGAGGAGGCAGCAAAGTCGTTGCTTGCGTGGGCACCGAGAGATTCCTGTACAGGGAGGGACTTCACCAGGGCCAGGAGTATTTCTGTTTAAAATTAAAATGGTCTTTTTAAAGCAGATTAAAACTTGTTATGAAAACAACCGTGAACATCTGTGATCTCGCAGCAAAGCATTTCCTGGGTTTTTTAGAAATTGCCCTGTTCCCATTATAATATCAGCATAATTCTGTCTCTCTGTTTCAAGCTTGCAAGAGATTTGTATTTCCAAATAATTTTTACAGAATTCAACCGTGAATTGCAAGCTGTTTTTTCTTCTTACATATTAATTGTATGTGTGTGTCCAGTGCTAAGCCTTATTGCCGTGTAATTTGTGCAATGTAATTAACCATGTAGAAACCATAATACACTGTGTTTGGAAGAGTTACATCCGGTTAATCTAATTGACTAATAACATGTTTTCATTTAGCAGCACGTACTGTATTTCCAGTGATTGAATTAATGTCATGTTAACGGCTGCTTTTTGCAACAACATTTGGCATAAATTGCATTAAAAATTGATGTTCGTACAAATGTATTTTGAATACAGCTCAGCACATGGCCTGGGAAAACACTCCTGTTGTTGATTAAATCAACTCAGTTTGCAAGTGCACTCAGAGGAGCAGCACCACACACCACAAGTGCCCTGACTTGTTTGCTGGCAGGAGTGGGGTGGCACCTGTGCAGACTCCTGCCACCCCAGTCCTGCCCTGGGTCCGGTCTCCCCCAGCTGTGGGACAGACTCTTCTCGCTGCTTTGGGCTTGCAGTGCCTGAGGTTACAGCTTCCCTTCGTGAGTGCCTGAACAGGTTTTAAAAGGAATCTCTGTTGACAGAGAAAGCTCCAGGCACCTGCTGGGAAAAAGGAGACCTGGAGACACAATTAGCCGCGTCCCTCAGTAAACTCCCCACGGCTGTGCCTGTCTAGCCTGCCTGCCTCTCTCCCAGAGCAGACACAAGGACTGAATGAAAACATGCTCTGCAGCCGCCTCCTTCCCTCCTGTCGGTGTTTGCACATGGTCCCGAGGGAGGCAAATCGATGCGCCGCAGGAGACTAACCCTCACCGTGACCTGCCCAGGAGACAAACCGAATCGCAGTGACGGGGCCCCTCTCCGCCAGCTTTCCACCTTCGGAGGCGCGAGGACAGCAGGCACCCGCAAGGCTCAGCCCGCGGACTGCAGCCACAGGCCACAGGCCATGGTCACGAAGAAGGAGCCCAAAGTCTGCCTCACCCCAAGGGTGGCTCCAGAAATGCTCCACCTCAGATGGCAGGTGGAGAGTGCAGTTAAAAGGAGCGCTTGAAAGATGAGGTTTGCTGTGTCCCAGTGAAATCTCCAGCAGGGGCTGCACAGTCTTTGCAGGCTGGCTCATTTGGTTTTCACGTGCATCATCAATCCCTACCTTCAGTCTAAGCCAAAAGCGAAAATATGGAAATACAGGGGCAGAGGATGCATTGGCAGCATCACAGCCCAGCCCAGCCCAGCCTGGAGCCCTCTGGAGCCTGCTGGGAGGGCTGTCCAGCGGGGAGGACGTGCCTGCCACGGTATCTCCCGCACCACCCAGCAGGAGTGGGAGTGGGCGAGGGTAGTGCCCTGCCAGGAGGCACAACCACCCCGCACGCATTCACCTGCCCCAGATGAGCAGACCCACAGCCTCGGCCCCAGCACGTCCTGGCAGGGGAGCAGAGCCCCTCGCTGTCCTCACCTGGACCACCCCAGGCACCAGCCTGCTGAGATGCCTCAGGTCTGGGGGGATCTTCCGTGTGCATTTCAAATGCACTTAAATAAAAAATCAGCTCCTTGGGCTGGAGCACAGGCTGCGCAGAGGAGAGCAAGGCAGAGCTCACGGGGCTGCCCGGGCTCCCCACTGGTGCTGGTGGGCTCTTGGACTGACACGCAAGAGTCCTGCTCAGCAGCACAGGGAGCATGGCTGTGGGGGGCCTCCCACCTCTTCTGCACACAGGCACACACATGCATGCGCACACACCCCCCCCCACCCCCCCTTCTTCCTCCTCACAGTGGTTCAGGAGTTCCTTTTTCTCTGCGGCAGATAAATAACAAGAGCTGGGTTTTGATTCTGCATGGCAAAGATGCTGCTTTGAGAGCTGCCTGTGATCCCCTGGAGCCTGCTCACTCTGCCCTTGTTGTACATCATTACTAGAGAGGAAAATAATGGCTTATGAAATTTCAGGTGCAAAGTGGAGACTGTCAAGGGAAATGGCAAGCCCACACAGGCTTTTTCCTTTTGTACTTAAATTTACGTAGGGTGTTGTCTTGGGCTTTATTATTTACAGGTTGAATTTACGTAGGGTCGTCTTGGGCTTTATTATTTGCACGTTGTGTCTTTCCTATTCCTTTGACAGGTCCTTGAGTGGTGGCAGGGACATGCCAGCCTGGGAATGGCTCAAGAATGTGGCACAAACACAAAGTCACAGACCGTTTCAGACCCACTGTCCCCTCTGTCCCTCCCTTTTCCCCCTACACGGAATCATCCACAATGCACACACTGGAAACGTAAAAGCAGAACTACCAAGCTGGTGCCAGTCACCCCCTCAGGCTGTTGTTACCTGTTGGATGGTGGTGAGGTTTCTGCCTTTGTCATCTTCAAAGAGTGTCCCCCTTGGTCACCCCAGCTCTGCCCTGCACACTGCTTCCCTGGCTCACATCATTTCAGCATGGCTGGATGGGCCACCCGGCTCCTCTGTGCATCCTCACCTACCTGGGAAACAGCGAAGACGTTACCTTCCTGCCTCAGAGGGTCAGAGGCTGCTTGCAGGTGGCAGCAGGAGGGCCCGTGGCACGGTGCGACAGTACTGATGCACAAGGAGAGTCCTTTCCCAGGAACAGAAGCCTCCTCCCTTTCCCCAGCAAGGTGCTAATAGGCATTCATGCACCTCAGCTCCACTTAATCTCCAGCTCTTTCTTCACTGATCATCTATGTGCTTTCACCAACAGATGTGGGCAAAGAAGGTAATGCCAGTACTGGGGGGCTGCCCCAAGCATGGCACAGTCTGCTGAGGACCGATACAGAAACTTCAGATCTCTACAGTGCTGCCAGAGGACTAGAAACAAGCCTTTGGGATAATGATCTGGAGAGCCAGGAGGAATCTGGCAAGCTTATGGGATGAGCATCATGGAGCAGGAATCTGGGAAGCCCTGGCCCATGGTCTGCACCCTCTTCAGCCTCAGCCTCTCCAGTTTCTCCTTACATAAACCCTGGGTCTCTGATCTGATTTTGGCTGCAGCAGGATCCTCCCTCCAGCACTTTTCCAAGTTTAGTGCCTCTGACCAAGTCTCATAGCATTTTGGCAGCACTGGCTCTCCACAGTCTACACTTGTCATTTTTTAGGTACAGGGAACAGATGAGTGATATGCTGTGTCTTTTCAGCAATACACTACTCCATCTTTAAGAAACAAGGCAGAAAATGCTTCTTGCAAAGCCTCGGTGTTTCTGGACTGAGCAGCAAAGGCACTGCCTGCTTGCTGAGATCATGTTTGTAAGGACCACAGCTCCAATATTGATTATGATTTTTTTAACAGTTTTAAATCAATTAAAGAGGAGCATCTGTACGTAGTTAGGAGATAATGCTAACCACTTCCCACACAGTCAGAGCAAACCATGTTCCCTGGGAAGATGGATCTGAGTTGAAATAACACAGTGAACACAGCAGGACGTCAGGGTTCATGCCACAGCTAAGCTCAGAGCTGGTGAATGAGATTCTCAGATCTGCGCATCACACTTCCACTGAATAACTAGAAAATCTCTGGAAGATGTGACCACTGGTTACCAGTCCTGCAGGTGGAGAATTTACTTAATTTAAAGCAACAGCTAAAATGAGATTTATTGGAGAAAATTGTATCTAACATCAAAGTGAATGTACTAAATGCTTAAAGGTCACTTTTTAAAATAAGTTCAAATAGAATACGTATTATAGAACTTGTGAACGGCATTTTTACATCAAAAAAGCACCTTTTGTTTCCCTTCAGATTTGTGAACAGATTTAGTGCCCCTGTGCTGAGACATAACAGCACCAGACTTAAGCATCTGCAGTGCAACCAGGCAACACGCAAGGTTCCAGCATCTCTGCTGATGCACCTGTGACCCAACAGGCAGCCATCACTGGTCACCTTGTCCTCTCCTGCTGTCTCATCTCCGCCTGCACTGCTCCCTGCCACGGGATCAATGGCCAGCCCCGGCGGGTGCCATCCCTCATGCTCCATCGGTTCTAGAAGTGGAAAGCAGGACCAGGGTGCCAGCAGTCAGGCTGCAGAAAGCTGCGTGTGCAGTTTGGCTGCTGAGTAACGTCCTGCAAGCACCGTCAGCGCGCAGCATCCATGGGCTGTGCAGCACCAGGGTAACCCCACAGGAAGGGTACAGGTCACCTGGGGAGGGGGTACCCCAGCACTGTGACGGGACGTCTCAGCACATGCACCATTCTCCCTGGGCAGGCACAACGGGTCACTCCCCAGCAGTGTCTGCTGCTCAGCCAGCACTGGGCAACCTCACTGTACTGCCAGGAGCATGGGGAACATTAAGACTTTGAAATACACCCACATTCTTCTGTTTCCTCCTCCTTCCTCTGTAAAACTGCTTAAAAATTGAATTTCTCTTCTCTCTTTAAAATGTGTATTTTATTCTGGTGAAATACTATAACTTTCCTACAGGGAAAACCTGCGAGAGCAGCGGTATGCTCTCACCCTCCTTTCAGAGCAGCGCAGCCCCTGGCACACAGCGTGACAAGGAAACCTGCTGCCTCCCTGGTGCTGCCTTCACTGCCCCTGGGAGGACACAGGGCAGCTCCCTCTGCCCAGGGAGGAGGGTTTTGGCCATGGGGGCGCGGGCAGGGTGATGTGCTGGAGCTATCTGGGACATCACAGGTGCTCCTGGCAGGAGATGGGGACACCAGCCACTGGCAGTAGCTCCTGATGGCCGGTGGGCATGAGGACACTGGGAAAGACCTCGTTGCCTGGGCAAGGAGTAGAGACCAGCTTGGGTCCATGCTCCTGGGGTCTAGACCGACCACACACTGACCAGCTGATTTTTCTCCATTTTCTATCGCTCTTTGATATACATCTGACCCAAATGAAAATCTCCCCGAGTCCTTTGTTCAGGGATATGCATTTTTTGCAGCACTGTCAACACATTTCTGAATGTGTTTTGTTCCAAGTAAATGGGCCAGCCAGACAACCAGGTAAAACCTATCACACTGCTGTCACCGCCAGACAAGTCCATCCTGCACGCTCACCCTGGGGACAGGCAGTCCACTCTCGCTCCTCTGCCTCCAGCAAATAGATGTACCTCTTCTCCGCTCCATGTGGGGGGAGGAGACAGCAAAAGGGGGAGGACGAAGTCATCAGACACGGTTCCCAGCACTGCCCCTGTGCTGCAGCCACGACCCACGGACCCACGCGTAGCCTGCAGCAGTCGAGGCTACTTTAATCCCTGCACAGGACTGCACCGCACTCAGCAGAGAAAGGGCAGCGAGGGTTGCACCTCACCCCGGCCCAGAGCTCAGCACAGGCAGCTGGGACCAGCCGGGGGGCACAGCGCCGTGGGCCCCGGTGCTGCTGAGCTCCTTCTCCGGGGAAGGGGGAACGGCTGCCCCCGGCTCCCCGGCACAGGTCAGGGGGACGCAGGGAGCTCAGCGGGCACTGCTTGGGCTTACAACCAAGAGAAACTTTTTCTCCTGTTTCTCCTTCATGGGTTCAAAATCCTGGGTTTTTTTTATTCTATACCCAGCAGTGCATTCTGTTCCTGCTGGGAAGGAGGGGTTTGGCTTAAGATTCTTGTAAAAGCAAAGGAAAAAAGGACAGGAAAATTGTTGGTTGTAGAGGTACCTGTCTGGGAGCCTGGAAAACAGGAAAACGATGCACAGATACATTTGTGCTGATGACAGCCTGGTATCTTGTCTACTCACAGACATTTTCCATGCCTTTACAAAAACATCTCTTCACCACCTGTGCAAGCACCATTCCTGTGTTGCTGCAAAACGCAAGGGGCTGTAAAAGATGCC
>JAVJGJ010000047.1:25022322-25040802 GCA_035590215.1 Microhierax caerulescens | reverse complement strand
CCCCCCCCCCCCCCCCCCCCCCCCCCCCCCCCCCCCCCCCCCGCCCCCCCCCCCCCCCCCCCGCCCCCCAAAGCGTCCCTTCCTTAGTTTGCTGTCTTCCTTGCAGGCTATACAGGCTTCATTTTTCATCTCTCATCCAGTTGTTGCTCGTTAGCTCCATGGGTGAACACCCCCGTGCACAGCCTATACTATGGCAGAAGGACGTAGCGGAGCTTAGCTACTCCTACCAGCGTCACCAGCTTTAATCCCATGGCATCCACAGCCTACGTGGGAGCACAAAGAGCTGCCTGCGGTGCACGTGCCGCTCAGCACAGCCTACCTGCACGTGCTGCCTCTAACGCAGTTTGCACACAGCGAGGGAAGGAGCAATGTCCTACAGATTACATTTGAGTCGGCAGAGACGTGGTGAGAAAGGCAATGCCAAACTGCAAGGCAAACAATGCAGCAGCGAACAGCTTTTGCCTCAGTGGGCATAACTGCTGAAAAGCAAACCTCAGTCAAATGGGGACTCAGCAGCGAGCAAGGAGACAGGGTGTGGGCTGATGCCACCCGCCAGGAAAGCTGCTGCCTAGGAGTCCTTGGCACATTGCAAACAGAGCCGATCTCTGCAGATTTCAAAGGCAAATCGTTGATTTGAGTTCCACCTGAGAATCAGCACAAACAGGACTGACAGCCCCAACTCACCGGAATGTGCTTTGTTCATCCCTGGTGTGTCATTGCAATCAGCATCCCACCTGAAATCTCTGGGAAACAAAGGCATACCCAGAAAAAGACAAACCACAGAACCATACAGCAATTAAAAGTCACGTTCATAACAGAATCATTAGTGCTGATTCTCACACTCTTTACATAGGAGCAGCACGTAATAATCATTTCCAATTAAATTACGCTTCTCCAAGGTGCATTAGCCACTTTTATCCATCCGATTAATTGGACCCATCTCTGCTGCATGGAGTAGAGTTACATCACTCCATAGGGAAAGTAGACAGTTAATAAAAAACGTTGCTGTGGTACTAACACAGGAACACTTTGCTGTCAAACACACACACTCACATGCACACTTGCTGCAAATTGTCTGCTCAAGCACAGATGCATGACTTTACCTGCACACCCAGAGTCAAGCGCACTTCGCAGGCAAACACGCATCTGTTCTTGGAAAGAATGAATTGCTGTAGGCTCGCACGTTTTGCAGCATCAGCGTCTCCAGAAGACGTGTCCACCAAGGCCAGTACTACCATCCAGTTTTCCTGCCTTCCTGGGACTTTGCTCCCCCCTCCCCTTAGCACCCAGCCCACTCTGCAGGGATAACAACTCCCATTGCTGAGGCTGGAGCTAGTGACCCAGCATCCCTTCATCCACCCCGAGCACTGCAGCAGCTGGACGTGCACTTCCCTCTGCTCTGCCAATTACTGCTGTGTGATGGGGAGGCTTGCCAGCTGCCTGGATCCACACCAACGCGCTCTGATCCTGCCGCTCCCTTCCTCCTAGGACACAGTGCCGGGAAACTCTGCTGAAGGTAACAGCTTCGGTGAAGGAAATTGCACAGGGCCCAATTTGTGCAGGAAGAGCTAACCTGCTGCCATGACCTGGAGGTGAGATTTTATTTACTTGAGAGGGATGAATGTTTCCATGCAAATTCTTCAGGCACTCAATTCAAAAGAAATGAAGGGAGATTTCTCCCACGCATCAAAGGGCACATCAGTGTAGAACAGCAGCAGAAGAGGGGCAGCACCTATTTGAAAGACAGTAAATGGGACATCTGGATGCATGCATGGTGGTTGGAGAGCATTCCCAGATGGTGCACAGGCATGATGGCAGCTGCACCTGGGATGGGGCCCCAAGGTGCTTTCCCCACAAGAGACCTTAAAAGACGTTGCCTGCTGACCCTGGGGCTTTGTAAATAGGGTCTGTATGGTTCAGCGAGCCCTGCTGCTTCATCATGATTGCGGTTCCTCTGTGGGAGCAACCACCCAGCCACCTCTTGGGGATTAATGTAATTCCCTTGTGACAAGAGACGGTGCATATGCAAGAACAGCCAAGCGCACCCGGATGAGCAATGCCCACATGGACTCCAGGAAGCTGAGCTCAGAAACAGTAGGACTGGGTGGGCGCTGGAACATCGCCAGGGTCCCCAAACCAGAAACACATTGAAATGAGCAGGCATGGGGAAGAGACAGCCCATGCCTGAGTGGGTGAGGTCTTCTCCAGGATCCTGCCAGACAAACATCTAGTCTGCACTGAAAGGAAGGCGTTGGGATGGCAGAGGCACGCGTACGCTTCTGCTTCTACATGTCCATACCCATGTTGTAAGGGAGGGGAGCGCTCTCATTCATGCTCTCTGCAGGCACAGATAATATAGCCTCAGGAGCACACAGTTATCAAAATGTTATAAATTGCTACCTTTTAAATAGTGTGGTAATTTGCTAGTCCATTACAGAAGGAGTTGTAGGATACAAGGAGCACACTATGAAAAATTATGCTTTCTGCGTCACTGCTGACCTCCGCAGCTGAGGTGCTCTCAGAACTGCTCCATTATGTCAGACTACCCTGAGCAATTAGCCATCCGTCAGAGCTCATCAGCATGTCACAGTGCCACAGAAGACACCACACGCTCCTGACAGCTCCCTTACTGGAAACGTTTTCTGCAGAGGTGCCATTCACCTTCGTGTTGGTGTAACCCACGGTCACCAGGAGATTGGTCCCAGCAGGAAGAACCACATTGCCTGTCTGCAGCCACCTCTCCTTTTGTAATCAAGGTATTTCTGTAGACATCACTGCAAGCTGAGCCAGTCAATTTTAGTCCAGCAGTTTTATTCTAAGGATTTCTAAAATCTGGAAACAATATTTTTTTTTTTTTTTTTTGTGACCAGTAGTGTTTTTAGGGACAGTGCTGCTGCCAAGCACTGTCTGTGCAGAAGCCAGCAGGAAGGCAGCCTGCCCTGGGTGGCAGCACTGCCGCTTCCCAATGGGATGTGTTGCTCTGAGGCTGGAGTGGAGACAGCCCTACGCTCCATCTGGCGTCTTGCTGATAAAGGTCTTGCTGAAGGACTGCTTGTGACAGTCCTCCAGTGCAGCCCTATCGCAGTCTCATTGTCTCTGAGACTCCAAAGTCCTTTTTCAGTGTTGAAGCAAAACAGTCTTTCTACATAGTCTATACTTTTTTGTCCAAGCAAAATACAGACTATGATACAGATCATCTTTAGCCTCTTTCTCAGAACTCCTGCAGGTCTTTCAGACAGAGATATAAACCTTCCCTCTCTTGCCCACTAAAAAGACACACATATCAGAGGTCCCCTTTCCCAAGGTCCAAGGCAAATTCCCTCAGAGGGAGCTTCTTAAGGCCAGGAAAGATGCACAGAGCCTTTGCAGTACCACCTCCACACAACAGCACCGCAGCCCATGGATGGGGATGAGCCATGGTGGAGCCAGCTGCCCGTAACAGCTCCCGGGACCTCTGCAAATGACCCTTATGCAGAGCACACAGCATCCCATGGATGGTCACAGCCTGGGGTAGGTCCAGTTCCAGCCACCAGCAGCCCCTGACTGCATCAGTCTTTACACACAGCAATGGAAAAAGGCAAACAAAACCCTCCTGTCTCCCAGGACAGTCCTTCCATCTCCTCCGCTGTACCTGCTTCTGGACACCTCTGGGATCTGCCTCTAGTCCCCTCTCAGGAGACCGATGTTTCGTATCCTGGCTGGGCACCTTGGCCCAAAAGCCAGGGAGCAGCCCCTGCACCTGGATCCCCTGAATGGTCACAGACAGGCTTCATGCGGCTCAGAGACCACCCTGGCTCGTGCCCTTAAAGGCTGTTTCCCACCCCCAACGCACCAGGCGAGAGCCCAGGACTGCCTTGCAGGTTGGGGAAGGAGGCAGCTGCCAGCCTGTTCAGCTCACACCAGGAGAATTATGTCTGTTACACTGGTTTTGTGAAAGGCAAAGGGATATTTCTCCTAACCCGTGTTTAATTTCTGTACATAAATCCCCCTGAACCTAAACTTCCTATTTATTCTATGTGCTTAGATATTTCCTCATGAGTTGCAGGTGAAATCCATGTCCTGGCACATACGTAAAAGCAAATGCAGAAGGAATGTGTCCTGGCAATATATGCATCATCCCTGGAGATAAATCTTTTCTTGCTGGGGAGGAAACCCTCAAGGCTCGCACACACAGCAGCTATTAATTTATCTCAAAATATACACATTTCAGGAAAAAAATAAACATGCAAATACAGGATGTGTTACTCCTAGGCTTTCTGTTCAGGTGGCAAGGTGACAGCTGGCAGTTCATTGAAAACTTGCACTCAACTTACAAACAGCTTATTAAAAACACATCAACCAGCCAACACCTGGAGAACAGTCAGCACCCTGGCAGCACGCACAGCGTACTCTGATTGTCTCACACAGAAAACACACGTGCTGCTGCTGCTCTAGTCCAGAAAAACATGGAAAACCAGCAAAACACAGGAAGGGGCCACAGCAGCTGGGGGTGGGGGGGATGTGGGGGGCTGGCACAGCCTGGCAGCAGGGCCCCACCAGCCCCCCTGCCCACCACAGCCGTGCCCCCAGCAGATCCACTCTCGTCCCGAGGATCGCAGCCAACGCTTCCACCGTGGGTGGCTCGGGTGGTCCCTGCTGGTGCGGGACAGCTGCAGGCAGAGGCAAGACCTCCCTGGTTTACTATCTCCACATCCACATTTCTCGCAGGAAACGCTATCAGGGAGCTTTGCGGGATTGTGAATATGAATTGCTTTGACCTCACTTAGGCTGATATGGTGGAGTATTAAATCTCTATTTTTCAAGCATTAAGCCTGTGTAATAGAAGGATGCTGCGAGCAATTTGCAGTAAGATGAAGGGATATTACTGTCCTGGGAGACAGACAATCCAACCACATCCACAAATTGATAACAGAGATAGTGGCTTAGGTTCATGCTAGCTATTAATTAAGGGCATGTTTTATGTGGAAGACAATACCAGCTTACACAGGCAGGTACTTGTTGGCCTTCCCTTCCCTGCGGTGAGCAGCACTCCGGGCTGGAGTGCAGCCAGGTGGGTTAGCTTACCTTGCTGAACCTCAGTTCACACACTTACATTTGAATCTCTGACAGGCAAAATTAATTTCTCAAGCCTTTAGCACAGCCGCTTCAGAGCTGTTGTTCCACCGCTCAGGAGCAGTCAGCGGCTGCTGGGAGCCGCTGCCGCAGGGACATTCAAAGGCTGGGCCAGAGCAAAGAGCTAGCAACTGCGCTGAGAGCTCATACGTCTCTGGTTGCTAATGAGCAGCTAACCATGTCCCCAGCTCCTCCTTTGCCCTCAGAACTTGCTGCCTCATTATCTGGCTGATCCCCAGCTCTCAGGCAAAGAAATCCAAAACTGGGTTTCATTCTTCCTTGCCTCTCCTTCTCTCATCACAGCTGCTGGCAGCATCCCACTCAGCCAAGGGACGCAATCGCTCTCCTACTTGATGCCCTCAGCAAGTTTTCACTTCCCACCCCCTGCAGTGGGACTCTCTCAGCATCTCACATCTATTAAGTGACTTGGGCAGATTACAGGGCCACTAACTTGTGCCCTAATTACCAACAGAATATTACCCTTTGATAACCTTTTGCTCCTCCCCCTAGAACTTGGCAACAAGCCTAGAAAACTGACCCCCACACTGGTGTGAAAGACCCGCTGCTGGTCCTGCTTCACTCAAGAAAACCTCTCCCAGGTCTCACCCTGGTTTTCTGAGCAGGGCCAGCCTGTGCCAGGGGAGCGAGCCCCCAGAGAGCCCCCAGCCGCCTGCAGCATGTTGCAAGGTGAAACATTGCAGAGGGCAAGAACCAAGAGCCAGGGTGCACGATGGCTCCCGGGAGCGAGGATGCTGACTTGTACCCCCAGGCTCTGTCAGGCTGATGGAGCAAGAAGTGGCAAATCCGGAGCACCAGCAATACCGCGGAGTCAGAGTGCTCTTCTGGAGGGTGTCTTCCCTGCTGGGTGTTGCCCAGAAGGTTGTGCAGAGCCAACTAACACAGGTCAGCAGTGGAAGTATGTATATAACAATGGAGGGAATGGCATGAAGGTCCTGTGTGACAAATAAATTAAAGCATCCCTTCTTATGGGCAGGCACCCATGGAGAAGAACTGAGACAGATAAATCAATGGGATAGGCTAGGGAGACAGAAGAGATTTTTTTTTTTTTTCCAGATGGAATTAGAGAACAGCTTAAGAATTGATGAGGTGGCAAGGACAGGAGACGGCTCCAGACTGCAGGCTCCTGATGATGCTGCTACCCACCCCAAAGCCCCTGTGTCGGGGCCCCATGTAAGTCACACACACCTTTGGAAAATTTTGTTCAAAGATGTGGGGAACTTTTGACAGGAAGCGTGATCCCTTACAAACCAGGACAGTTCCCTTTAGGGTCTTATGTTAAAATGCCCACTGGTTTTCTCTGTCATCAGCAAAGACATTCCATGTCAAAGCAAAGTCTCTGATAATTGCCTGGCAACAAAAAAAAAAATAAAAATGCAGGGTGCATGGCTTGTCTGGTGGATTTCCTTGCTGCATGCAGAGCAGGAGGAAAGAGGGGGTCCAGGGCCAAGGGCAATGCCAAAGCTGTGGACAGTGCAGATGATCTTGAAAGCTGGAGAAGCCACTCCAGCTATGGATTTATCTGTATTTCAAAGATGACAGTTGGCGTGATGCGGGTGCTGAGAGCCAGAGACTTTGGCTGGACCTCGGACATGCCCATGAGCTGGCTAGGATGGGATTTGTCACGTGCCCAAGGACATACATCCCTTGCTGAGGTCACACAGGGACCCAGGAGTGAGTTGCTGAAGAAGGGCAATCTGGTCCATGGTGAGAAATGGAAACATTTACAAAACAAAGACAGACAAGCTGGAAGTCAGGCCCCTGAGGATGAAAGGAGCATCCTTCAGTGTCAGAGAGCACACATCTGCAGCCTGCAGACCACATCTGACTGCAGACTCACACCCTGTCTCCAGTGTCTCCATTAAAAGCCTGATGCACACATGCTTATGAAGCTAAAACTTGTCCGGGGATGGAAGCGATCATTAGCCCAGCAAGCCTGGGAACCTCTGTGCTTTTGCATGCTCTACATCCAAATCCACATCATAGCCAGCTCTTTGAAGCCAGTATCTGTACTGCACCTTGGCATATTGCGGATTACAACATTTCAGGCTGCCTGCTGCAGCTCAGCTGTATGTCTGATCTTGGGTGAGGAATTTCTCTTTATACCAAACTGTCTATTCAAGTCATAAAAATAGGCTTTTTTTCCTGCTGTAAGTGCAACACTTTTCATATTTTTACTTCCAGCTGTCTAGATAGTATTTCACTTTTTTCATTTCTAGTGCTCGCTCTCAGTTATTTAATGTGAATTTCTAGGGCATGGTGCCCTTAGCAGACATCAGAGCAATATAACACAAGAAACCAGATATATACTGTTCCAGGAGAAGGCAGGAACAAAAAGACAAACTAGGCTCTTAATACATATGGTGGTTTTGATTCATGGAATATAGAAAATTGTATTTGATTATATCTGTAATGGATCCTCGTAACTTTAGATTAGGGTTATGCTGATGGCCCAACTAATGGACAGTTTATTGCAGGAATAGATTTCATCCTATCGTATTTTTTTCCTGGTATCAATTACTTTGAATGTTTAAATGTCTCATTTCTCTGGATGCTCATTGCTCAATTTTCCTTTCCAAAAGACCCCCTACACACACACAATGCCCCTGGTGTTCCTCTGCCAAGTTGCAAGGAACTACAGTTTGTGTACCCCAGGAGTCCAGAAGCTCCTGTCGTCTACCAGCTGCATAGGTCAGAAGAAGACCCACATTCGGGGCTTACAGTTACTGAAGTCATTGCAGCATGTAAGCCATGAGGTAATAGAGTCAAAGTTCTCTTAGCAGACATGTGGATGCTATTGGAAAAAAATAAAATAAAAGTTAAAGGCTTATTAAATTAACCTGTCTAAAAAGGAAAAGGAGCATGTGGGATTGCTGCCTGTGAGATTAACAGCAAATCTGATGATAAAAGAGATTGGAAGCAAAGACGGTTTGGTGGAGAGCATCTAATTTTCAGTCAACTTATATTAGTAAAGCCCTGAAGAATAGAATCATTAAATTATTACTCTCTGGAGCAGTGCAGAAGGACCTTGAAGGTAATGCTCATATGCCAGTTTAGGAGTCTGTGGAGGCACCAAAGATGTTACCTATTGATTTGAGGCCCAGAGGGCAAAAAGGCTGGTGGAATTTATTTATTTTTTTACTTTTTTTTTTTTTTTTTTTTTTGCCTGGCTGCAACCATTTCTGAAATTGTTGGGGGGGTGGGGTGTGTGCAAAAGAATAAAACCACTTGCAGAGAAAAACGCCACCTTTTCCACACTTCAAATACTAGCCAAGCTTCTCAACACCAGTGATTTCAGAATGATCTCTACTATTTACTTCATAAAAGTACGCTCTGCCTGGTTCCAGAATTGATACCTGCCAGTCAAGGGGTGTCACGACATCGGTCTCCCTGAAGAGCAACCATCCCCAGTTTGGAACAGAAGCCAAGTTTTGAGGGCATTTGTCAGGGCCATTGGCCAACACATGTCGGAGGGGAGCACTGGGTGGACATTTCAAAGGGTGGCTGTCAATAAGATTTTTTAATTATTATTATTTTTACCTTCAGCTAAACTCTTCAATTTGTCCAGCATGGGCAGAGGAGAGGATGCAGGGGCTCTTCATGCCTGATACATTTTACTGTCACAGCCCTTATTTCTTGGAGGGCAAGAGAAGAGCCTGACAGTAGGGATGCACAACAACTCGGTTGGCTCTGTCAGGGAGGGCAAGGCTGCATGCTGGCCACAGCAAGAGGCATTTTCTGTGGTGAGACAGGATCATTGCATCCCTCTCCGGCGCTTTCCTGGAGCCTTTCACCCTGCACTTTGGTGGAGGCCCTGGTCTGCATTACCGGCCCCTGCACAAGGAGCCAGACTGACCACAGAGGCTTCCTCAAGGATGCAGAGGGGAGAGGGGATGCCTGCCACTGGGAGGGAGCAGGGCAGCCCCCTTGCACAGGTGGAAGCTGATGGGACCTGGGAATGCTGAGCTGCCTCGTCCTCCGCTCAGGCACGCTCATTCACACACAGGCTGCATGCTATTGCTACTCCAAGAAGAGAGCTGGATCCACTTATTTTTTTCATTAAAATGCAAATTAATTTAATAAAAAGTGGAACTGTAAATTAATGAAGCACTTTAACATTCTACATAATACAAGGCTAATACTTACACTGTAGAATCTCCTCCAGTTAATATTGCCACTGACTCTCCCGAGTAGGACCAGCCTGGCAGCTCTACCGATCTAAATCGGCCTGAGTGGCGATGGGATCAGAGCTCACCAGGCGGGCATGTTGCCTTTTTCCTGCTTCCCAATTACTGGGGCAGCTGGGACGTCTCCTCCCCTGCAGAAACAGCCTTCAAGTGCCTGCCCATCCCCTCACAGCTGATGCACTCAGGAGCAGGGACTTTGCCTTTTCCCTTAAAAAAGTAATGGATCCCTGTAATTTACTGCAACCCAACAGGCCGGTGAAGAGCACAGGGGCTGCTGCCCTGACTGCGCTCCGGTGACGAGCTGCCCTCCCACGACTCTGTAATAACACCACACAGCTGCCTCCAGACACCAAGCTCCCATGGAGCTTTTGGACACGTCGGAGCCAGAGACTCTGGATCCACAATTTTTCAGTTTTTTTCTTTTTGCCCTAATACGAAGTGCCAGATTCAGCCAAAACGTTCTGTGTGCAAGCTGCAGGGCTGCCTCCAACGAAGGGCTGGCAGCCAGCCCCACCTCGCTGCCGTCATACTTGAAGACAGCTCAGACACTGCACTGGTCCTGCAAGCAACTGGATTCACAGCAGCCCCTCCACCTTCAGCATCACTGCCCTTTTGCTGCAGGGTGGGAGCAGAGAGAAGGAGAAAGTGCCTTGCCCAAGGCTGGCAGGGGCTCAATATTATAGCTCAGGTCTACCCACCTTCAGAGCAAATCTGGCTCAAAAAAAAAAACCCAAAAATTGCTTTGAATGCGCAGGTACAAGGTTTGTTCTCTGCACCTTCCCTTTCTAACTCATACTTCTATTGGAAACACTGTAGACAATTCACCCTTAGAAAATTCATCCTTAAAATAAAGCATAACCAGAGAAGTACACAGAGAAAATGTTGGGCAAAGTGAGTAAGGTATTTCCAACAGGATCAGTCCCTCCTGACTTGCAAGTCCACATCTGAGCTCATCACCTTCTGCTTTTTATAGCAAATGGAGAGAAAAGGCAGTTCTGAGAATAATCAAATTCATCCTAAAATAAGCATCTAAAGTAGGTTAGGTAAACCACACCAAAAAATTGCCCTTCCCTCTCTGATAGCTATAGAGAGTCCAGGCAGCCAGCTTTCACAGAGACACGGCACCAGTACATGCCCAGAGTTAGGCGACATGAACCCTCCCTCTCACCAATCTGGACAGGACCCCGTCCACCCCCCGTGCATCCGCCCCAGCCCTTCCAGCACAGAGCCCCTTGTCGCACATGGAGCCCCATGGCACCCTCGGCTCTTGCGTGTGGAGCCCCTCGCACCCACAGCACCCCCCTGCCACTCCGGGACCTGCCAGGCTCCTTTCCCTCTGGCCACACAGCAGGGACCCAGTAGGCTCCATGGTGGCATTAATCACCCGCCACACTCATTTGTTGCCATGTATACACCACTGCCAGGAACATTATCCCTTAGATAAAGCTCACCCACCCTATTATTGTAATGTCAACTCTGAACCTCGCAGATAAGCCCTGCAGACAATTTCTAATTACACAGAAGTAGCTCTTGTACATTGCACCGAGGGGCCATCAGGAGAGGATTTAGGTCTTTCACAGAGCCAGTGTTTGACAGGTCTTTTTGCTGTTATTTCATCTTGACAGCCCCTTGCCACCCAGCTCCTCCTGCGACTCTACACTCGAGCTTTGTTGCGTGATCTCAGGTGAAGAGAGCACGTAATGGGCAATAATTGTGGGCGATTACTGTTTACTTGTTAACTTTGCTTGGCAGAGCAGCTATGAAGGATGCAGGGACTGGAATATTCCCTTTATTCCCTCTAGCAGAGAGAGAGAACCGGTGCTTAATTCAAAGGCTGAAATCTATAAAAAGAAGACGAAACCCATCATTAAATTTCTCTTAGTGGCTACGTGCATAATTCATCCAAACACCATCAAATATACATGGCCTTGTGTCAGGATGAGCAGCGCGGGCACTGCACCCCCAGCCTCCCCCTGACCCGCGCTAATGACAGCGGGCACGGGGGCGGCCCGGGGTCCCCAGCGGGGTACGGCGCGGGACGGGGTCGTCCCGGGGGGGCGCCGGGATGCGGGGCGACCGGCCTGCGCCCTCCGCCTCACAGCGGAGCAACCCGGGGGAAACAGCCTGCGCAGCGCTTACAAGCGGTAAAGCGAGTGGCTGCCGCCGGTGCTGCCCTCGCCGCGGCTGGAACAGCTCCCGACAGACGGCGACACGGCCCGCACCGCAGCAGCAGCCCGGGCCGGGTCCGTGCCCCCGCTCCCGCTGCAGAGCAAGCCCGGGCGCTGGGACGCTGCTCACCGCCTTTTTCGTCTTTTTTTTTTTTTTTTTTTTTCTTCTACAGTTTAAAAGAACTTGTCTAGACCGTGGTATCCGAATTCTTCATTGGTCTCTGTCTGAACTTCGATGACGAGCTGAACGGCCACAATTTCACAAGCACAGTGGTGTACTGGTAACCAGTCCTTCCACACAAGCATGTAGATGTTAATCTACAGCAGTTTAGCAAAGGCTCGCAACAAGTTTTCTAGAAAGTTTTTTCCCCCCAGTTATTTGAAAAACACCAACTTATTTAATAAATCACAGCAAGCTCTTTTGCAAAAGTATCCTTTGAACCATTAGATATTATTGTGAATGCCAATTTTTCTTCCCACCTTATGGAAGGATAAAGATACCCCACTCAATTTTCATCAAAAGCACATGAAAGCAATCAAGGCTCCTGTAGTTTCTATGGAAATAAGGGATGCAAATTGGGATTGCGTGGTGCCTTTTGTCTTGAATTTATCCATAAAAATGCAAATACTCTTCAACAGATACTGAAATATTTGCCTTGTTCTAAGGGAGGCAAAATATATAGATGAGGCTCTTTTGTCCACTGGCTCTCCAGGCAGAGATTTGACAGCTCATGGAGCATGAGCCTATCGCAGCTGAACAAGCCTTGTCAGAGCATGAAACAGTGGCAGAGCTGGCGCTGACGGGAGCATGCCCAGCCCCAAGGGGCTGCAGCTTGCTCCTTGCAAGTCCCTCAGCCACTACCATCAGGAAACAGGTTCTCTCGCCCTTTCCTACAAAGGCAACCTACCTCATCCACAGGCACTGTGTAGATCTCTGCCCATGCTGCAAGGTCATGCCAGCCACTCTGGTGCTGAGTTAGAAGAGCAACGTCACCTCTTTGGCGTGGAAAACAGATGAGCAAAAGGAGCAGTGCAAACAAATCGCATTTGTGATGCGTCTGCTTTACTTCCCTGCCAGCTGTTTCAGAGAAGAGTATACAATGGAGGATATCCTGCTCTGCTGCTACGTCTCATCTTGCCCTGCAGCAGGGACTGATCAAAACCCTGCAGCAGGTTTAATTAATTCCCTTCCAAACTGAAGGATACAGAATAGTTAATGCTAGCAAAGGTCAAAGGGTTATTCCTCTAAGTGCTCTCCTGCTCTCTCCTCTTTTTTCTGTAAGCTGTATTATGTGCTTCACACAGCACTTACCAATAAATAATCTAACAGCTCTAGGAGATGCTGATCCTCAGCTGGGCCCCTTGCCCCACAGCCAGGTCCAGGTGCCAAGTGCTGCAGCACTGCTGCCATAGGGAGCCCTTGCGGGAAGCTGGGGCTCATCCCTGGTGCATACCCTGTCTGTGGACTTAGAGAAATTTAAAAGGTCAAGGAATGGTATTTTGGATCAGTGTTTTGGCCAGAATTAATGACAAACTCTGGCAATTCAGCTAGTAAAACTCCAAGTGTGAACTAGAGCATGCTGCAGCTGCACAATTATAAACTTGCAATTAATTAATTGTGCTGTCACTATATGCACCTGAGAACAACAGCTAGATCAAAGAACTGAACAGAGATCAAAATGATTAGTAGCTCACTTTACTTACAGTTGAAAGTGCCAATTAGATACAGCAACGACATAGTCTGTCTTGGTTGCTTCTATTAACAGCTCTGGAAGAGAACAGTCACTGAATAAGCTGTAGAAAAAAAAAACAGGAAAGACTGACTGCTTACAGTATGGACAGAGAGAGAAGTCGTGATGGCCTGTCCACTGACTTTTCCTTTCCAAGGGCGCTAAACACCTCCCTGTGCCTGTTACACTCTCAACACAATTCACACCTTGGGCTGGGCTGAAACGAGCCGGATGAGTCCCACCTGCCTGTGTGGTTTTGCAGTGCCAAGGCCCTCTCAGGCAGGTCTTGAGAGCTCCAGGAGAGCCTCAAGCAGGAGCCCCAGGGTGGAGAAAGTGCCAGGGTGTTTGAAATACAGCAGCTTTCCCTCCTGCTAGTGCACGACCAAGCACCTGCACTAGCTGCTCCGTGCTGACTTAGCCACGCACAGCTAAAGCTATGGTACTGATTTATAATATTCCCTAAAGTTATTGGGAAAATACATTCCAGCTGCACCTTGCAAGCCTCCAGAAGGGGCTTGTCCTGTTCTTGAGACAGCCTCTCACTTGCACTAGCATGTTGAGGGGAGCAGCAAGAAACACCGTGGATTTTTTAAAGTTTTCAATCTTGGATTGTTATCTTTCAGAGAGAAACGCTGTGCCTTAACCAAAGCCATGAGCTCGCTGGAGGAATTACTAATTGACTCCTGGCATACGTTAAGCTGGGTGCCACATCTGTGACCATGAACAGTGGCTCCGGGTTGCAGAGCTGGTCTGTGTCACTGGTGAGCTCCAGGCTGAGGCTGTGCACTGCTGCAAGTCTGGGGGCTGCTGGCAGAGCTGGCTCCAGCGGGGAGCACCTGGCCCATGAGACCAGAAGACGCCTGCCTAAGTGCCCCCGAAGTAAGAGGCACTGCTGGACCCGCTGCCGGCACGGGAGAGAAGGCACTGGGAAGAGAGGCCAGTGCAAGGAGGCGATGCCTCCCGAGAAGTGGGTTGGGAGCAGTTACAGCCCCAGCGAGAGAGGATTCCCACTCTCTGGTGAGACGATTGCAAAGAGCTGGGGAAACCACCGCAGCACTGTGGCCAGACACTGGCTGCCATACACGTACCTGGTGCCCTTCCTTAGATGTACTTCTAGCTTTGTCTCCATTGTCTCCTGTTTGTCACATTATAATTTCTCTTTTAAATTGACTCAGACATTGTTTAATTTCTCTGTTTAATTGGCTCAGACAGAGAGGCTGCAGGCAATGTCATTCTCACATCATCTCTCAGAAACATCGCAGGTATGAGGGTGACATTATTGGCCGTACACAACGAAGTTCTTGCAGCATCCCCACAGATCCACCCCCAGCTGGGACCGAGGAGGCAGGAACAGAGAGCAGATATAAATCATAGATGTTTGCAGGACAAAGGCTATTAGCAGGGTGCCATCCTGGCTTGTATGGGAACCGCTTTCATTTAACATACATGCTGACAAGTGAGACAGCAGGTAGAATGAGCATGCAGCACAGCACACAGATGACACCGCTATTTACATCATTCAAATCCAGAAGTGCCTGGAGGGAGCTTCCGAGGCATCTCACAAAGTGAGGTGAAAGCAGGTAAAGATAGTGAGTAACAAAATCTCATCACATACATGCAGTCTTGCAGCCGCTGCAAGATCTGTTTAAGCCACATGATTTTCTTTATTGATACAGATCCAACAAATACTGAAAAAATACTAAACAAATGTTCCTTTGTATCTCAAATTGTCTTGTATCTACCATGCCCTATATTTTCCCAGTCATATAAATTACTTGAACAGATGTATTTATCTCACTAGGTTCAACAGGTATAATACAACAGTGTTTCATCAAGCCTGGTTTGACAGACCCAGGTGCTTCAGAAAGTTATTTTCCACACTGGTTTCTTTTGGTGGGTGCCGAGTGGGACTGGAACAACTAGAGGTGAAAAATGCAAGCTCAGACTTTCCTGGAGAGCTGCAAGTGTTTGGAGATCTGCAGCACTGCTCGCTGAAAAAGATTTTTAATAGCTTTGACCTTCGTGGGGTCTGTGCAGTCTCCTTTTGTCAAAAAGTGTAGGTGAAAGAATTCTGGAAAAGAGCTGAAGATAATACAAATGTTCTGCAGACTGCTGAGGGAATTACAGAATGCTTCTTCATGTTCTTGGATTATTGTTCCAAAGTTTAGACCATTAGCATCGGCTGCTGCAGGACTATAGTAGTTTATAATCAGGAAGGGCAAATAATTGCTGGCCAGGAGGAAATATAAATATTTGTTATTGCAGATGACTTATAAATAAATCATTTAAAATGACAAGATTAATCAGACAGTTAATTTGACAAATAAGTATTTGATCAGCTCTGCCTGAACCACAGCGCCCGGGCCGGCACTCCGTAAAGAATCCCTGAAATTTATGGAAAGAAATATCACTTCACCTCAGGACATGCAGGCACAGAGAGAAGTGGCCAGATCATAAATTACCAGATGCTCGCGCTTCACACCAGACAGATTCCAGAAGGCTGCGGGAGCGAAGGCAGCACCAGGAGCAGGGGCGAGAGCGGCTGCAGTGCAGCATGGCCAACACGTGCGGCCATGGGGTGCAGCTCCATCCCGCAGCACCCGCAGACCCACCTGGCCCCTGCTCGGGCATGTCCCTGCACAGGGCACTCAGGAGCAGACCCAGGGCTTCAGTCAGTTAAGGGACTGTCGCTAGCCAGGCGTCTCACATCATTTTCAGACTGCGCCAAGCTAACCTGATCAGGGGTTTAGGGTTTTTTTTTCCAAAAACACAAAAAGAGTGTGTGTCAGTCTAATAGCTCTGTCTACATTGTGTCTCATCTGTATTCAGCTCATCACTGCAATGTGAAGAAGAAAATAGCCCCTGAAAATAAAGGTATGAGAGAGAGGAGGAGACACAAGCCATGAGAAAAGCAAACAGCTCCCTGCCTGTATTCTGACTTCCCAACGCCTCTGTCACTCCCACACCCTCTGAGCTGCTGTCTACAGCTCTTAGTGACTTTGGACTCATCAATGTTCAGAAACATTAATGTAATCTGCTCTGAGATGTGCACATATTCTCCATACCAAAATGTAAAATAGGCAAGAAGCAGCATATTTTTGGTGACTTTTTTTCCTTGGTGCATTTTAGCTCAGAACAATCTAATATAAAAACACCCAATGCTTGCCTCCAATAGCTTAAATGTCAGTTTTCTATTATTTTTACATTCTGGTCTCAAGGGATATAAAGGGCACCACATCACACTCAGCAATGAAGAATCACAGATGATGGCAGAACAAGAAGCATCATCCAAGACAGCTGGAAGTAACACCTTTTCCGCCCTTTCCCCATGACCAGTGGCTGTAGCAAGAACCCAGCTTAGTAAGGATGGGATGGTGAAGGTCCTCCAACACACAAGGGTGAGGTTTCCCATCAAAAAGCCTCTTTGTTTAACTAGCATGGCTAGAGGACTTGTAAATACCGAGAATGGGGAATGCAGCCACAGTGAAAGGGGTCACTTGTGAAAGTGTTAGATCTTAGTGGTGAGACTGCTGGCTGGCACGACCCTATATCCATGTGACATTGGCAGGTAAGGTGGGCACCGCTACTGCAAAACTGCAGGATTGTTAGACCATAGGATTAGCACCAAAAAATGAGCATTTTCCAGAGGCTGCTGCCCCCCAGCAAAGCAGGGTCCCACGGGCTGACGACTGGCACCCGCTCTCTGCGGGGCAAGGGACCAGCCCCACAGCAGCCCTGCAGCCCCTAAACCCAGCAGACGTATCTGCCAAACAGGGGTGCTGGGAACAGGGCCTACTTGTTCGTATTTCACAATCTCTGGCACCTTTATCAGAAACATTAACTCCGTGAAGTCCTCTTGGGCTGGGAGGTTTGCGAGGAAGTGTGGATCCCTTGACAAGAAAAGATGTTAATGCCTCATTTGCATATTTTAGGAGGAAGCTCCCTATGAAATCACATAAGTGTAATTTTCCTGCAGTCTCTAAATCCCCAGCCACTTCCAACTGATGCAAATAAAATCTTGTTATTCAGCTTACACCAGAAGGCTCTGGTACCTCCCCCCAGGACGGGAGGATTATCTGAAGCCAGGAGGAGAAATTGGCAGGTCAAACTTCTCCTCATATCCAACAATTTCATGGTTTGATTTTTATCAAGAAGGAGTTTTAATGTCACAAACAAAACATCGACAACCCTGCCAGTAACAGTGATGCCACAGTCCCCATGGCTTGCATGACAGAGGATGCAGGCAGCGACGGTGCCAGGAAGCGATGGCTAACGGCGAGGACCAGCGATGCAGCAATGCGGCGGCGGAGGGAACAGCTGCCCAGAGGGGACCTGCAGGGACAGAGTCACCCTCACCCCAGGGGCTGCATCAGCCCCGCACAAATGCAGCAAATGCCGGGCTCAGCCATGAGTACGCTGCTCTGCACTTCACTCCTCTCTCTGGCTGTGTCAGGGCAGGTCCAGCCTGGCATGTAGCGGAATTTTCCATCTGCTGTGAATATTTTCTACTCTGTCAACCTTTTATTTAAATGACATTCGACTGCAGTGCTAAAAGTACAATATTGAAAATCAATAAGTGGAAAGTGTTTGAAAGCCAATTTAAATCAAATATTACAATATGGTGAAGTTAATCATCTGAAATTAACCTTATAACTGCTTGAATCACTCTAATCTATAAAGAAAATCAATATAGGCATATCAAACCCTACTCCAAGCTGCTGTTTGTTCCAGCTGACCATGCAAATGGAAAATAATAGTCAGTGGATGCTTATTGCTCCTTATTATATGTTAACACTTCACATGGGCCTGAGATGGTCAGGCAAAGGCTCCCTGCTCTGAAGAGGCACCACAGCAGCATCCCCCCTCCAAGTCACTCTCACGGCAGTTAATTTCAGAGCACCAGTCAGAGCCACGAGTGACTAACAGGCTGTTTCTTGAGGAGAATTGATTGTCCCTGGATGAAAAGCAGCTGCTCGAGCAGAGCACCCTGCACCCTCCCAGGCTTCAGCTCAGTCCCAGGCTACAACGCACCCAAGGTGCTCCCAGTGTCCTGCCAGTGATCAGACCCAGCTCTGGGCAGCAGATGCGGGCGCAGGCAGGCGCAGCACCCACAGCCACCCACCCAGCAGCTCCCCTGGGCACCTGCACTGTGTGGCTGTCCCTGGCCACGTCACAGCTGGGGTCCCAAACATAACTACTGCTGATGTGGCAATGGTACCTCTCCAAGAATTCGCCCCAACTGAAGCACTGCTGGCTGCATCTCTG
>JAVJGJ010000047.1:24996361-25022222 GCA_035590215.1 Microhierax caerulescens | reverse complement strand
TCTCTGTCTCCCAACGAGCAGTCCAAAGCCCACAGCATTACTAACCCGCCTGGGCAGGAGCTGCAGCCCATCAGTGCAGGGCACAGAGCGATTACCCTCCCTGTCTAACTGCATCTCCAAAGTGACCATCAACACGGCATTTGCTAGGAGGCTCTTCAATATGACAGAGATAAGTGTTTTGACAGCAGATAAAAATCTATAACAACAGCTTCTCTCAAAAAACTCATTTTAAAATAATGAGGAAATTTTGTAAAGTGACAAGTGTCTCAAATGTTGATAGTAAAAGCTGGGAGAAGCTCTTTTTGAGTCTTGGGAACAGATGCAAGGAGTGAGATCTCAGCAGCAGCCTGCACAGCCTCAGGAGTCCAGGAATAGTCAGAGCCAAGCAGAGTGATCACAGGCTTTTCCAGATGCTCCTCACGGGCCCCAGATTCTAAGGTGAGTGAAGGTTCATGAGAAGGTCCTGGCAACATGGCCACTTGCACCGCTCCTGCCTGTGCTCAGAATGAAGAGCCCATCTCTCAGCCTGATTCCCCACCCAGGCCAGTCTGTGCATGTGCGATACCTGTGCAGTCCCACCAACACCAGTAGGATTTTAGTGACCATCCCCAAGCCCAGAACGCTTCTCCCTGAGGGTGCTTGGCAAGACGTTTGCGAGATGTTGGATAGCACGTGGTGAAGGGAAGGTACCTGTGGCTGCTGCTGGCTGCACCAAACACTTCTGGATCATTTCCTTTCGCCTCAGATAGGATGAAGTTGGAAGGAAACAGGAATTTTTATTTGTCACCTGGGTGCAGGACTCTGGGCTCCGCTTCTTCCTTTCAATCTCCTCAAGTTTGCGAGACCATTGCTGTAACCTCATCCCCGTTTGAGGGAAGGTGTTGGGGTCTGCAGACCTGCTGCAGACCCCCACAGGAAGGGACCTGCGTGGCACCCGATGCTGCTGTCCCTTCTGGGCAGCTGGCACAGGGCAGGCAGCTGCACAGGAGCCAAGCGGCACAGCTTGGGCCAGATCTCCATTACCCCAAGGGTAAGCGGGGTCCTGAGGCGTCAGCCTGTGCTGCAGAAGCCCAATTCTCCTGCCAGGGAGAGGCCTCGGGGGACAGCACCCTGCATCCAGCCAAGCATGGGGCCACTGGACGCTCATGCCCGGTGGCCTGGCGCTGTGGGCAGACAGACCGCCCGCAGCAGCCAGCCAGCCTGCAGCAGACACATCGCCTGCCTGCAGCAGCAGCAGGTGCGTCCCCATGCAGAGGTGCCACCACGTGCAGCCCATGCCAGCAGCTCGCCCGCTGCTCGCAATTAGCCTTTTGCTCAACATCTGTTTCTGAAGCTCTTCCTGCATTTCAGATCAAGATGTAAATGACGTGTTTACCCAGGAAGAGGGAGGAGAACAAGTACTGAACTGGCAGAAGCCATCCCAGAAGTGAACGTGTCGGCTGGGAAGCTGGAAATGCTGTTTGAAGCAGCAGGTTGCCTCAGAGTGATTAAGAACGGCCCTTTGATACTGAAAATGCATTTAAATGAGTTTCCCGCAATATATATGTATCCCCTGGGTTGCTGTGGATAGGCCTTGCACAATCCTCCCTTGCCCTCACCCAAAGGGACTCCAAGATATGTAAAAAATGCTTCCTTTTTTAATACTTTAAGCTGAAAGGGTTTTAAATAACTGGGAGCTTTCTCAGTGCTTAAGAATCTTCTTATTCCTTTAAATTAGAAGAAGGAACTACATTTTCAGAATCAATACTCAGAATTTACAAACAACTCTCCAGGTAAGGAGGCTCAATAGCAGAGAGCTGGCAGCAGAAGCTTCCTGCCCAGGCTGCGCCACGGGGCAGTGCCGGCTGTGGTCTGGCAGACCCGTGCTCCCCACATCACAGGAGTTTGTTATTTTGCATTACAATTTATTTTAGACTTTGAGCTTTCTAAGGAAGGGACTGTATCTAATTTAGTGTGGGTAGAGTACACAGCGGCTAGGATAAAAAACCTGTGCCTGCTGAGGCCATGAGTTCCTGCCACAGTGTGAAGAGTGAAGAAATAATTATTAGAGTAATGGCAAATATTAACACCCAGGGCTCTCACACTGAGAGCTCAGAGGAGGGTGGTGTTGTGCTAGCAAGGAGGGGTGCCACAGCGCGGAGAAGGGGTTTGCTGCCCTGGTCCTGGCTCTGAGCCTTAGCATCTCTTTCACAGACTCTCAGAAAGGGGAGCAGGGATAAAAGGCCCCAGAACCGGTGCTGCTGCGAGCTGCTCCTCATCACCCGCAGTAGCCTCGGTGTCTTCCAGTAGCGGTGAAAGGTTGGGCTTGGCTGCCTTTCCTCAGCCCCCACCCAGCCAGACCCCCCAGCACACCCCAGTGAGTTAAGAGGCAATGCAGAGATGAACTGGGCGTGTCAGCAATTACACTACTGTAAAACAGAATGCAGACTTTTGCCCAATGTCACTAAAACCATTTACAGCCTATTGGAGGGGACAGTTGTCCCATTAAGAAACCAAAAGACATTCAGGCTTTCTTCAGCCTCAGGGCTTGGAAGCATGAAGCATTTACTGCCTAATTAAATTTTAATATACTGGCAGAGTACAGCTCTTCCTGTGAATCTGTATTGGACACTGTGCCAGATTGTGCAGAAAAAGAGCAGGCTTGCACCGCCTGCAGCCACCGGTGCCCGGTCCTGGCTGGCACGGCAGGGTCCTGCAGCATGGGGAGCACGGCGCTCACGGCACCAGTTCCCCAGAGCTGCTGTTTGCTTCCACACATGGATGCACACCACCCGGGGAGTTTGAGTGTCTCCACAGCAAAAGAGCAATCAGAAAAAAAAGACACAAGCACTGTGATGCTGGAGGAGAACACGACCGTGGTAGCACAGTGGAGGGATAATGCTCTCCAGAGTGGATCTGAAGGACAGAAGAGATGGAGCCAGGGACCCGGCTGATGTTTAGCAGGGCACTGGCCTACCATGTGCACATGCATGCAGTAGCTTTGCATTTGAGTTTCTTATTTATTCTCCATTGCCCACTAATAGGCTGTATCTAAACCCAAGCAGCTTCCTCTTCCTAGCAGCGCTGCTCTTGTTTGCCTGCTGAGGACTCCTCTGTGGGCTTCTCTGCCTGTTTTTAACGGGCAGATGGCTGTCAAAAGGGCTGACCCTGCTCCTTGCACCAACCTGCAGCGTCCTGGGCACATACGAGGAAGTTGCTCTCCTGGTGCTCCCTCTTCGGCCCCGGCAGCATCTGCTGCACAGCACGTGGCCTCCCTCCACCCGTGACCCACAGAGCCAGGGCTGTCCCCTGCCCTGCCAAGGCCAGAGCAGCACAGGGGGCTGCGCCTTCCTTAAAAAAAACCTGCACCTGTGTACAACAGGACACAAGTAGAGAGCCCAGTAGACAAGCTCACTGTTCCTGGATGCTCCTTGTTTCTTCTGCTACGACCCCAGCCCTCGTCTGAGTACCCTCGACTCCTTGTGACATAATGGGGACCAGAGGCCAAGCGCCCTCCCAGCCTGGATGCCACAGACACGCTGCAGCAAGTTGTCCGGGCCGCTAGTATGTTGTTGAGGGTGCCAAAGGGCCAGGGATCCCCAGCCATTATTTGCTTGGTAAATAAATGCCTGAGAAGCCCCCCCGGTGAGAGTAGTCACTGACAGATGGCCAGAACCAGAGACAGGTCCTGGCACTAAATACTGCTACGATTTTTAAATGGGTGACTCATGTTTTCATTGTGCCGCAGCTCTCCCACCGTGAAGCTGCTTGCAAGAAATGTTCACATAAGCCTTCCAGAGCACTGTGCCAAAATAAGGTGCTGTCAAAACAGCATATATTTGTGCAGCTGCCACAAGGAGTTGTTATTATTGTATTTTTCTTTAATAGAGAGACAAGCGTGCTCTGGTGCACAGACTGGTAGCAATTGCCTGTGGTGGTGCTGGGAAGCAAGAGGGAGCTCAGAGAGAGTGATGGCCCAGGGCTGCCACGGGCACTGAACAGGAACAAAGGGCTGAGTTTCAGACCTAAAGCACAGGAGCGTTCCTGCTGGCCCGGCCCAGGTCCAAATGCCTCTGGAAACGCAGAGCTCTGAATGGAGTGGGGTACGCTGCTGAGTTACAGACCCCCCGGCCCTCTGCTCCCAAAGATGAAGGGGTGCAGTTTCCTCTGGACACAGGCACGCCACCCCCCTGCTCCCAGACACGCATGGGGGCTCTTGCAGGCACCACTGCCACCGGTGCAGGGGCTTGGGCCAGCTGCAGGAGAAAACCTGCTTCGCACAATGGCATCAGCCACGCATCTGGCTCAAGAAGTGCCGCTGCTAGGAATGCTGGAGGGTGAAACAGACTGCAACAGCCCCTGCTCACCAGCTGCCCACCCCCCCTCCCCCCCATGTGCCACACATACACACATGTGTACACACACAAACACTTTGTAGCTGCCTGCACACAAAGCAAAATGCCAAGCAATTGAGTAACTGTTACACTCAGTTTCAGTCCAGCCAGGGAACAGCCGGTGTTTGATCAATATTTTCCACAACAGCCACTTCCATGTGATAAATGCACTTATGGGGAAGAGGAACAAATTAACCTTCTGGTGCAGATGGCAGCTACTGCCTGGGAAAAAAAGATGGCTCAATTCAGCAGGGAAGCAAGGGAAGGGCCACAGCCAGGATTCCTGCAAAACTGACCATATGAGGCAGCATCTGGGAAGCATTAATGAAAATCAGCCCCAGAATCACCCACCCACCTATGCATGTGGAAACCGAAAGTCTGTCACTCAAGTGTCATCTGTGTGTCTCAGAGCAACAGGGAGCAAGAAACTCTCATGCAGGGAGCAGGAGCAGGTGAACCAGTAGATAGTACATATACTTGGAGCATCTGACAGATGAAGACAACAGAGGAATTGTGCTGCAGCACCATGCATGTGGGAAGATAAAAGGCATCTTGAAAAGCACTTCCTAACATCAATCCTTCCACTGGTGACAAATCATTTGGAGTCAGGGTAATTCAGCAGCTGGCTGGATCAGAGATAACACCAGAGATTTCTCACCCACAAGGCAACTGGATGCAAATGGCAGTGAGTGGAGAGGTGCTGAAGGGTACAGGTATGAAAGTTTCCATGCAAAGGAGCAGCACAACCCCAGCGAAACCACAATTGGTGACTGATGAGATAGAAAAGCAATTGCCTTTGGAAGGAGAGGAAAGGCAGACAGACTCAGCTCACAGGATGTCCCTTCTTTGGGCTGGCTGTCCATAACCTGTACCTTAGGGCTGGAGAAGGCAAGACAGACTTTTCAAGCAGCAAAAAAATGAAAAGCTGGAAAAAAGAAATCAGAAGCCACATGGGGATGAAGACATTAATTTCTTTCTGGCTACATATCTCTGACCGCTCAGATTATTTTTACTCTTCTCCCAGCTGCAAACATGGGGTGGAAGTAAGCTGTTATTTTCACTGCTCTCTAATCCATCATGAACTTGAATTTGTATCTGAAAGTAGCCTTGTGCTACATCAACCTCAGCACCATGAGCACAGCAAACAGGATTCTGTATTGGACACTGGTCCATAAGCTGTCCTGGAACGCTGTTTTCCTTCTGAGAATCCTGCTTCTGTCAGTGCCAGGATGCATGGCTTCATGCTCCTGTCACACTCACCATGGAGACAACACAGGATGCTTGGGGCCAGGTCCTGTGCAACACTTCCCTAGGCTGGCTGGGTTCCCCCCCCCCCCCCATAAGATCTAAGCGTATTTTACCTCCTGGAATGACTGGCAGAATGGAGTAGTTTGTACTTGCATCCCATAAAAGCCTCTCTGCTACTAACAATGTGCGGTCCCAGATGCTCCACAAAATATCCAGAGCAGTGTTTACTGTAAGGTACTGCTGGGAGGGGCCCACCCCCAGGCAGCCCAGCCTGCGTGGGCTTCCCAGCCAGCAGAGCAGAGATGCTCAGTACCTGCATCTGCACCAGAGGATAAACCCTGCTCCGTGGGCAGCCTCAAGGCAGGGGTCTCGCTGGGGGACTGGACCAGGACAACACACTGCTAAGCTCTAATCTACCTCCACAGAAGGGCTCCTGACCTGCAAGGTCTATAAGCCTGCTCTGAAAAAGTTGATGAAGAAATAAAATGGAGCACACGTGACTCAGTAATGGTTAACTGCAATGAAGAGGTGTTGAAAGAAGATGAAAACCTGTTCATATTCTGGTTTCCTGCTGAAAGAAATACACAGGGTGTGATTTTGCTGGAAATTCATTAATTTACCACATATTCCCAGGAAGTTAATTTATCAACTAGTGACTGCATAAATAGAACAGGTAAAAATGCCGAAAGTAGATTAAACATTGATGTGAGTGTATATTGATTTGAATATTCGTGTGCCTTTGCTTGTGACACATCAATAAAATTAAATAATATCTTAATAAAATGTCTTGGTAATTATATCTTTTCCCTTGGGTAAGTGTGCCCTCCAGCAGTGTAATTAAAACCAAAATTACATTAACCCTCCAGTGACCATTTGACAAAAAAATTAAAGAGTCTAGAGAGTTCTCCAAGCTCTCACGCCCAGATAGATTATTCTTGGTGTGCTCAGTCTGGCTTTTGCACACACCTGCACACCCCAGTTTCATTCAGACAGTGGCTTGAACAACATTCAAACACCAAGAGAGTCAGGTCCCTGCTCTGCCTGGGAAAACAAAGGTGGCTTGAAGGCTCATTCTGATGCTGGGAGGACCTGGCTAAGCCCTGGTGACTGTCCCCTGCACCAGCATTCCCATGGCACTCAAGCAGTGACAACCAGAGACAGGCCACAGGCACCTCAATGGCACGAAGCAGGATGCAGCCCATCAGCCAAGGGGCAGCTTTGCCATCGTCACGGGCACAATGCTCCAGATGGACCTGTGCTGTGAGACCACCAAGCTGACTTCTCCTCCCCTGGACCTGGGGAACTGTGGCAAAGCTGGGCGTTCCCCAAGACTCCAGGGCAAACAGAGCTGCCCAGTCATGCCTGGCGATCACCTGATGCTAGCATGGCACAGGTCCCCCCCAGGAGAAAATCAGTTTACCAGGGAGATGAACAGGCCAGATGTGATGGAAATGAGCATTTACCAAAACATATTAGACAACCACTTTAAAGTGTTGATGACTCAAAGCAAGCACAGTCTGATTATAGGTCTTGCTGGCTGTGCCGTGGGGAAAGGTGGACCCAGGCTCCCCCGGGTGCTGCACATCCCATGGAGACCCAAGCACAGCCCTGGGATGCTGGGAGGCCCCCAAGTAGCATCTCAGAAGGCCACTGTTTTTGTGACTGCTTCTTGCCTACAGGAAGTTACTCCAGTCCTTGTCACACTGTTCCTGAAGGCTGGCTGGGCTGCTGCTGTCCTCACCTAGTCACCTAGCCCCAGTCAAAACACACCTAAAGCGCCAGATAACCGAGGCATTGCATCTGTCTCTTTCTGCAGGGTTTTGGCCACACTACAAGTCCTGGCCTCCAGCACTTTATTTTTCACAAATTGCTCTTGTTTCCAACCAAACAGCCTCCCCTGGTTCCCTCTGCTTTGCCAACAGCATCACAAAACCATCTCTGCCTCCTGCTCCCATGCCCATCATCTGTTCCCTCCGTGACACAGGGTCCCAAGCCATAACCCAGCTGCCCGGACATTGCGAACAGCTGGCAGACACAGGCTCACAGGTTCAGATTCGGGGTGAATGGTATGTGAGAGCTCTTGGGGGCAGCAGCAAGGCTCTGCATGCTCTGCTCAGTCCCTCCCACGATGGGGTCCTGGCAGAGACGAGGCAGACCATGCGTGGAGACCTGCTGCCCCTCTCCCCACTGCAGCCAGCCAGGCACTTGGGCTCCCGCCTGGCTGCTTGTGGCCAGTGCTGCAACATGAATAAAAAGCAGCAGCTTGCTGGCAGGTCAGGCAAAAAACAGCAGCTGAAGGCCAGGTGCAAAGGTATGGCACTCACCAACAGCTTGCAGACACCCTCCCTCATTCCCCAAGCACCAGCTGGGCTTGCCTGTATCACGCAGGTGGTGAGCATGTGCCTGGGACCCAGCAGAAGTCCCTTCCTCACACCAGCACAGGGGCACTCACCAAGCTCTGACCCAGGAGCAGCCATTTGGAAACGTCACCAAGAAACTTTATAATTCACATGAACACTTGGAGCATGTAAGAGAGCCTGTCGTTAACATCCGAGGCAGCGAAGACCCTTGTCATTTCCCGTCTGGCAGCGATGAGCAGGAGAAGCTGATGGAGACGCTGACAATATGACCTTTCAGGAACCACTGAGTAATCTGTTTGCTCCAACTCTGCTATGGCACACTGTCAGCTTGTCACCGCAACTTGCCGCTCACATAACCTATTAGTTGTCCAATTTGTCTTTCTGTCATGGACCTTGAAGCTGAGCCCAGAGACTCTGCATTTTTAACACTCTTATTAGTTAGAGCACCACTTTGGAATTTGGGGCAGGGGAGAAGGGCAGGGAGGTTTGAGAAGTCATCTCTGTCACAGCACATCTTCCTCCTCAGCACCGGTGTGTCCCACCATGCTGTGGCATCTCACCAGAGCTACCCCACGGAACAGGAACACAGCAGCCAGAGCCTTGAGGGGGCTTCCATGCAAAAGCCATCTTCCAGCCTGCTCAAGAGGCCTGCTGAGGCCAGATACGAAGGCACCTCCTCTGCCTCGGCCAGAGCTGGGCATGGTCTCCACCACCTTCAGGGCAGAGCAGAAGGTCCAGAGCTAGAGAGACTCCAGCTTGGCTTTCATACTTTCTGCTTCACAACTGAGCTGCAGAGAGAGGAGGTTTGCAGGTAAGTCCTGCCCGAGAAACACAAGCTCAGCCAAGCACTGCCAGCTGTGTGGATGGAGGCAATGGGGACATGCACCAGCTCCAGCGACAGCTTCAGCAGGAGAAGAGGTATTCTGCAAACAGGGGCTTGGAGGGTGTGTTATGTCTGATCAGAGGCTTCTCCTCCTGTTCCGATTCTGTTCTGGAGGGTGAAGGTGGTCTCTTGTGTCATGTAGATGCATCTGTGTCCCAGACACCATGTCCAGGACCTCAGTGTAGCTTCATCAGACCTGTGACTTCCAGGACCGGAAGGCAGAACCTTCTCCCACACCCGGGAGACGATCACAGCTCCAGATCTGAGCTGAATCCAGCTGAGAAGCGCCTTTACGTTTTGGCTGCTATCACACAGCATGCTTTGAGGTGACTATACCCTGCGCTGTGCTGCTGCGGGTGTTTTTATCTGAAGGCCTCACAGAACATTGCAGCCATTCATTAGCAAAGAACTTCCTGGCACCATCAGTTAATGAGAGGAGGGAGCCAGATGAAAAAGCTATTCCTGAAAACCTGGATCAATCCTGAATTCACAGCAAAACTTTTTTCCCTGCTTATTAGGGTTGGAACTAAAATAATCTGGCCAACAACTGTGCCACTTTGCATATCTAATAAACATATATTTGTCTATTTGGATACAATTACAAAATGAACTTTTAGTCATACAGTGAAGAGTCTGGAGTCTCTGCTTAATTAACTCTTCACTGAAACCCTTACAACACTATGTGCCATACATATCAGGCATTTAAACACCACAGTTAAACCCCCAGTATGACATTTTACACCTGACTTCACCAGCACTAGATTATCAGTTGTTGGCCTGAGACTGCATTTTTTACAACTTG
This sequence comes from Microhierax caerulescens, assembly GCA_035590215.1. Taxonomy (NCBI): domain Eukaryota; kingdom Metazoa; phylum Chordata; class Aves; order Falconiformes; family Falconidae; genus Microhierax; species Microhierax caerulescens. Next base: position 25,012,556 of record JAVJGJ010000047.1, on the reverse strand, counting down.
CTTTTCTCTGAACTTGCATTAAAGAGCCCCAGAAACCTACTGGGACTGAGAAGGCTCAAGACAGTAGCAATGTAACCTTACAGCTCTTGGCATGCTAGTACAGGCCATTAGCTGCAGATGTCCTTCTGAAGATCAAGAACACTTCAAAGCCTCCTAAATTCCTTCCTAAGCTCCAGAGGCTTGGAACATTTGCACAGCTTATGCCAGCTGACCTTGATTCATAAGACAGTACTCAGATTCAGACTGACTTCTCCTATAAGTAGTTTAAATGTCTACTGATTATTTTGTGGCAAAGAATGGGAGACCTCATTTGCACAAATTTGCAAAGTTACATTTTTAGTAGGCTGTCCTGTAGCAAAAGCAAAGCCTTGATGCTTTTTTTTGTGAAATTGTACGTCTATAAAATACTGAGTGCCACAAAATGCTATAGGCAGCAAGAGTTAAGAATTGTAAAGATCTATGGGAATTTTGGTTGTGCACAGGCTAACTGGACAGCTGTAGGGAGCCCAAACATGCCTCTGTCTCTGCATCTTTAACTCAGCACCCGGTTAGAACACTCCAGATCCAAGGACGGGGAGGATCCTCCTCCTTGTCCCCAGTTCCAGCCACCCTTCCTTCCACTGGCAGACAGACCCTACGGCCTGACGCTCCAGCCCGTCCTACACACACCCAGGGAAGGTCCTAGCAAACACAGAAGCTTGGCTGAGCTGCCAGCAGAGAGCACACCAGTTGTTCAACACTTGCACGCCACAGGGTGGGCTGCAGGTCTGGAGAGGAACAGGGGCTGCCCTGAATACCTTCAGGAAGAAGCACAGGTCAAGAATCAAGATATGGGGTCCAGAAATTTGAGGGAGGTAGCATAATGGTTAGAGAAGCCACCCAGCTGCTCTACTGATTTATCTTCCGTTAGGGAAGCATCTCATTCTTTCACTGAAATACTTTTCCAGACAAAATAGATTCATCCAACTCCCAACCTTGAAATACAAGTTTTTTTTCTAAGAGAAATGCAGCAAAGTTGAAAATCCAAAGTTGCTGTTTGTTCTGCCACGAAAGCTTGAAAATTAATTTATCTGGTAAGAATTTTCTGTGTGCTGAAGGACTTTTTTTTTTAACCTCTTATAGCCTAGAAAAAGTCAAGACTGCTTCCTTTTGTGTCAAGACTATGTATGATCTTCATCTGCAGAGACAGGAGAGGCACAAGCATGTTTCATGTGCCCAAACACTGTGCTGTAACAAAAGGATTCTTTTCTTCTACCACCAGCACATTAATGCAAAGACCTCAGAAGACAGTATGATGGGCAAAAGCCACATGTCACAGCATTTAATGCCTCAAGGCTTCTTACAGACAGTTATCTTTACAATAAACTTGGGGGAGGCTCCCCATTTGCTTTGTCTGTAAGACAGCAGCGGAGATGTTTCCATTCTTCCTGACACCCTTGGGACCAGGCAGCAACTTACATTAGTATTTGCAAGTTCAAAAGAAACACTGAAAATAATTACTATTTTTGAGGACTGTCATTAGCTAATTTGCAAATATTCTAGTGAATGACAGGTGCCTTGGAATTTGAGGATCACCGATGGTTCCTTTTGTCAGTGCTTACTGTTATAATATTAGTTGCAATATAATTCAAACCCAGATAATTTAAATGTTTCATGAAAGAAAAAACAATCCCATTGCATCTGCATTGTCAAAGGTCTAGGGGTACTGATATTCCCCAGGGAGGCATACAATCTGTGCCTGTGAATTTGAAAGGACGGGAATCCCTGGCATGCCAAGCTCATGATACCTCTTTCCACCATGAATCTTCTGATTTGCTGGAGTGACAACAAGGACGGTTTGTTCTGTTGTTTTTGAGCAAATGAACTAGCCATTGCACAAACAGGGCAGTCCAAAAGCCGAGAAGCTAACACCAGAACAATAACAAAGAGCAGACTGCTTGAGCAGCACAAGTGGCACAATGGCATTCTGTTTCAAAGATGGAAAACCAGCACAAACAGCTATGAGTTTTCATGCCCTGGCAGCTCCTGCCAGTTAGAAGTTCATAGAAGGGCATCGATCTAACCTGAGTTTGTTCAGTGTCAGCTACAATGGCGCTATATGGGAAATTGATTTCTTCTTTAGTACATTCTCCTCCAATGGAGGCTGGCTCTCTCCATGGTGATGGGATGTGCTGATCAGTTTAACAAGCTGCCAATGGGATTATGCAGAATCATTTCATCAGTTTTCAGTAGCTGTGTGAAATGGCATTTGCCAGAAACACAACTCTGCGTGGACCTAACTGAAAAGGCAATAAGCCCCAAAGCCTTATGCTAAAAAGAGGAAAAGACACACAGAGCCTGAAGATCTTCAGCATCTCAGAATGGAAACACCCAGCTTCAGCAGAAGGCAAGCATCCCTGGAGCAACGAAGCTTTCTAGGGCAGGGAGGGGTTTTTAGGGGCATGCATAGCAGAAACCAATAGCAACACACCAGTGAGCAACTACTGCAGCAGCAGCTACGGAAGGCTGGTCAGCCCACCTGCATCAAACACTGTGCTCTCTCCTGCAAAGACCTGTGTCTGCACGTCACACACCAAAGAAAATCAAAGAAAAGTTGCTTCTTGACCTTCACTACTGTCAGGACCCTAAAAAAAGAGCCCAAGCCCTCCTAGTGAAAGGTGAACAGCTCACCTAACTTCATTAAAAAACGGCAACATTAGTTATTTCAGCCTTCCAGGGCAGGCATAAAGATAGATGAAAGGAATAAGGCAAGCTGGGAATATCAATAAATTACTGCAGCCTCTTATTGGCTGCTGTATTCAATAGTTTAAAATGTTTTCTGGTGCCTAAGGCAAGCAGAAGATTTGCAGAAATGCTGAGCCGTCACCCATGATGTATCATTGTCACTCATCAGCTGCTAAGTTGCATCTCCTCTTCCTTCCCATGCAGTGCGTGTAACTCTTGAGCAGCAGCAGCGAATTAGAGAGATGCTATCTCTAAGCTGGCAGGGGCTGCCTGGTGACTGTCAGGAGGACAATCCTCCTTCTGCTATTCAGAGACAGAGGGGTGAAAGCAATAGACAGCAGGGTGCAAAGAAAGGGACATACTTCAATTAAAGAGTCACCGATTACCTTAAAACAATCAGACACCTTCACAGGTGAGGTGACCTGCCTGCCCACACGAAGACCTCTTCAACCTGCCCGGGGACAAGAGCTCCTGGTCAAGGCTCACATGTCCCCAGGCAATGACATGCCCTGCAGCCATGTCCAGGGCCCCCTTACTCTGCAGCTGCATGGGAGAGCAGAAAGCTCAGGTCTTCATTATCATGAGCAGTTGCTAATGAGTCCCAGATTGCATTTCTATGACTTGACTGACCAAGCCCAGCAGCACCTCAGATCAGGGCAGCTCATCTGTGCCCGTGCTGTGGCAAGGGCCAGCAACATCTTCCAGGTGCTTCGGGGACACTGTGCTGGGGAGCATCTTCTGTTCAGGGGACACCACCAGCTATCCAGCACAGTGTCCCCCAGTACCAGGGGCCAAGGGGTCAGCAGGGGGGATGCTGGCTTATCCCCAGGTCCTCCCTCCGGAGCAGGGCAAACAGAGAGCAGGGATGGGGGACGAGCTCTCCCTCCAGCATGTTATAGACTGGGTTTCTGCTGAGGGCAGGACAGCTGAGCTCTTGCAGCGGGGCCAAGGGGGAACCGGGTCCTCACTGCCCTGTGACATCAAAACATGGCTTGTTTTTCTGGGAAAGAACTCTGCCTCCATTTGTATGTAAAGAGTCCATGGAAGCCCCACACGTGGGGAGAGTGGTTTGAAGGACTTTGTCTGGTCCCAGAAGCCATATGGGATGTGACAGGCTTGTGATCCCACTAATACAGAAAGCACTCGGAAGCATCCTTGCAGCAGCCAGGGAAGAACCTGATCCAATTAAAAACGATTTTGGCTGTCCTCCTCTTAGCGAGTGCCATATATCTGCACAGGTGATTTTCACAAATGTAGTGGACTATTCCATGTGGCTTTGATGGCTGTTGAAAATATTTAATAAACTTGGAAATATGAATCACTATCAAGGACCCTGAACATTAATTTTAGTCACAGTTGGCCACACTGTATCACCCTATAAACACCTCTCCAGTTTCAATTAACATTTCTCTATCTCCTGTCTCACTGAATATTATATTTAACTAATTTAAGAGGATTGGTAAAGATAGTTTTCACACTTCACAGGAAAGCATAATGAAATAATTATACCTGTACCTACAAAAAGTATGAGGATATTGCATAAAGAGCTTTAAAGTCATCTGAAGCAAAAACTTCTCCAGGAGACCTTCATTCCAGCTTTGGCTGCTGAGGCTGCCATGCAGGTCTCTGCCACCCCAAGCACTGCAGAAGCCACAGCTGGCTCCACCAGCGCCTTCCCCAGCAGAACCAGTGCCTCCCACTGGCCACGAGGACATGTCCATTTCCCCCCACCCAGCTATCAACAGAGGCACGCTGCATCCCCCCACGCGGGCACCTCTTTATAGGGACTGCTGTAGGGCCTTGCTCTGAGATAGGCTTGTGTCCTCCGGCAAGTGGTTGTGATGGTGGAAGTAGGTATCTCTGGAGATAGAATCATAGAATTATTTAGGCTAGAGAAGACTTTCAAGATAGAGTCCAACCACTAATCCAGGACTGCCATGTCCACCACTCAGCCATGTCCTTGAGCGCCACATCTACACATTTTTTTAAATGCCCCAGGGATGGTGATTCCACCACCTCCCTGGGCAGCAGAGATGATGAGCAGAGGGCTTTCTTGGGCTGCAGCTCTGGAGCAGAGCACTGCGGACCAGCAGACTGTTGGAGGCTCATCACTCCTGGCAACACCCTCTGCTCCGAGGCTACAAGGTGCCCATACACCTCTGCCTCCTGTCATCCCCTCTTGGTCATGTTTTGGAGCTTGATGATAGTAGCACCTTTCTGATCTCTGCTAGCATTTCCCACATCACCTGCCTTTGGGCAAGCCCTGAACCACAGAGCATGAGTCAGTGCACAGATCATGCTCCCTAGCTACCACGGAAGGAGTTCAAATCTGCCCTGAAATGAAGGACAGCCCTACAACCTGAACTGGCTGTACACAGGTAAAGTGATATTTCTGAGACAAACCAGGGCCCAGAAGCAAATTCCCACAGGAGGAATGCATGTAGCAAAACCTTATTCAGTCAGACAGCAGATCACCAAGACAGAAGTCTACTTGAAACCCCAAATGTATTATTTGAGGAAAGGAGTTAATCCTTATGTCCCATGAAGGGGCTAAAGACACACCATCTTAGTGTATGAGTCCTAGGCAATGCCAGGCAGGGCAACCAGGCACAAGTGCCAATTCCCAAACCTCTCTCACTCCAGGGCCAGGCTTTAACCTGTGCCCTCCCCTAGGAACACCACTCAAAAAGCAGGGAAACCAATTCATAGCACTGAACATGTATATATAGCTAAATATCCCCCCATTCTCCACACATCAGTAAGGCTTCTCCTGGAATAAACACATGGGACATTTTTTTGAGGACACAGAGGTAACAATAACAACAGCATGAGGTAACGGAGCAAATTGCAAACTGTTATTGCACGAGACCCTCAGAAGCAAATAGCATCACTCAGGAGCTCTGGAGAATAGTGAAAATAACCTGGCTGCTAACAAGCAAGCATAATTCATTATCAAAGCAGTTCCTCCTTCCTCAGGATGGGATGGATATCAGCCAACATTACAGCAGCTTTTAGTTAAGTGGGTAAAGAGAGTGCCTGTGTTGATTATAAACTGCTGAGGTCCATCCTGGCAACAGAGAGCAGAGCTGGAGGAGCTCCGCTGCAGTCAGAGCTACAGGGGACCGAGGAGCATGACGTCCTGCAGGACACACACCTTGTCAGTGCAAGTACAGTGACACCTACTCCTCAGGGCAGTGGGCAGCAGCCAGCTGCTGGCTTCACCAGCACCACAGCCACACTGGGATCCCTGCTAGGAGACTGGGAGACAGCCATCCAACAAGCCCAACAGGACCTGGGAAGCCAGGGGAAGCGCAGCTCCAGCCGACAGCTCTCTGGGTAACTCTTAACTCCTGCCGACCACCTTACTGCACCCCTTCCTGCCCTGACTCACAGGCTGGACAGAATCTTGAAATAATCAGGAGTTTCTCTCTTCCCCACAGGCCAGTGGAGAGGGAAGTTGTGAGGTTTGTGGCTAAGGTCACAGACACAATGAAAAGCCTGCATCAAATCTACCTGTCCTGATCAACAAAGGAAAAAAGCAACCCACCCAGATGACATAGCCCCTTAACAGTGACGGGGAGCAGAGCAGAGGAGCAGAACTATTCCAAGACAAATCAGGGCCAAAGCTGCCATACCATCAGATACCTGTTTCCAAAACATAAGCTTGCTTGCTTGTATACACAGCTGCTCTTGTGTGATTTGCTTGGGGCATAGATGCATAGTCCCAAACTTTGCTGCTCCATTCAAGTGTTCACAGCAGAAGCATCGAGTTTTCAGATATCAGTGATCCCTGGACATGTTATGTATAGGTACACAAGAAGTTCCCCCTTTCGTGCAGAGGCCTCTATCTGTGGATTTCTTTACATCCCTTTGTTCATTTCTAATAGAAAAACTCATACATTTTCAGCTGGTTCTGCTGCCTTTGAGCCAAGCAGAGCTCCCTCTGCCAGCAGTTGTCTTAAGCATTTCAGCACAGAGCAGCAGAATGGTTTTGAAGCTAGTTCCTTAGTCCTCCCCAGCCCTACACGTTGGTTTTGTTTGCACATCAGTTTTAGTCCAAGACAAAAGGTTTCTTTCAGAGAAAACTAAACCAGAAGCTCTTCTCCAAGTGCACATCAGATATTTACAACCCATCATCAGGGTACAGTGGACTGAAAAAAATAGTCCAGTCAGCTTCAGAACACATACCTGGCCAGGGCATGTTAGGGAGGGGAGGCAAGACTAAGTCTAGTCCCATGTAAAACCTCTGAACTGCACACACAGGAGGTGTAGGAGCCTTGACAACAACTGCTGCAACATACTGACCCCCTCCTGCCATGCACAATTCTGCAATAGTATACACGGACCCTGAGCATGATGATGTCAAACCTACCTACCCAGCTAGCATCTCCAGACACTCTGAATTAAGTCTCATGGTAGTCATCCCAGTCCCTCCAAGCCTAGCTACAAGTTCATCTTTACCCTTAGCCCTGCAGCATATCTCGCAGTGCTGTATGACCAAGTCTGGCTTTGGTCTGCTGAAGTTTCCTGCACATCTCCTAAGCTTTTTCCCCTCTTATTTCTGATGTTGTAACAAATGCCTGCAGAAAAAAAAAAAACCCAACAACCAGTTTTTCCCCCACAGCAGACTCAGAAAAATTGATTATTGTTTATCCTCATTTATAACCTCATTTACAAGACACCAGCAGCCCAGTTTTTCAAAAACCATAGAAGTTTAAGACTGTAAAGGACAGAAGACAACTGAGTGTTGTTCTTTGTGTAATAGCCTTTCCTGTATTTGAAGACTCACATTACTCCCTCTAGTTGTCCCATTTCAGACTGATAAGATTCAATTCTTTCAGCCTTTCCTTGTAAGCCATGTTTTTTGGATCTTTCAACATCTCTCAAAGTTCTCCAGTGCCTCACCAATTTATCTATCTTTTTCTTAGAAGAAACATGTATTTCATTATTTTTATTCCCCAATATCACACGCAGGGAGAACAATTATACCCAGGCCCATACAGGCAACACTCATGTTAACACATCCTAAAATGGTAATACTTTGCTTTTTGGCAACAGCAGGGTATTATCACACCCACATCCTTTCCTGAAAAAATGCTGCCTTGCCAGATATTTCATATATCAAAAGCCAGGATACACACATATGTATGTATTTCTACTTTTGATTTCTCCTTCCTGTACAGAACATGGACTTTTCTGTATTGACTTTCTGCTGGTATATGCCCCCTTTCCCATTCTAATTGTGCCCTGGGGACTGCTTAGACTTTCACCTACATGACATGGGCCAGAGTTCTAAGATTTATAAGCACATAGGCTCTGCCCTCATCCACATCAGTGTTTGGTAGACACACACACGCCCCCAGTTTCCTATACTAAATGAACCAATTTTCCAATAATTTGTTTTTCTTATCTTTGTCTCATCACTGCTTGTGTAAAATAGTCCACTGAGTAGAGCAGAAGTAGCATTCCTATTGTAGGGGCACAGCTTTATTTTGCTGCCATGTCACCAAGCGCCATGGGAAACTCCATGACTGAAGGGAGATGCAGAGGGCCAGCTCCAGCATCCATCAGCCCCCTCACTGCAATTCCCCACCCATTTACTACTGTGCTTCAGCACCTCTCCGAAATGCTGTTGTGCTCCCCAGCTGCAGCCGGATCAAACTGTGCTGGGATGAGCCTTGCCATACGCAGGCAAGGAGGCATGGCACGATCCAGCCCATATGGCCCCAGGGATGCTCCATGTCCCTGGCAGTCACAATAGGGCTTTTGCCCCAGCAGGAATCAGACTCATGAGCACTTCTGTGAAGCTGAAGGACCAAGATGAGCCAAAAATTGTCACTATGCCCCTTGCTTCCACCAAGTCCTATTTCTTCTTGTGAAGGTGGCAGTGAATATACGTTACATGCATCATCACTACAGCCATTGTTACCACACAGAAATTAGCCCAGCAGGAAATCAATTCCATTATTCTGAGACGGCAAACTCAGTGCTGACTTCAGAGAACAGAAGCCACAAAACCTGCAGAAAGGCTCAGAAAGAACAGAAAGGGAAACAGCTGCCCTGGCCACCCCGACACCTCCACCCGGGAAAGCAGCTCCCTGCGGTGGGCTGCATCGCTGCTGCCCACCAGCGTCTCACATGGCTCTTCAGCCACTTTGCTGATCTCCAAAGGATTTGGAGGCAGTCTGCGGGCCTGAGCTGCTGACGTTAATGGGTCTGTAACAGCATCAGAGTGTCTGGCATCTGCAAGGGCCAGCAGCCCAGGGAGCAGCACCAGCACCCAGGGCACCCTGAGCCTCTCCAGCAGCCATCCGGCTAGGGACATCCCACTCCCTGTCCCTCCCGTATAGACCCCAACCACCAGTGCCCTCAACACCTTGGACACAAGTCTTCCCACAGTGCCTGAGCATCCTCTCCCTGGGCAGCAGCAGCTGCACATGGGAGCCGGTCCAAGGAAGGCAGGCAGCCCCAGCACCGTGGAGGAGCAGGCACCCAGGAGCACTTCTTATCTCATAACTCCCACAAGGAAAGCAGCACACAGGGCAGAGGAGCAACAGGTGCTCAACCCATACAGAAGGGTATGGGCAGCACAGCGCTTGTGTAACACTGCCATACCCTGAACTTCTACAGATGGGGGGCATGGGGATGCATGCCGCCTTCTCCCATAGTCATTGTGCTGCGTTCTTTTTTGGGGAGAACTGGTGGTAGCTCCCCTGTGCCAGTAAGCCCCTGTACCAGCAGTAGTGAGACTAATGTATCGAGACATGCAGATCTGAGACCATCTGCACACAGAATCACACAGGGAGGAAAGGCTCCTCTTGCTCCGCTTTTCCAAAGCCTGCGGCTCCTGCAGGGCTCTGGAGCTACCTGCACAGGCAAACAGCTCAGGCACCCTGACAAGAGCTGTCCTTTCCCAGCCTGACCTCAGTCTGGGTAAAGGCTGCAGCCTTGTGATCCACAGAAGTTTACTTGGTAATTCAGACATTACCAAAAAAACCCAAAATTGCACTCTGGCATCTCACAGCAGCTTCCTAACAGGAATGATTTGAACCTCAGGCACTGGCAGAACACCACCACAAAGAGCGAGGCTCAGCCACGGCATTTTTGGGCACATTTGACTTTGCTGAACTCATGCTATACTCATGACCTCCACCCCCAACAAAAGCCCCAAAGTGGAAGCCCTTGCTCTGGTGTTTACATTTCCTTATTCAACATTGCTGTGAACTTCCCAACTTAAAACAAGTCATCCTTGAATGAGGGTCATTGGATTTCCACTCTCCAATGCTTTACAAACTTTACTGTTGTCCTTAAAAACAGCTTCAGAATGCTGGATAAATACCAACTGTATGTGGTCACCTAGGAGATGGGGGGATTCCCAAAAATCAGTGCCAGAAAAGTGTGGTAATCAACAACTAATTAAGTAAAATAGGAGAATTAGACGAGCCCTGCATGTTTGCAATTGTGCTATTAACTATACAGTTATCTGCCTGTGAGCTTTTGTGGGGGCAAAATGCACAGGATAATGACACAGGATTCCCATCACCCACACAAATGGTCCTGCCCTCTCCCTGGGCCCATCACAGGAAAGGAAACCGCTTCCTGACCACAGCCAAGCTTTAGATCCTAATATGCAAGATTCTATTCTTGTTGATTAATTTGAAATTAATTCACTTACACGGAGGTACGGCTCTGGTTTCCGTGCACTATACAAAACATCATTCACTGGGAAGAACCACTGGAGCTGACTGAGATCATTAAAAGAGAGAAAGATTGCATCCATCCTACCTGGGACACTTCCAGCCTTACACATTTCTGCTGACTAGAAGCAAAAGGTCCAGAGGCAAAAGGCCACGGAACCAAGCTGGTCCACGCACCCAGCACCCAGTGCCAACGGCACAGCTGTGCCTGCACAGGGAAGACGTTAGCACTGCTCCTTCCATGAGGTGTAACGGCAAATGCCTGCGAGCCTTGGGGAAGATCTATTGTTTGGAGGCCCTGAACAGCTCAGAGCACACGTGTTAAAGAGATAAAATAATATTTTCCTGGTTAGCTCCAACACTTTATTCAATAAAGTTTAAAATCTTCACCCTGACTCAATCCATCTGTGCAGGTGTCATAGTACTTTCTCATTTTTAGTTTGGAGAAGGAAGAAAACGCAGGGTGAGCAGATAAAGCAGTTGCCCAATTTGAATTTCACTTCTATCCCATAACTCTTCGCAGAGGTCAAGGAGAAAGTGGCAGGTGGAAAAATGTATCTTGGAATCACCAGCTGGAGGTTTAAGAAGATTCATTTCCAAAGTGTGTTACTGCAGACAGCAGGAGGAGAGCAGGGCTCACTGGCTGGATCGATAGCACAGGACGTGAACAGGACGCACAGCCTGCCAGGATGGGAGCACTCCTGTTGCCAGCCCGAAGACAGTGGTTTAAACCTGCTTTTTAACATTCCAGAGAAAGTTCCACTTCATTGTCCAAACAGACCATCCCGGTTCAAGCAGTGTCCAAGGCAGACCCCAGCGCTAGAGCAGCCCAGGGCTCATCCCACCCCTACAGATGGTCTGTGCAGAGCTGTGCCAGGACCTGCTCTCCGCTCCGGAGCGCCCGAGCTGGAGGATGTCTGGGCAGCGTGCCCAGGGAGCTGAGCTGTGCCGCAGGGCTGCTCCAGGAACACTCCCCATGCTGCCTGGCACCCAGGTGACATCCATTTTCTGTGTGAGCAGAGCAGTATTTTGCAGTTCAAGTTTTTGCAAACTGTAAATAAACTTGAATTCACACATCTTCCATCTCTGAGACTTACCAAGCTCAAAAGTTTTAATGCCAGTGATTAGATAAAACTTTCTCTCAGCACTGGACTGCTGAGTATATTAATAGAACTTCTTCAAAACAAATGAGAAGTCACTAAAAGTATCACAAAAGGAAGACAGCAACAACCAATCGTTCCCCAACACCAAGAAGATTCAGGATTTAACTATGCAAACATAATGTTGTTGCTCTGTGACCACTATGTCTAAACCAGTGATTTTTAAGGGGACAAAGCACAGGGAGCCAGCCCGTACTACCGCCTTGGGAGCAGGCTACCAGCCTTTTGATAATTTCAAGGAAGACATGTCACACAGACCTCACATGCAGATTTGCAGGAGGGAATCCCAAGGGACTGTGCCTCACAGAAGCCAGGCAGCACACAGCATCCCCCGAGCATGCGGCAGACTCCTCCAATACAGCAAAAACACACAAGAGGACTGGGCTTACCAGGTCTGCACACCACCCAGCATAAATTCACATGGCCCCCAGGCCTGCCCAAGCAGGATAAGACATCATTTTCCATCTGCGACCCAGACCCTCTTCTGTGGCAGAAAGAGCAGGAGGCTCTCAAACCACTGTGCCATGTATCTGCTGAACACAGGTAGATACGAAGGTAGCTGCACCCTTTGGGCATGTGGAGACAAACACACGGAAGGAACGCATCACTGAGGCCACGGGGTTAGTGTGTCCTGAAGCCTAAACAGAGGCATCCCAACCCTGAGAAGGGTGATGCCACCACTGGGGTTGTCCAAAGGAGAGATGCTGGGGAGGACCACATCAACAGTGCTGCATGCATCAGGTGCTGCATCCCCACAGAGGTCCTGGGCTCCTCACAGCCCCAAGTGCCGGCTGGTCCCATCCTCCCTCTGCTGGTGTGGCTCAGGGCCATGTGGGCTCTTGGAAAGCAAGTGCATCTCTGCTCAGCTGCCCACTGGAAGCTGTTACCAGTGGCAGCTCCCTTCTTCTGGAGACAGACAGTTTTCCCATTGGCTGAGACAGGTTTCAGAGCTGCAGCTCAGCACAGACATCTTGTACGCAGCACAAGGACAGAATTCCTTTCACACATTTCAGTGCTACCAACCTGCTTATGCAGCCCTGTCACCAGCATGTCCCAGAGCTTCCCAAGGATTTAGAAATAGCAATCACGAGGCCTCAGAGCTTCCTGGAACCATGCACGCATATACATGTATGTCTTGCTGCAGGGAAATTGTGTCGAGGATGTTTTGCATCTACTTCGAGTGCAGCCCTGACTCCAGCCCAGTGACAGCTTCAACCCCTGCATACGGCAGAGTCCCACTGGCTGCATTAGTGCTGCTCATCCTGGGAAGATGCAGCCAGCGAGCTGCCAGCAAGCTGGGGCCACTGCCACTGCCGTCTAGGAGCATGATGCGGGGAGGAGGAGCTGCACAGATGAGCAGCTCTACCAGAGGGGACAGGCGCTTCGCTCCTGGCCACCTGCCACCACACATGCGTCACACCCTTTGAGGTTCTCTTCTCAGTCTGCTCTCGAACACTCCATGGCACTGTTCAGCCCTTTTCTGGCAGCACATAATTATGCAGCTACATCGCTCATCATCGCCCGTTTTAGTCAAAAGCAGGAACCCTGACGGCACGTTTGACTGCAGAGCCAGGTCAGTCCTTCCCTGGCTTTTGCAGGGCTGTCACACAGCACACACCCACAGACGCGCACACCAGGCATTGCTCCATCAGCAGGCATCAGCCTCTCCAGGACAGCTCAGGAGTGCTCCATCCCACCTCACCCAAGGCTCTTTCCCAAACCTCTGGCAGCCCTATCCTTGTGCACACATGTTCACTGCCAGTGGTGTGCACCCACAGACACACCTTGTCACCCGAGTGCCACCTGGTCACCTCACCGGCAGCTCCTCACTCATTCCCACCAAATACTTTTGGCTTTGGCTTAGTTCTGGTCACCGAGCCCTTACTGAACGGTAAGTCACTACAATACCCCTGTTAACAAATCCCAAGTGCTTCATTCCTGAAAGGTGCAATAATTGCACAGATTTGGGTCCCCGCAGAAAGTCCCACACTAGCATAGCTCATTCTGTGAGGGTTTTTGCCCTGTCTTTCCCTGAGCAGTGACCATAGAGGCTAATGGTTTAATATTGTCGTTTCTTTTAGGTTGTAACGTCCTCATTTTAGCACAGCAACTTATTTTTAATAGAGTTTGGAAAGACTTTTTTGTATGTCTTCACTTCTACTCCAAGGATGTTTGCTCTCAATTTATTTCTGCTCTTCTTATCTTCTCAACAACTGCATCTCTTGTTCCAAGTCCTGCTCATTTTCTGCTCCTTATTGTGATTTTTCTTTAATTTCATCTTGTTCCCACACTTCCCAATCACACATTTCATCACTTCTGCTTCCCTATTGCCAACAATATGTGATTTCTTTATCTTAATTGTATCACCCAGTCATCTGGTTCCAGGATGGCATCTCTTTACCTCACAGTGCAGTCCCTTTAATCATTACTCCTTCTGGCATGTATAATAATAGCTGAGACAAGCTGTTAGCTTTCACCTCCCGGTTACAGTCACAAGTTTTTTTCATGTAAGTCCTAATGACAACACAAACTGAAAACCCTCCAGACATCACTTCATGCAGACTGCAGAAGAAACCCACCAGTCCACAAGCTCCTCTCCTCAGCTCCCAGCTGAGTAGCAGGTTGATACACAAGACCAGCCGTTGAGGAAAAGCCTTTCTGAGGGATCAGACCTAAGCCCTTGCGAGGAGCCCGTGAGCAAAAGTCCCCATGCACCATCCTGGCTGTCGACTTCTGCTGTCTGCTCCCCTAGTCACTCCCCGGGACAGCTTCCCACACAGCCTGGGCTCTACCCAGTCCCTGCCAGGAGGTCTGGCGATAGGCAGAGTTCTCCGTGGCTGGGGGAAATGCAGTCTTCCCCCACAGCAGCCAGGACACCCTTTTTCCTCCAATCTGCCAGGCGACACCTCCCTGATGCCCACCTACCCACAAAGGGACAAAGCTCCACATACTTGGCAGCTGACCCAGCAGAAAGGGTTCCTTGCCACCGCTTCCTTTGTCTGGAGGGTCCTTCTCCCACCAGGCTGCAGGACTTAGAGATGAGTCTTTCCTCAGTGCAGGGCAGAAGTTACGGACTAGTTGCACCATCTGGGTGCCCCTGCACACACCGGCACCCTTGCACCATCAGGCGCTCTGGAAAACCAGCTATGTGGGCTACTGTGTGCAGTGCCCTCTATGTCTCAGGCCTCCATCCAGTCCCTCAGTTGACAGCACACCCAAAGTCTCCCCCCACAAGTTTTCAAATTACTTATATTTAGAGCATCTTCAACATGGACGGGGGTGGGAGGGGGGGTGGGGGCGTGGGGCAGGGGTGGTGTCCTGGTCAGTGTGGGCAGTAACAGCTCCTCTCCAGGGAGGCAGGAGGGGGACCAGCCTCACCAGACCAGGTTTGGAGAAGAGACCTTTGCAGGGCTGCCCAAGAGCTTAAGAGGAGGCACTGTCACAAGAATTGATGGCCGTGTGCTTGCTCCAACTGTCACGCTAGCAGGCTTTCTGGTAAAAACTTTGCTATCTGGATCAACTTCTCCTGCCTCAGTAACAGCAGAAAAGGCAAGGAGCTGTTAATGTATTGCAATTTACCAGCAATAAGAAGTTGTACATGCAGGTAGGAATAATATTGATACCAGGAACCACTTAAATGCTGCTGCGGGAGCTACCATTGTGTAGGAGTAGCTGCACATGTCAGACTCGGCACCTCTGTGTCCTGACCCACAAGCACTGCTTAGAAGGTTAGCGAGATCCTGGCTCATACTGAGAGGAGCATTTTACATATGTCAGAGTACTGTGGTGCCAGCTATGAATCAGCAGAGAAGAGTACCTGGTCACCCCATTTGCACAATGGTAGAATTGAACTGGAAATTGAATAACATAGGTCAAACAAAAAAGAAAATGGAGTAGGGGGATTATACAGCAGGAAAATCTGACAAAAGGAAATCTTTAGTCTGGAGAAAAGCCTTTTACACAAGGTACCATATTTTGTATTCATCAATGTAAAGCAATCCTTGCTGATCTATCAGAGGTCTCTAGACAGGCCCATACTAAAGGTCAGCAGCTGAAGTGGAAGAGGAATGTGCCCCATCAGCTCTGCGGGGTTGTGCTCATTCTCTGTGCTCCTGTCCTGCCCTGTGCAATGAGGCTGTGACCACAGCATCCAGGCATGATGGTGCTGCAGGTCAACAAAATTAACGGCTAGCTATACTATAGCAAGAGAAGCACTCAGAAAGAACTCCTCTCTGTCCCTTGGCATGGCTATAGGGGCAATTTATCCTCTAGAGCAACTGTACTTTTAGGGTTCAAAAGTTTAACATATCATAGATGTAACGACTCAGAATCCTGGGCATAGACAGAGCATGGAGCAGGTAGCCAAGCATTTCCAGAACAAGTCCATGAGCTGCTTCAGGATGAAGAACTGCATGTAGGAGAGAAAAGGAGAGGAAGTTTTTATTAAGTGGTAAAAAAGGGCACAGATGCTGTGCAGTAGCTGGAACAGAAGGACGGCACTGACTGACCCAGATGTCTGTACATTTATGTACAGGGAAGGAAAATGCACAAAGAACTAAACAAGGCTCTAGAGACAGTGGCAAATTTAACATCCCTGTAAGCACCACTGCCTCC
>JAVJGJ010000047.1:24964448-24991067 GCA_035590215.1 Microhierax caerulescens | reverse complement strand
GCACTCCCTGCACACCCACGCTTCGCTTCTTGGACAAGGCATGACAAGGGATCGTCAGAGGCTGCGGGGCCCCAGCTCAGCAAGCTGACATCATGTGTCTGATGTTGCCAAACATGGATGAGCTGTTGCTAGAACAATCAATTTTTAAATATCTCTCTGCCTGTTACCCTCAGCCCTGCAGTAACTATAGTAACACTGCTCTGGGCTCCCCCTCTTCAAAGACGCACAGCTGTGCCCAGGGCTGGGGGGGCTCTGGGGGCTGGGAGGGGGGCTGATGCCTCCTGGGCTCTGCCCTGGGATGCGCTGCAGGTCACCTTGGAGCACCTCACCTTCCCTGCCCCAGTGGCACCATCCTGGGTTGCCGGCTGCCACCTCTGGGCCCTGGCACAGGGACTCCGCAGAAACCAGGCAGCTCTGGACCGCAGAGGAGGTGTTCCAGCACCTTGGGAATGGGGGATCCCCGGGGAGGGGCTGTACTGCCCAGCCATGGGGCTTCCACAGGGCCCTACCCCAACCAAGGGCAGCTGGCGTGGCCCTGCATGGCAGATTTCCTCTGGCACACATGGCTTTTGGCAATAACTCGAGCTGCCCTGGCACCCTGACAGAGCCCATGTATCTCAGTCCCCAGGCGCAGGAGGAGCGTCACCGGGCAGGCACTGTGCAAGTGCCCCAGCCAGCCCAAGCTGCGCTGCCACCGGCATGGGTGCTCACAGGGAGACCGCGCTCGTCACAAGGTAGGAGTGAAGAGTAAACCACATTTATCTTGTTTGCTGAGCTGAATTAAAGGATCAAGCCATTGATACCAGGATCAGAAGCATGAAAAGAAGGAACAGTGAAGTGCACTGCCAGTACCAGACACTCCGGTCGCTGCCAGCTGACCTCTGGGCTCCCCTCCGGCACGCACAGTGCTGTAGCAGCTGGTGCCCTTGCAGCAGACCTCTTTCCAGAGTGGATGCAGAGACACAGCTCTCGGGATGCACTCTTGTCTGTTAAAAGTCCGGTTTGGATGGTGAGCTCACCCTCAAAGCGGTGCTTGCACACAGCCTGGTCTGGAGTGCAGCATCCCACCACCTGCACAGCAGGAACGCATCTCCCTGGCAGTGTGCGAGGGGGCCGGCTCCTGGAACCCCCACCCCAGTGCAGGAAATACGTCACGCTATGGTCTAGGTCACCCAGCACACATGTAAGAGTACAGAATCTGTCCTTAGGCTTCTGAGGGGATCTTTACCTTGTTTCTCTCCCTACCTCCACTCGGCTCAGTAAAAATGCAAATGAAGTGTTGTCATTAAGTTCACTCTTTCTGCAATGCAAATGATGTGTGTGTTCCCTCTGTACCCACCTGCCTCCCAGATTTAGGAGGTGGAGAACAAGGAGGGAGATGGGTTGGCTGAATTGCAACCATAATTGGGCTCCTCCTCAGACAACATACACTGTGAATTTTTTAAAATCATATAAATCATGTAATATCAATTATTCAATCATTCTGCTAATCCCAAGGCTTCCAGAAGACCTCTAGCTTTGTAAAATAGCTATACATGAAGTATCAATTATTGACAGCCTTGCCACCAGAGGATTAACACCCAAGAACATAGTCCTTCTGAACGCAAGTGGAGCATGCAGTGCTCCCTAGGGAGGTATTACCTCTACTAGTCAAAGTGCTCTTGGAGAGGCTTCATCACACCAAATTCCATCACAGCATTTTATAAATCCTGTATTATTAGAGGCATTTATCCTGCAAACAACTTTGCAATATAATTCCTAGGGTGGTGGTGGTTTTTTTTTCCCCCTGACAATACCGAGGTCCATATAACCAAGGTACATAAACTTAAGAGCTTAACACAGGGAGCATATTTGACAATTATGTATGCAGACAATTTCTAGAGTGTCTCATGGGATTAGCCTCTCTGCGTACACACACTGTATCAAGCAGGGTCACATCTTTTGCACACAGTGGAAGCTGGGAGGGGGCAGCCCATATCACACATGAGGGTAACGGTGTGCTCTGCCAGCCTCATTTCCCTTCCCCCAGCACAAAACCACACAGTTGTATCCTCCATCTGAGTGGAGCAAGGGGTCAGCTTCAGTCTTCTCCCATAAATTTTCCACGTGCTGCTGCGCATCCTGCTTACAAAGGGCAATTTGTCTGACAGCTGTCCCTTCCCAGGTGGGAGTCTGCAGCTTTGGGGTGCTTTGACGTGGAGGCAGCCCTGCAGCTGGGTATGCACCTTCCCCAGCGCAGGGTGCAGGGCAGAGGGGCGCAGGCAGGTGTTTGCCACTCGCCGTTCCAAAAGCGTTTGATGCAGCTGCTGCAGGCTGCAAAAAGCCAGGAGCCTGCCAGCGCCATGCGAGGGGTTTGGATGCCTCCCACAGGCAGAAGGGGCAGAGAGAGTTAATTAAAATGCACTGAGCAAGTGTAAAGTTTTATTACAAGACACAAAGGTAGGCTGGTTTCTTTCTCCAACAGACAGATCTGCATAATCCAGGCTGGGCTCCTGCAGCTGCACTGCGCTGTGCATGCTGCTGCCACTGATACTGTTTTCATCTATTTTATTGAAAAAACACTATCCAAGGTTTAAGCTGCATAACAAGCCCTGCTGCGCAGTAATGTGTTTGCTTTCTTTCTGCAGACGAATCTAACTGGAAACTCCCAGGTAGTAAGTGACCATCCTGCAGACAGGCATGCCCATCTTATGCCACCGCCTCTTCTGCAAAACTAAGAAACCTCAGGAACCAGCAGCGTGACGGCAGGACGGGGATTCCAGCTCCACTGCAGGCTGCAGTTACACCCCATGCTCCCAAGCCATGGCAGCACTGTTTGCTGAGCACAGGAGAGTCGCCAGCAGGGGTGAGGCACGTACAACTAACCCACCTGCACGGGTGACTGGATGCCGTGCCGTGGTGGCAAGCACCAGTTCCCACGGGCAAGTGAGCTGCACACGAGCCCCAGATGAGATGGAGCCAAAAGAACACGTCAGTACCGGCAGGCTGAGACCCGCGCCAGCGCAGCCGGGCGCGGGAGCTGCTGTGCACCAGCGGGCGGGCTGCTAGCCCCATCAGCGCTGCGGGGCCAGTGCGGTCCCTCAGCCCCGGCCAGGGCGGGCTGCCCGGTGAGCCTCCAGCAGGATGCAAATGCCGGGTGGAAGGGTCAGAGGGCACTGGCAGGAGAGGGAGCAACTCCAGCTCTGGAAGCGTGAGCAGCGTGGACTTCGGGGCGATGCTCAGCCCTGAACTCTGCTGGGTGCCGTTACTGCCAAGCAGGGAGGAGAGGAGCAGCAGGAAGCAGGATTGTGTGGGATCCCACTCTGGCAGGACAGAAGATTGCATAGAGGGGGGAGGAGACAGTGCTGCCTCATTAATCATGATAAAGAACAGGCTTAAAGAGAACCTGGCTTTCAGCATAGTAATTAATGAGCTCTTTAATTTTAGGCTGTAACATCCAAACTACGCCATTAAGGCAAAGAGCAGCTCAGAGTGTCCTTCCATGTGATGTCAGGGAGATGCATGGGGAGCTCTGAAGTGCAGAGAAGACGGGACTTCTGCAGTGTCTGGATCACAGTCTCAGCACGTCAGAGATTTAAAGCCCTCCTTACCAGGTCAGCCATTCTGCTGGCATGGAGGAAGCCAGGGATGCCCCGTGCCTTCCCGCACTGAGCTGCCAGCCTGTCCTGTCCTTCTGCAGAGGCTCGGAGTCCATGCCTCAGGGGAGCACAGGGCTGCAGGGATCAAGATGCATGTGCTGGAGCAAGGAGGCAACATGGTCTCTGCCTCTGGCCTCAGGCAGAGCTCCATGGCATCTGCATTGCTCAGAAGGAATGATGCTAGCCCCACATCTGAGGGCAGCCCAGAAGATGTGTATGGTACAGGGGACTGAGAATCTACACATACAACCTGCACATCAGCTGGTGGCATGGCTGAGCCCAGGAAGCCTCCCAAACCTTAGGTGGTGGCAGGGACTGTGGCAGACAGGAGAGTGTTCAGGATCAGTGCTCCCACTGCAGCTTATTTCCTCACGAAAGCATTCACAAAGATCCTTCTGGTTCCCTGGTTGAAACCCAGCCCAACCTGCCCTGTTCTGGAGTGTGAATACACTGTGTATGTGAACTGAAGATTTGTCCCACATATTTTCCTCAAAGACTGTATGTCTTTTCTTTTCTTTTTTTTTTTTCTTTTTTTAATAATGCCAGTCATAAATGTCACATGTTGGAGCCCAGATCTCATTATTGTGAGCAGAGAATTGTATGCCATGCAATAAATTCTTTTGTGGGAAATAACCCTGGTGACTAGAGGAATTTATGAATTTATTACTCTTTGTAGGAGCCTTTCCTCCTATGACTTAAGGAGAGATCTATCATCCTACAGAAGACCTTGCTGGTTCTCTGTTTGGAAACCTTTATAAAGCTTTATGTCACATTCCCTGCCTTCATGTCTTAAGGATGCATTCCACATGAATCATTCATTATAAACAAGGCATTCTGAAACCAGACATCAGCAGGTCAGCACCACCGGGGCCAGTTGTGCCAACACTGCTCCTGCATGGACCTCCTCCTGCTGTGGCTGTGGCAGGGTGACTCAGTTGTCCACCAAGGCTCCTCCCTCCCCTGGTGCTCACAACTGATGCACTTGGGACAACTGAGAGGTGGCAAGAGCCTTCGGCAGGGCAGGGCAGAGCCCGCACCGACCCGCCACGCCAGCAGGACCAATGCAGGCAGCCCCAAGCGCATTTCCCAGGTAAGCACGGCCCTGCACGGCCAGGCCCTGTGTGATGCTCCCAGAGACTCACTTAGGACAAAGCCATAAAGCAGAGAAAATCTCACTTCTTGCTGCAAGCAATCTTTGGCAGTAGCAAGGGCCATGGGAAAGGGTCACACAACCCCTGTCTTGTCACACCGTGAGCTGAGGACCGGTAGACCTGCTGTGCTTCGCCATCTATCCACCCTCAAGCAGGCTGAGGAGCAGAGCTCAGCGGCAGCCACAGCCATTCTTCAGAGCCTTACTGGCTGCGGAGGGCAAGCCCCTGGAATAACACAAACAGCATCGTCTCTGTCCCTTCCCCTAGCACCTCCCTGGCCCGCACGCTGCCTCGCCCTGTGCCCTCCTGCGTGGCTGCACATCACCTGCCAGACCCGCTCGCTGGACGAAAGCTGGGTGTGCTCAGCTCCTGCAGCGTGGCACAACAGCACGGGCTGGGGGCTGGCCAGACCTGCTGGGCAGAGCTGCCCAAGGAGCACAACCCAGACGTCAGAGCCTGCAAGCGAACCCCCATGTGCTGCAAGGCACTGTGCCCACAGAGGGCTGCCTCTGCCCAGCGTGGAGGGCTGTGGAGCTTCCAGTGCCACACCATGGAGTGGGGTCCCTGCAGCCTCTCCGGATGCCCGGGAGCTGGGCTATGCAGCTGGGAGTGGGCTCAGGTTGCCTCCCTGCACCCACTGAGGTAGTACCATCCCAGAAAGATGGGACTTCTGGCAGAAATTACGTACTTTTGATCTTCTGGGAAATCATTTGCTTTCTGGGGACACATGGCTCACCTCCTGAGCAGGGACTGAAGACACCAGTGCTGGCCCTGCACCCCAACCAGTGCATTGGGCAGTCACAGCATGCACTAACGAAGCTTCACCCCACCCCAGTGCCAGCCTTGGGCAGTGCCGCAGCCTCCTCTCCCTCCCGAAGCCAGCGGCTGCAGCGTGGCAGGGCGCAACAGAGGTGGCTTCGCACCCGGGCTCAGGATAGCGGGCTGAGACCAGCGGCGTGGGGGCTGCGGGGCTGGCATGCCTCCGCCAGGGAGCTGCCCTGCGGAGAGGTCATAGGCCCCCTTCTACCGCCCGAGCATTAAATAATCTCCCAGCTTCGTGGCAAACGGGCAAGCGTGCCGTGGTGGTGGCGAGACGGGAATGGCAAATGTGGAACATCAGGGGAGTAAATTGCATCAGTTCAGCTCCAGATAGCGCACTGGAGAGGGAACGCTCCCAGCAGGACACCGCCTCGGTGCACAGGTATGGGTGCGTGATCGCTTAATGACAGAGTCGCTGTAAAATTATGCCTTGTTATCTCATTGACAATTTTTTTTTAATATACATTTGAAATAAGCAGAATACAAACCTTTGCTGTAAGATTACAAAACGCTCGAGCACTTCTGCAATTTAGATGGCAGGGGATCAATTATTTGGGCATGGTTTTGCATATAATGGCCTGCAACAGATTGTAAAGTTTCTCAGTTAGCGAAGCAATTATGAATCCTGAATACAAACGAATGGCTAGAGAGTGGTAGAATGGGGCCATCTGGACTCGGAGGCATACTTCTGGCTACGACGGGAAGGAGTGCAGGGAGGGGACTCCTTCAGCCGAATGCCCTAAGTACTTGGATAAGTGTGTGGTCTCCACAGAGCCTGCTATAGCAGGAAAGATGTGGTGTCCAAGAACAAAAATAAACGTAAATGCAAATACAAATGTAAAAATAAGAAAGAGGGAGAAGTGTCAGAAATTGTTTTGCCAAGAGAGAAGTCCAGACTTCGCTTCAACGTGATTACTGTTTGTTCCAGAAGACCAGATCACTTCATTCAAAAACGTTATTTTTAAAAATCCTTGAAAGCAAAGGGGCAACCACTGCCCTAAACCAACGGAGCCGAGAGGGATCGCTGCAAAGGGCTCCAGGAGCTGCCTCCTTTACAGCATGTCCCCAACACAGGGCTCTGACGTGCCGTCCCCGGGCTGTCTCTAGCTGACCGGTCCAGGGCTCCCCAGCACATCAAGAATCCTGTCTTGCTCCCCGCCACTGTGCCCGTGGTATTGTGCCACCTGCCAACAGCGGCATGCAGACGCACCAGTCTTGCGTTTCTCTGCAGCGTTTCAGCACCATCACGCCCACGCCTGAGCCCGGCACAACTGGAAGCATCTCTGCATGAGAGCCCCTCACAGAGCCAAGCAGCCTCGGTGCAGGAGCACTGCCCCGTTCCCCAGGGCTGTCCGTGCTGGCTGAGCTGCCCTGCTCTGCACACAGCCACATGAGTTGGAGCTACAGGCTTTATTTCTCGCATTTTTCAATCCATTCATAAAAAATGCATGTGGGATGAAAGGTTTTACACAGCAAACAGAACCGAGATTTAAGGCTACAAATGTCAGATTTCACAATGCTCCGTCCATAAAACTGCTTGGAAGAAAGTCACATCACCAGCAGCATGGACCGGGGGATGATACCACAGATGTCCTAAAAGTAAATGAAAATGACATTAGGAGTTATTTTTCTCCTACTTTTAAAAATCAGCCTAGCAGGAACATCAAAGTAATCCATGAGTCTGGTCATTCCTGTAACACATTGGTATAAATCAAAAACAAAACTGTGGTCGAGTCAGGTAGAAAATCATCTTCTAGAGACATCCAACTGAGCTCAGCAAAGGAGAAAAGGCTGACACAACATCTTTAAACATTTTTAATTACCCTGTCAAACTGACAATTATAGAGCTAATTATTAGAAAGACAATACCAGATATACTGAATAGCACATCAACAGTGTTTTTATGTAATTATGCAATTTAATGAATTGAAGGCTACAGTAATGGGCTATATCTGGTTAATTAGGGACTCCCTTTCTGCTAATAATGCCATTTATTTTCAACTCACTGTATTTGTTTTTTCTATAAAACCAGGCATATTTCCACAGATGATGAAAGATTCTTCACAGCAGCTCATATGCCCCTTCCATTATTTATGGTATGCAGAATTTTTCATGGGGTGGACAATGAACTCCAGCTAGCTTCTCTTTCATTTCCAGCTTTGCCGTATTCCCTAGGGGTTAATTACATCCCTGGGACAGGCTCCTGCCGCTTCGTGGCAGTTGGCATCCAGCCTTTCCAAAGCCACTCAGCACCCTGGGAATGGCACCCTCCTCTGAGCCCCCGCCGCAAACCCAGCCCAGTGCTGGGGTGCAGGTGGAGGGACAGAGCCCTGCCCAGGCCACGAGGTCCCCAGGGGCCCCTGGCCAGGTCAAGGTTGCCTGTGTCTGGGGCTCTGGCAGGATGGGGGTGGGGGCAGCAAGTGATTCCCAGGTGACCCCTGCCCGGCAGCACCCCTCAGACCCTGCACCCCCACCTGCCACAGCAGCCCTGGCTCAACCAGCCCGCAGCCCTGCTCCTGCAGCCACTGGGCAACATGCCACTGCTGGCACAAGCCACAGGAAGGAAAATAAATAATTTAAACATTTTCCCTTGCAGGTAAGATTTTGGAAGTTTTGAAGCCTCCTAATTCCTCATTGTTGAATGAAAATTGTCTGATAAATTATTGATTGTATTTTAAATGTACCCACAGAAACCATTTTAATTCTTCTTTTTTCTGTTTGGAAATAATTAACCTCCTTAATTTTTCTAATCAATTGAAGATATTTCCTGTTAATTGTTACCTGGAGGGGAGGGGCCCTGCCTGCCACACAAGCCCACCACCTTCGGGAGAATCCAAAAGGAGGAATCAACTGTGGGAAACCTCATGGCCATGCTCCACTGCTGGGCTAAACCCCCATATCCCAGCTTCCCACAGCGTTCCCTGAGCGGGATCTGTCATGCCAGCCTGTCCCCGAGGAGAAACGGCTCCAAAGAAAAGGGCTGGTGCCCTTATTTCTATGGTTCAGCTTGTACTCACATCACCTCCATCCATCCAGAGGTCCTTATCCCTGAGGCCATTCTGCATTACCTTGCATCCCATTTTCCTCCCCAAAAGCAGAGCTGTCCAGCACCAGGGCAGACCCCCGAGTCCCACGGCTGGAGAGGTGCCAGTGGTGTCACTGAAACTGGGAATGAGAAAACTGCTTAACACCAGTGTAGCATGAGGAAGCAGGCTTTCCTTTATTACAGCATTGGATGCACGAGGGATCGCTCCGCCTAACGTGCATGCCATACGTTGCATTCAGGCAAGATTATATAGACCATACATATGTTTATGCATTTCATTTCTCAGAAGAGTCGTACATATTCATTAATTTCCTAAGGATAGGTGGTGCTATATTAACGAAGTGTCGTGCATACTCCTTACAGGTATTTAAGAAAACTTCTGGGGGTCTCAAACAACAGCCGGCCCTCTAGTAACAGCTGACTGAGAACTGAACCTCAATTATCTTTCTCTGTACGGACTTGTCTTGACCACCCGTCAACTTTTCAGCAAGTTTGGTTTCAGATCCAGCTTCACAAGAAGATTTTTTGGTTTAGTTCCTTCTTGGAATTCTTGATGAACCTTCCCTTAACAATACAATGTTGTGGAACTACTGTTTGATGGTAATGATCCATTATGCTGAAACGAACGGTATGTGGTGCCAGCAGGACCTGGGCAGGTCGGGTGGCCGTGCCACGAGCACAGCAGAAGCGATGGGGAGCAGCTGGCAGAAGCCAACCCTACCCCCTGCAGAGCCCCTGAACACGGGCAGGCTGGAGGTGACGGGCAGAGGAGCCCACTGGGACCAGAGTGGAGTGGAAATGGGTCTCTCCTGCGCTGAAGCAAACTGTCGGCCCCACGGCTGCTGGCTCGGCTCTGCTTTACCCATCCCCAGTGCACAGTTGTTCACTTACACCCAGTGCAGGCAGCCGGTTGCCTCTCTCAGTCACCTGCTCCTCCACAGCTGGCTGGGATATGCCAAGCAGACCCAGCCTGGCTGTTCAGGAGTACAAATGAGAAGCACTGGGAACATTATTCTTGGCATAAATGTGAGCTGGAATGTGCAGCCTGCAGTCTGTGATAACCCCTGGTAGCCTGCTCCAGTGGGGAGCACAATGCAGCAGTAAAGGAAAACACAAGAGGAAAATACTGCTAAAAACCCTTGTAACATTGAAGAAGCAAAAAGGAAAACCACACTATCTTAGTAACCCTGTCCCTAATCAGAACAGCAACAGTAAGGGCAGTGCAGGAGCCCTCCCGAGTCCTAGCTCAGCTCCAGTCGATGACTGTTGCCTGGATGACCCATGGGAAGGGGGATTTGTGCTGAGAGATGTTCCCAGGCTGGGAGGGCACCAGGTCATGGCATGGCCCATCAGCTGCTCCCCATTACCCAGCCACTGATGCTCAGACACTCAGCACTGAGGGCTGGCCCCAGCCAGTTGCACCAGCACGTCACAACAAACACCACTTAGGATTATCAAGCAGCTCTACAGGGAGTCACCTACGGGATGGGACATGTACTCCTGAATACACATCAGAGCAGGATGGGCCACTGCCCTTGGCATGGAGGGGACACTGTGTACACAGAGTGAGGCAGCCTGCGAAGACACTAGCTGCCTTTGCAGGCTTCTTGCAGAACATGGAATCTCACTGAGAGCACCACTGAGGATGGACGTGCTGTAAAAAATGTTGGCTAAGAAAAGACAGCAGTGGTGGAGACCAGGACCAGGAAAAAGTGAGATCTGGAGAAGGTATCCCTTAAGGACAAGAGAAGGTAAATTAGATGCCAAGAACAAAAAAGATTCATCTGGGACAGCAGCTCTCGATGGACAGAAAATAGCTTAAAAATTGCACTTGCCCCATCACTTTTGCAGGGTGAGTTGCTGGGCCACATCTGCCAGCCCTTGCTCTCCTGCAGATGCACAGCAGCGGGAGCTGCAGCTGATGCACCACCCATGAGTAAGGAGCAGCTGGTGCTGAACGCTCCTGGCTGTGCACAGGAGACAGCTATCACAGCTGAGGGGCCCCAAATAGGACAGGGATACAAGCTAAATTTGGGCAATATTGTTGCCCACCTTGACTAAGTCAGCAACAGAAACTCAGTTATGGGGCTGGGAAAAGCTGCCGGCAAAGGGCGTGCGTGGATCACAGGTGCAAAACTGCAAGGGACACAGCGACCCACCAAAGATGGGTTTAAAAACGTGGGTGGTGAAGCTTCTGCTGTCTCTCTGAGTCAGATAGTCACTGTCTCCACAGGTTATTGCAGGCATTGCTTTATGCACTGCCCACCTCCGAGGGGAAAGCTCAGCTCCTGGATTTTCACCTCTCCTTAAGCCAGAGGTGAACCTGCACAGACAGGGACTGTAATCCTGACAGTCAGCCCACACACACCATCTGCCAGTCTAAACCACCTCTCTGCTCTTTTGCTTTTGTCTCAGTAGCTCATTTAACTCTTGTTATGGAATGGGTTGCCAGGTCCCAAAACATAGATAAAAATAGTAGTGTTTCACCCCAGCAGCAGTGGGAAATGCCATAATAATGCATCAGCTTGCTCAGGTTCTGGGGACACTTGGGTCCTTTCAATGCAGGTGCCAGTATGTATTTAAAGCACGTTATACTATTGAGCCAGAAAAGGCAAAGATGCCAAATTAACTTTTCTAGTGGCCACAGACACAAAGAATGCAAAGTGAATGGAACAAAGGAAAAGTCTCTTTCTGCACGGAGTGTCAGTAGAACTTGCAGCCTGTGCAAGAGCCTGGTGCCCCACAAGCTGGGTGGTGTGGGCCAGCTCCCCACCCAGGGCCAGGTCCTCCCAGGGTATGGCAGGCAGTCCCCCTTCTACAAAGTGCTGCAAGACCTGACAAATGAAAGCACAAAATCCATTTTATCTGATTTCCATTTTACTGGCATTAACGGTGCAAATATTTGGCAGGTGACTTCCTTGCTGCGTTTTAGTGGCTTTGCCTATGTGCACACCCAAACACGCTAAAGGACTGGCCATCTAAGTGAAAGCTGTTGTTAGGAAGGAAGAAATTCAATAACGTACTTGTAAATTAATAAAATCCTGGCAATTGTGAAAACATCCTGGGCTTTTGTTGGCCTGGAGATTTATTCAGTCCTGCTGGCTTCCCAGCTGAGGCAGAAAAGATCATAAAGCTGCCAAGAGAAGCGCCTCTGCAAAATGTTCCAGGCTTAGCTATAACATTCCTCTACCTGCTGGCACAACAGCCAAGGTGCCCCAAAAAGGCTGCTCGGTGGCATTAATGCTGACGAGAGCTGACCATTCTGCAGTTTGGATTTGGTTTGGGGGCATCTTTTAAAGCTTCGTTCTTTCTAGGAATATAATAAGCCTCACACTGTGTTACGTGCCCATCAAAATCAGCACGGTCCACGAGAGAGTGCTGGGAAAGCTGTTACAGGGATCTGGGCTGTGCACCAGCTCCTGTTTGCAGCCACTCCAGGCTCCGCGCTGTGCTGCTTCACTGCTCACTCGGGCAGCAGAAGCTTTTGTAAAGCACTTCCAGGACACACCTACCTCACCCCGAGCTGCCGTTTGGCTCCCGGTTTCACTTCAGGTTGCATCTTCAGACACCTGTGTGAGCCGGGACCGCTGGCAGCACCCCACTAACCTGCCATCAGCCCTGCATCGGACACGAGGGACTGATGGAGACTTGGCCAAACAAAGCTCCTTCTCTCAGCTGCCCCATCCCAGCTGTGTACGAGAACCCTTCGTAAGTTTAGGCAGAATAAAGCATTTTATCTTTGAAGACACATCAGCATGAAAGTCAGACCATGAGGAGGGTAATGGGGTCGGGCACCCATGCTGGTGCGGTGCACCAGTGCCTCCATGGCAATGGGGTCCAGGAGCAAAAGCTGCCCCCAGTCACCTCTCCAAGGACCACCGGCAGCAATTGCAGCTTCCCTGAGAAGAGCCTCTGCTGAGTTGCAACGGCAACAGCATGAGGATAAGCAATGCCCCGTGCCCCATTAAGAGCAGGGCACACAGGGCAGGGAGACCAGCCTCACCGCCGCAGCGCTGGGAGCTCACAGCCAGGGCAGGCAGGGAAGGCAACCATCGGGCTCTGCCAGAGCACAGCAGCAGTAGGAGCGGCTGTCTGAAGTGACATCCGCGTTCCTGCTCCCGCCTGTTAAACAGGCCACGCACAGATCTCTTGCCCTCACTCCCCCAGTGGGGCTTTGAGACAGCAGAACATTTTGCTCCTGTGGTATGAGTCAAACGCATTAACTCCAACCCTCCAGGGAGTCTCAGCACTGTACCTACCTCTGCCACTTCCCCTGGGGTCAGCAGCCGATCCAACATTTTTCTGACTATCTGTCAAGGCAGCAGAATTCACAGCGTTTTCCTTGGGTTTATAAAATGCTCCAGAGCCCTGAGCTCAGGCACAGGAGCTCCATGCCCTCTCTGAGCAGCATCATTACAGGATGGACCCCGGCTGAGCTGCCAGGGCTGCTGGTGGGATCTCTGCTGTGCAGACTTGCAGCCCAGATCCCAACAGATGAGAACCCCGCTGCCCTGCCCCACGCTAGGCTGGCTCTGCGGGCTCCCCGCTTTGATGAAACAAGACACGGCTCTGCTCCTGCAAAGCTGAGCACATCCACCAGCTCAAATGCAACGTGCCCCAGCTCTACTGGCAAGAAATTCCCATCAGTAACTGGCAGCACAGGCCTCTAGCACAGGATGCCTGGCCCTCACAGGTGCAGCAACGAGGCTGCATCCAGCCACTGGAAAGGGCTGAGCAGCGAGAGGACACTGGGGCTGCAGTCAGACTTTGACAAATATTTAATAGAAAAATGATCCAGAGCCAGCACTTCTTCTGAGGAGCAGCAGCATTTCATTTTCATTGGGGAATGCTCAGCTAGCTGATTTTATGACAGTATGTCTTTTTATATATGTATATATATAAAATTTGTGAGTGAATTTAGTGCTTGTGAAACCAAAGGAGTAACAGCACTGGCCAGAGCCAGGGATAAGGTGGGAAGATAGGCCAGCGTCTCGTGGCCATGAGGCGGCACAGCACTGTGTGCAGTACCACTAGTACCACACTCAGGAAAGCAGCTGCCCTGCTCTTCCAGCTCTCCAGAGCAGGTACCAGGCACTTCCTGGGGCTCAAGTGCTCAGTCTGTCAGGAGGAAAATCTCCACCAGTCTCAGTGTAATAGTCACGAAAGGAGAAGTTGCTTGTGCAAGTCCTCCTGCAGTGCAAGTGATATGTACAAAGCTTCATGCAGCTCTGCCTGCCAGATATTCATAGTGGTTGTCTCCAGAGCGGTTACCCAAAATATCCCAAGAGGCAACAGAAAGGAAAGAAGTAACTTGTTTAATTTCCTTCCAAGGCAGGCTATAAGAAGAATGGAGCTTCTCCCTCTCCTGCAAAGAAGAGTGCCTTCCCTGCTGTGGTTTCTGTCCTCCAACTGCTTCTCATTTCCAGGGTGGTCCAGCACTGGGGAGCCCTGGGAAGCATCTCAGGCACACCATCATTTCCCTCAGCATTGCTCTCTGCTTCCAACTCTGTCCTCAGTCTTCACTGTCTTTGGATACATTAATGCCAAACTGTCTTCAAAACTGCCCAGTCCTCCTGTAATGCTGCACTGTCTGTACAAAGAGTAATGACCACATTGATGCAACATTTCCTCTGTATGAAAATGCACTGCCTCAGCCCTGGGCCTCCACCCCTATTGCTTAACTCAGCTTCTCTCCTGCATTCTTCCACTGCCTTATCAGCTGTGCTAACTCTAGGTCTTCATCTCTTATCTCCCTTTCATGCAATGACACAGGCAGATTTTTTTTTCCAGTCATTTACACATTTTTGCTACTTACAGTCTAAGATTTTCTGGCTGATAACGAAAGGGTCATCAGGAGGGACATCCCCATCACTTTGCTCAATTGACT
The DNA here is from genome assembly GCA_035590215.1 of Microhierax caerulescens. Classification (NCBI taxonomy): domain Eukaryota; kingdom Metazoa; phylum Chordata; class Aves; order Falconiformes; family Falconidae; genus Microhierax; species Microhierax caerulescens. The sequence continues at coordinate 24,976,526 of JAVJGJ010000047.1, read as the reverse complement.
GCCTCTTGCATCTGCTGGGCTTTTGAATATCTAGGGTGCGCTCTGCTCTGGCAGGTCTTTGGCTGGAGGTCAGATTGGGTAAGCAGAGCCATCCCATCTGTCTGGAACCTGTGAAATGCCAGATTTTGCATCCGAGCTCAGTTTCCATCTGGTGACCCACCATCCATTAGCTAGCAGTACAGGCTGAGTGGGACCTCACAGAGCCCACGGGGAAGGTACGGGGCCAGCAAAGCTGTGAGGGCAAGACAGACAGTCATGGCACAGCAAGGCAGAATGATGCTCAGGCAAAAAGGCAGCACCAGTCCACAGCAAACATCCATTTTTCTCCCGATGCTATCATCCCATTGTCCCTGGATCCCAACCCCCTGGTGCCAGAAGGATACTGGTGTGCTGGAAGGCACACACAGGGAGGATGAGGGGGGACCGCGGTGCTGACCCTTAGAAAAGCAAAAGCCCACCCCAGTGCTTGTTCTGCAAGCCAAGGGGAGGGAGAGGTAGAAAACAGGGTGGCACCACAGGCTTTCTGGCACCACCACCAGAGGCAGGGCAAGAGCGGAGAGGCACAGCCAGAGCAGAGCACTGGCCCACAGGGCTGGTCTGCTGGCACAGCACAGCCCAGTCCCGTCCCCGTCCAGCGCCAGCTCCCCTTTGCCAACGCTGCTCAGCACCAGGTGCCACACAGCTGTGACCCGCAGAGGCGCCCACCCTGCAGCACCCACCCATCTCTCACCCCACCGAGGCGCCAGGGTGCCCCATCCCATTCTTGTCGGATCAGCTCCTTCCCACGCCGGCACAAAGGTCAAACCCAAGATTATTCTGATAAGCAAGGGGGGGGTGGGGGGTGGGGGGCGGCGAGGCGAGCGGCTATAGGGCAACAGGAGCCGTCTGCTTTCTTGCTTTCAAATGTTTTTGCAGAGCTCCATCTAGGGGGGATGTTGCTGGACAAGGCTGCAGAGCGAGGTAAGTACCAGTAAACAAGTAAATGGCTCCTTCCCCTGGCCCGAGGCCTCTCGTCACACACTTACAGTGCTAATTAAAAAGGGATGGAACAGCCCATAAATTTTAGAGTTTATTCTAACTTCAGTTCCAGCTGGTTTTAAAAGAGCTGATGAAGGTAAGTGCATCTGTGCAGATCAGTGGTGCATCACAGACAGAGAGCCAGAGTGCTTAATTAAATGTTATTCTAGGAATAAAATTTAGCCCTCATTGGACCAGACTGAATATTAAAGCACCAATTTCCTGAAGGAGACCGGCTGTAATCAGAATCTCCTGCTACGGGAAAGCAAAAATAATCGCAGCTACTGACACCAACATCCCTCAGACAACGGCAGAAAGAAGTACCGTGGCCGTGGAAATGCACACAGCTGCAGAGGACAGAGCTGCCCCGTGGGACGGCAGCTCCTGGCGAGGTCCCACGGGCACGTTCTGCTCCGGCGGGTGCCCGCAGCAGGGAGCCCGAGTCCTGCAGGAACCCGTGGCTCCGAAGGCCTTCCTCCTCCTGGCAGTCCCAGTACAGCACGGGGCGCTCCCAGCTCCCAGGAGATTGTATGGTTTCAAGCCGTTCTGAGGCTCCTCACAGGCATGGGAAAGCTCTGCCTCCCCGGCACTGAACGCTCAGTCCCTCTTCTGCAGACATGCCAGCCCCAGTCTGGCAGAAGCACTGCGCCGCGCTGTGCCCACAGGCTGGCACCCGTATGCTGATGTGAGGAAACGTGCACCTCACCCTGACCAACCTGCTCGCTGCACCCACCCAGGCACTCTTCTCCCACGGCCCTTCCAGCAATGTCTGACAGTTGCTCTTCCATTCTTCTGGACTCGAGGCACTGCTGCCTGCAGCCCACCCGGCCGCTCTCCCCCCCCTCCGCTGGGGTCCCAGGCCACCCCTGAGAACTGACAAGTGAGAGTGGCACAGGCTGCTAAAAGCAAATCAGGCACCTCCCCAGCCCTGCTGCACCCTGAGCTACCAGACACTGTGCTGGGGAAAGATACCGGTGCCACGAGCTGCAGCAGCAAACAGCATTTCAGGTAGCTGAATATCCCCCTGGGGAGTGGATACAACAGATCTACCCGCATCCTCCGTGTATTTTTATTTCCAAGTGAATCATGGTGTTACATTTCATGGCGTCAGCCCCAGGATGAAAGAATAGCATTAAACTTCACAAATCCTCTAATATTGCTGTGCCTACAGTTGGAGGCCTTCACATATGCAGATATTACATCTCCTTTGCTCAGAGGTCTCTTTCTCATTTAATACTCTCCCCATATTGCAAAATTCATAACGTGGGCTTCTCCAGAGGAACACAGCTTATCTCCTAGGAAAGGGCACTCTGTCATTGCTGCTGATTCTCCACTATTCTGCCACGTTCCCACGTCAGGACAGCAAGGTGATGGCTGGGAAGCCGGCACGCACCTTCGCACTCAGGCCAGGCAGCCAGCGCCTGGACCAGCCCCAGGGGAAGCTGCAGCCAGTGCAGGGCAAAGGCTCTGCCTGCGGGTCTTTCGCCTCCTCCGATGGTCCCCACCCCCGCATCCCCAGCCTTGACTACTCTCTAATCTTAACAGTATTAGCCAAGGGGGCTGGCAGCTGGATCTGCCCTTTGCTGGTACTGTCAGATCAAATAGTTGCTAATTGACCAATGTGTCTCCTTTCGCTGAGCTATTACCAATGGCACCATGGCAGCTTTCTGACATTAATTATCTGTGAGTTAGCAGTATCTGAAAGCATAAATAATAGTTTGCCATGATGGCAGGGTGAGCTCAGTGCTGCAGGCATGCCAGGGCAGGCTGATGTGGCCACTGTGCCCTGGTAGCCCAGCTCCTGCGCTGTGGGTGCCATTGCTGGGGCTGCAGCCAGGAAGGTGTCGGGCAGCTCACAGAATCTCTTCCAGAAGCACTCAGGGTTTGGTCGGACTGTCACAGTCCAGGGACGCCCTGCTTCTCGGGCCACTTTCATCAGTGACAACAATACGAGAGACAACAGCATGCTGGCATGAGTTAGACTGGCTGGGCTTTGCCCTGGTTTTGAAGCGTTGCCTTTCAGACAACGCAAACATGAAATGCAGCGAGAGAACAGCCCGTGCAAAGCCCACAAGGGTTATTCCTGCAGCAGACCATCACCACAGAGAGAAAAGGATCAAACAGAGCAAAAACTCAGCTTGTGTTCCCTTTCCTGGCAGCTCTAAGAGGTTCCTATTAACCCGATCACCCTTGGTTAGAGGGACTGGCTGTCCCTGTAGCAGCTCCCTCTGAGATTAGCAGAGCTCAACAGTTAGCAAGTAAAGGAGCCGCAGCAAAGCAAACAGGCTCCAGGCACTCCACACTGCTGAGAGGGCTGGGATAGGTTTAATACACACTTACACACTTCACACATGCATCTGCATTCAGCAAACACTCATCTGAAAGACTCTGAACCCTCGTTGCCCCATTGTAACGCAGCTCCTGTACAAATCCCCCGGACCGGCTCTTCTGGCTCCTCTCAAGGGCTCAGACGCCTGCACTGCTGCCGCCCCCGAGCCCAGGCTCGTCGGGAGAGGTTTCCTCCCACCTGGCTGCCGGGGGATGGAGATGGCCCCAGCCAGTACCTCCCGACGCAGGATCCTGCGGTCCGAGGGAGGCAGGCCAGGCCCCCTCCTCTGCAGTGGCACCCGCCAGCCCCCCCATCCAGATAGGGGACAGGCTGGAGGGCAGCAGGGGTTGGTGATGGGGCAGGGGCTCTCTCTGAGGGCATCTCCCTCAGCCGGGAGGAGCCAGATTACCTCCCTCCCTCCAGAAGTGACTGACCTGAGACTGTCATCATACCCTTTTTGAATAACATAATTGATAGATGATACAAAGGCCAAGATTAAGAGGATTAATGAATTCATTTTTACAGGTTAATCCAAAGCCTGGACCCCAAACTGTCTGCAACAATCATGGTGGAATTGCGCAAGAGCCAGCCAGAGGACTCCGGCAATTGTGCTTAATGAAGACTCTTTCTATCACTCAGAAGCTTGTTCCTCTGACATGAGCTGACATTTACCACATTTTTTATGTAGTAAGACAGAGCTGCACAGGACGCACTCATCTAAGTGGGGGAGCATTCCGCCTTCCCTGGTGTCACCAGTGTGTCCCCACGGACCCTGGTGTCCCCACCAATGCTCCTGTCTGACCATCTACACCATCTTGCTGTGCCCCCTCTCCTCTGCCTCGAGCAGGCTCAGCCACTCGGCACCAGCCAGCCCTGCCAGTCTGGGGCTGCCAGTGCCCCCCGCTCCTCTCGTCTCGTCCCAGCTCTCTGTGCCAAGCCACATGGCAGGCACTTTGGGAAGTCACATCCAGGAGGAAATGCAAGCAGTCTCAAACCCACATTTCACTCCCACCAGTGCCAGGCTCCTACATGGGAAAGATGTGGCTGTCATCCAGACCCCTGCTCTTTGCCTGCATCTGCTCTGTCCCAGCGAGTCTGGAGACTCCTCAGCCTGCCAAGGACAGACAGGGCTGCCAGAAGTATCTGCAACTTTTCTCCTACTTCCCTGTGGGTACTGGCACCTTTGGTGTTCCCGAGCTCTGCCATGGTAGCTGCCCCAGGCAGCCTTTTCTCTAGCAGCTTTGTCTCATTCCTGCAGTGGTGGACGAGGATATCACAGCCCTCCGGGTCAGCTCCAACCCTGGATGACACACAGGCAGAGAAGAACAGCCCCTTGCCATGCGCCCCCGTCACCCTGCCCACAGCTCCACTCCTAGCCCATCTCTGGGGGCTCCTCTCCCTCCCTGCCTTTTCTGCCAGAGGGGAAGAGCGTCCCCAGACTGCAGGTTCAGCCCTGCCATGAGCCAGCTCCCCCAGCTGTGGCTGTCCCCCAGCATCGTGAGCAGGGGCGGCAGTGGCTCTGTGGGCTCACCCGTGCATCAGCAGGCGGTAAGGTGTGAGCAGCAGCAAACAGGCCCTGGCACGGCAACACGCAGGCAGTAAGTATGCCACTGCACGAAGGTCACAGCTGGACCCAGTGACACTTGCTTTCCAGTCCCTCCATCCCTGTGACACTTGTCAGCTCCTCTCCTCACGCGTGGGACACGTTGTGGTGCCCAACGGGTGCCGCAGCTCGGGAAGGGTCGGTGGGCAGCAGAGCCCGCTGCCAGCACTACAGCTGACTGCAGCACCTGGAGGGCTCAGCAGAGATCGCATCCACCCGGAACACGTGTGGGAAGCTCCAGCACCTGGACTGGCGCTCCTTTGCCACAGGTCTGGTGTGCTACACGGTCACAAGGAGCGAGCAGTTCCCAAGGCTTTTGAACTGGGACTAATGGGAGCGTACTGCCAAAAATACCACCTGTCAAATGCTGTCAAAGCAGCATTTCCCTGAGGAAAAAGCAAATGCATCCACTTTCTTTCTTGCTTAAGCCATGACAGAAGCAACCAGACCTCTTATGAAACCACTGCCATGAACTGTTCATGTACCTGCTTTTCCCTAGTGCTTGCTACCACCCAGCTGCATCCTGTAAGTGTCAGCAAGACAAGGATATTGCAAAAGAAGGAGGAGAGGCAGAGGAAAAATTGCCTTCCAGTGCTGACAGAAGCTCTCAGGAGCCCAGCTGGGCTGTGAAATCGCAGCAGTAGTTACTCTGGGGCAGGGTGCAGCAGCACTGCACGAGGAGCTGCAGCAATGAGGCAGGGGAACAGTCTGCAGGAGACTTCTGGAAGTTTCCACTGACATGGAGTGAATTTTTCTGGCTGTGGGGCCATGTGAGCTTCCCCTGTCCTCACCCTCCTTGTGTATTTAACCCTGTCTTCAGGAGCCATTATATTCCAGCTCTATTGAAATCACCAGTGGGTTCAGATGTGAGAAATGGAGCGTGGTCGGTTTCTGTCTCCTCTGGGCAAGCTGATGCCCCAGGAGCCGACTGGCTGGTACCCTGACACATCGCATCCTCCCTGGTATCTCACCAATTACCAGCCCAGGCAAGGTGTGCAGCACATGAAACGAGCTGGGCTCATTTCTACTGGATGCTGGTGGCTTTGAGGGAATTCAGACCTTTAGCCAAAAGCAGATGGATGTGACCTTCTGGAGTGTAATTGTAACAATCTTGCCATTTTTATTCCCTAGTAGTTGAAATATTTCAAAACCTAAATGACCCAAGGTCATTAAACTTTGTAAAGAGATTGCTGCAGGTATTTCCACACATCTATCAAAACCTGCCACCGTGACTGCCTATGACTAGGGGAGAGCACAGATCGGCAAACAGTAAATTGTCCTGTTCTATATGCCTCTGGAATTTTTGCTGAGGTTTCCTGATTTTTCACGTCCAATTTGATGACCATATTAATTAAAATTATAGTTGAATAAGAGATACCTTTAACCCCTTATCACCCTATCTGATATGAAGAATGAGTCTAACCTGAAAAATAGCACGAAGACAGATACCTATGTAATGCAGGGGGTTTAAACCACTTTCTGATTTAACACAGGTTACTTTTGGGGACTACTTCTGCTTGCCTATGATATTTGAAAGAGATGTGCAAAAAGTTTCGAGGCTTTTGCTTTCTCTGTTCATAGCTGCACAAGCTGCAGATATATAAATATGCAGAGATGCAGGTCTGGGATGCATTCATCTCATTTCTGGTACCCTTAGTGTCTATCAGTATTTATTGTAAGAATAAAACCAATGCAAACAATGAGATGCTTTTAAACAAAGGTACTGAGCAAACTCCCTCAGGCTTGTAGAGCCAGCACCTCACTGCCACTCATGCCTGAGCAGGCCCATCCACAGCAGGCGATGCTGACTGTCCAGCTCCTGCCGCAGCTGGTGCCACTGCACAGCGCAGGGCCATCCTGCCCTGCCTCTGGCAGCTTTAGACCAGGTGGACACTGTCTGTGACCCAGCGACACCCCTGCCCCACCACAGGCACTTGTTGCTGGTGGACAAATGTCAATAATGTTTAAAAAGTTGTACACTGCACCAGTACATCATACATGACTTCATGCAAGGGCCACTACAGAGCATCCCTGCTACCCGCTTTGCACAGCGGTAGCATGATGGGTGTGCTCTGAGTGACGGACATGATGCAGGAAATAAAATCGGCCAGTGTCCCCACGGGGGTTTCCCAGCCAGCAGCTCATGCAGTGTGCAGGATGAGGCAAGCACATTCAATCTGCTCCCATGAGGACCCCATCTGCAAAGGCAATAAAGCAGCAGCAGCTACTCTGCTGCTCATTTTAGAAGTGTGACACAAACTTTTATCACAAGATTGGATTGTTTTTTCTTGCCCTTCTTTTTGCTTCGTTTCAGTGCGGGAGAGAACAAAAAAAATCAAGCCACAGCTAACATGATCAGGGTGTGCACAGTGAGTAGCCCAGAATGCTGTGAAATCACATAAAAGATTTGATCAGAGTCAATATCAGCTGCTGAGCTATAATAGCTTTTGTGATTCTCCTAACAGGATTTTAATTTTATGTTTATTATTTGGGGACTAGCAAAGCACAGGAAATGCCTGTGTGGTAGTGTGGGCCCCCTTTCCCTCTGTTCTCTGGAAGGCTGGGAAGACTCCAGTGCAAAGCAAGCTGACTTTCAGTATTTTTAATTTTTGCTTGTGTTCCCCAGGCTTGGCAGGAGAGAGTGGACTTAATTAAAATCAATGGAGAAAAAGAATGGCATAAATCACAATATGAATATTCCTAGTATCTGTATGCAAGCACAGCACGAAGCCAGCATTCCGTGACTCCTTCAAGGCACAGAGGAGCCTCCCTGTCCTCCATTGCCTCCAACAACAGCAGCTTTCCGAGCATGACTGCTCCCTCCCTCCCTTGCTCACTCTTTGCCTGGGTGGGAGATGGTTGCAAGCAGCCAGGAAGACGCTTCCGAAGAGTCTGCTGGTGTCTGCTGTCCCGGGCAAACAGCACATGCCCTGGGCAGCCACCCAGTCCAGCAGCACCAGCCCACCCTCGCTGCCCCTCACAGTGGGCACCGCTGCCCGCCCGCCCCAGCGCCACCGAGGAAGCACTCTCACCAGCCATTTTGCCTTTTGTTCTGGTTTTGGCACTTTCCAGGAGTGAAAGGGACTTCTGATTCTCTTTCTCAATCAGAAAACTTGGTTTGGAAGGGAGTGCTTCTCACAGCGACCTCCAGCATTGACCTTCACTGAACTGCAACCCAGACCCCTGCTGCAGAGCAGGAGCCAGGACAGGCCTGGGACACAAATGGCAGGGGCAGGAGAGGGGGTGCAACTCCAGGCAGCTCAGCTTTTGTGAAACCCATCACAGACCATGAACCATCGCAGGTCAGAAAATGGGAGAAAAGAATAATAGGGGAGAGGAGCAACATGAAGACGGGATGCCTGGGGGGAAACTGCCTCTGAGCAGTGTCATACCCAGCCCCCTGCTCATTCCCAAATGGGTTGTTTAAGGGTAAGTCTGCTTTTCAGAAGCAAACAACAGCTTTTTAGAGTCACCTGCCAGCAGACTTCGATGGACTTCAAAGCTTCTACCACATCTGTCAGAATTTAACTGCCACTTATAGTATGCTAAGCTCTTTGGCAGGTTAATGCAGTGCCAGAAATGCCTTACCCTGGACTCGCTGGGCTCTGCGGCCCGGCATCTGTGGCCACAGCCCCTGCCAGCCCCCATGCCCTCTGGGGCCAGAGAGCACCGGGCTGTGCCAGCGGTGCTGCTGCCCCATGGCATGGCGGGGATGCCACTGCAGCCCTGACCCCATGCCCGGCAGCAGCGCTGCGCTGCAGGTGTGATGGGGCACCCCGGTGTTCCTCCCCTTCCCAGAGCAGATGCTGCACCACTGCCCTGCAGCCTCCTGAAGTGCCGTCTCCTTCAAGCCTCTTTGGGTGTTACTTGTGTTACGTGGGGCCACAAAGCAGAGAGGTGATCTGCTGGCGACCGCAGGCCAGTCTCCGCAGCAGCTGGAGCGTGCAGAGGGCAGAGGGTGCCCGCAGCTGGCAGAGAGCCCTCAGCTCAGCACGGACCTACTGCGGGGAGTGCCACAGTGGGCCAGGGGAGCCCGTCCTCCTCACCAGCCTCTGCAAAGCCTCCGCTGTCCTGACCTGCCTCCTCCCTGCCCTGGGAACCCATGACTGGCACCATACCGGGGCTCAGTCCTCCCACCGTTTAGCTGCCATAGCCATCACACAAGAACTATGAGGCTTCCTCTCTCCACGTAGCAGGGGTTCAGCCTTTATATATATAAAAAAATTAATTATTCTATTGTTTAGTACCACGTGCCAATCCCTTCCAGATGAATTAATTTCTTAATCACACTTTTAATGGGGGAGACTGTTAAGAGCCCATGTGGGAGTGGTTAATATTAGTACTATTTAACTGTCGAAAGCTTTTCATATCGTAAACCAGGCTCACGGTCGAACAATAAAACTCACAGTTTAATTGGTGGGTAACAGGCCTCCAGGCACTCATAGCTTCTGACAGCTGACAGCAGCGACGCTGCGTGCCGGACCAGGACAGCCAGATGCTTTGTGCAGCCTGAGAGCAGCTCTGCCAGGTCCCCCACCACAGCAGCACCCCAGCCCTGCTCCTGCCGGTGACCCCCAGTGCAGGGCACTCACCCCCTCCGGCCTGGACCGCTGCCTGCAGCGTGTACACGCAAGTGGGTGTATGGTGCAAACACGCACTCAGCACGTACGTGGGCTGTTCATGACTGCATTTTTCTTCCAGTCAATCTTTCACAGATTTATGCTGCAGAAATGGGAGCATTAAATATCCCCTTGCTGTAATTCAGCATGCAGCAAGAGATACAGATTTAAATATTTAGTAGCACATAACTGGCTAAAAGCCTCAGCAACATTTTTAAAAATCACTTCTTAATAAAACTGGACTGAAATATTCCCTACAGTTAGAATTTATGGCTTGTAATTGGTGTTCTTGTGATAAATAGGAGTGAATATATATTTATGAACAACAAATATTAATGAAGAAATAATATGGGAGCCCAGCTTCAGCATATGCATCTTGCTATTACTCTGCCGTATTCCCCGAGGAACGCTGACATTAAGCAAACACAAAGGCCTGATCAACAGTGCTGCTTGGCTGAAAAATTGAGGAGAAAGGGAGTGCAGTCCTGGGGCACAGAGTCCACCTCCAGAGGTGGCTGGATTCAGTGAGAGCCTCTGCATGCAGCCACACAGGCATGCGTGCATCTGGCCGAACACTTGCCTATGTACCAGATACATCGCCTGCCTCGTCGCAGCACCATTGATTCTTATCATGGGTGAGCCATTAATTTGCATGTGTTCCCTCATGATTAAAAACCTGGAGGCAATGCCCCTAGTAACTGCTCTTCTTCTGCATGATGGCAGGAAGAGATTTATCTTCAGGTGATGATCTTGATTACTGCTTAGGCACAGCACAAGCAGCAGCAGCATGTTGATTTCTCTTAATTTTTCACCCAGCAGGAGCAGTTCTTAATATGTGCTGCCTTCTGCACCAGAATCTCCAATTAACGCAAGAGCCAGACAGAGGAATCCCAAAGAACACCCTCCACCAGCTGACAGGTCCTCACCTGAGCACAACCGTGCTTCGAAGCCTGGCTGGCCTTTGCAGCATGCTGGGCACTGCTGATACCTCAGCTGGAGCCAAGCAGAGAGAGCCATCTGGCTTCCCACACTTCATGGAGAGCACACCACAGCCCATGGGCAAGAAAGAAGGCACCGAAACAATCCCGGGAGACCGGCCACAGGGAGCTAACTGTGCAACAAGCACAAGCGGCCAGAGCAGCCGTCAAGCCCCAAGCCCGGCTGTTCCCTTGGCCACTGCTGCAACTGCCCTCCCGTGCAGCCCGGTGCTCTCCACCATACTCTGACCACGCTGAAGAGCCACACTGTCTCTGAAAGCCACAGCAGCCAAAGGAAACATTTCTAGCCTTAAATAAAAGAGACATTTTTATCTTCAATAGAAGTTCTGCGATCTTGGAACACAATTTGCATAAACAGACAATTTGGCTATAAACAATTTCAACATTAACTGGTATTTACATATAGAACAACTCACTCAAAATACAATTAAAGGCCTTGATGGATTGGAAAATGTCAAAACATTTAAAAAGCTTCAACACATGTGTTTGATTTACATCTCCTTGGTCCGACATAAAACTGGAGTTTGTTTACATTTTCTCTGCCAGAGCCCAGAGCACATGGTGATTCTGGCTCTCTGCATCAGCATGTGCAGGGATCAATTTACTAGTTATTTCCCTACATAGGGATTCATCTGTGTTTTCTCTGAGAAAAAAAATAAAATAAGAATGCTATGGCTTGGATCCCTTGGCTCACCTCAGAGCTGTTTCTGCTTGCTCAGTACCCTTAAAGGAATCTGCAGGGCAACAATTTTTCATATCGCCCAGGAAACAGCAGCCAGGAGGATGCCATTCATCCTTTAGAAAGAGAACAGAAGGCGAAACCTGGATCTCACCCTAGGCTGCCTGAAAACAGAAGCATCCCAAATCACCAGCTACTTTTGCCAGTTCGGGTCATAACTTCTGCCTGTCCAGAGGAGGTATCTGACTCCTCAGCATTCCCAAAATAAAACCCCAAACCCAACTCTCCCCACTCCTGACCGAGGCCCCTGCTTACGAGCTCTTTCCTTCTCCCCACCAAAAAGCTGACGATTCTACACCAAGTGGAACAGCTCCAGTAACAGGAGAAACCCCGTCTCACCCCAAACAGGCTGCTGCTGACACAGGAGGTGGGAGATACATGTTCAGCTGCCCTTGGCGGGGAGGTACAGCACAGCCCAGGACCCTGCATCCCAGGAGATGCTGTAGCAGAACGAGGGGCGAAGGAAGGCACCTTGCTGGCACCGCTCACCCACGCAGCCAACCTCACCAGGCAAGAGCCCTGCAGCACACAAGGGCCAAGTGAGGCGGTAGGAGCTGGGCTGCATGCTTCCGTCTGGTTCGGTTTCATACCATCAGAGCCTGTTTGTCTGGGAGCCGCGCATGAAGCAACCCAGCCAAGACTGTCCTGACTGCCAGGAGTTAAGGATCCCTGGAAATCTCACCAGACACTCGGTATTTTTACCTCCAAGGCCTCTGCCTCTGACTGCGCACGGAGGTTATCTGAGAGCGAGAGGAGTGCTGGAGCTTGAGGTG
>JAVJGJ010000047.1:24937032-24956982 GCA_035590215.1 Microhierax caerulescens | reverse complement strand
GTGCGGCCGCAGCGGGGACCCTGGGTTCGGTGCTGGGCCCCTCGCTCCCAGACAGACACCGCGGGGCTGGAGCGCGCTCGGAGAAGAGAAGTGACAAATTCATTGTGGAGTTAAATCTTTGCTCAGAGAACTGGTCTGGCGTCAGTTCCCCAGTATGTCTGAGGCATCTATATCACTAATGGCTGGTGGGTGAACAGATGCTCCTGGGATAACAAGGCTCTGGAAGGAGATAAACAGAGCACATGCATTTGAACCCAAGGAGACACCAAATTTTAAATCAGTCGGCAATGAGAGATATCCTCACCCTCACCAACCTGTCTGAATTTCCAGCCAATTGACAATCACTGGGGAGCATATACCCATTCACACTCTGTGCATCTGAACCAGCAGTCCATAATTGTCTGTGTGAAGGAACATCAAAGGATTTTGCATGGCGAAACCACTCAGGAGCCTGAAAAAAATGAAAGCAAAGAACACCAGGCTCATCATTCAACAAAGCACACTTGGGGCAGACAGCAAACCTTCAGAAACAGCAACAGTCCACCTGCTTTCTCTGTGAGCTGCAGCAGGCCATCACCATCAGCTGTGAGAGGAAGGACCGGGCAAGACGTCTGGAACGTGTCCAGCCCATGACCACGGATGTAGAAGGAAAAGGAAGAAATACATGATTATTACAAAACCCATGGGGCCTCATGACTCTAGTACCCATGGGTAGGGGTGTTGTAGAAAGGAAAACGATAAATTGACCTGTTGCAGGGCTATCCTTTTTCAACACCTTGTTGAAAGCCCCACCTGAATAACACCAATATTTAACTCTGGGCAAACTGTAAGATAAAGAAGGTGAAAAACTTAACAGAGACACATTAGCTGTAACAGCTGTGACAGCCAGCTATTCCTCAAGCACCACAAAGCACAGCCCTGCCTGTGTTCAGCTCTGCAGAGTAAATGGTAATTAGAGTTTGCCAATCATCATTGCTTCCTTACTGATGTCAAAAGGGAGATGAAGGGTCTGTGACAGACATAGATTTTCCTGAAGCTTCCCTCGCCCATTTGTCGTTTCCAGCTTGCAGTCTGAATCAAAGGATTTGCTCAAAAGGTGTTTCAAGGATTTTTCTACGTTTCTCTTCTGTATGTAAAAAGCTTGAATTGCTTCTGAAATGGCCTTGTTTCAGTTGTCTTCAGCACACAGCAAAGTGCAGCAACACAGATGCCATAAAATAATCGGTACCGGATCACACCTAGAGCGTCCTACCAGCAACTAATGGATCTCCTGCACTGGTCTCGGTTAAGACCGACTCTCAGGCACAGTCTGACACAGCCTGTCCTTACAGAAATGGAAAGCGTGTTGCATTTGATTCAGATAAAGGGCTAACTCCAGGACCACAGAACATCCCACATGAACATCCCCACAGGAAATGGGAAAGAGTACCAGGGTGGACAGGCAAGAGAAATCCCTCTTCATACAGCCCTGACCCACAGCCTGTTAGAGCTGCCGCTCCTGCAGACTGCGTGTGTGCTTGGGGTCTGAAATACAAGACAATAATGACTGTCCTGTCACTTGGTAATCAAAACAACTTAGTAAGCCAAAGGTAGCTGAGCGCAGTCAAGGCTGGGTGCATGGAAGAGGACGTGCACAGGGTCTGTGCAGCGCAGTGCAAGGAGCAGGTGGTCTGCTCCTGGGGCCAGAGGCAGGGCCAGCCTCTGCTCCCCATCTCCTGCAGACGGTGGAAGTGGAGCCCAGGCTGGGAGAGTGGTGGTGGTGTCACCGAGAAGGTGGTGACAAGGTGACAGCCCCATTTCATGTCAGATGGAGGGAACAGGCAGCCTCTCCCCAAAATCTGAGGCACTTTCTTCAAGAGCTCTAGTTCCAAACCCACTTCTCTGTGGTTGAAACCACCCAGGACATGCATCTCTTTAACCATGAATAATTGCTGACAGGGAGCAGGTCAAAGTCTTGACCCTGGACAAGGGCTCCCATAGTCCTGATGCCACAGGGCAGCACAGCCTGCAGCCTCCACCACCCCCAGGAAAGACCTTCCTCCAGGGGCAGAGAGTCATTTCAGAGAAGGAATTGAAATCCAGAAGTTTTCAGGCTGCTATGATACATCCAGATTTGCTTTTTAACCTGTGCTTTTCTTTTTCTCCTGTCTTTGGTCTTTCATTTCTTTCTGAAACAGTAACAGGAGCAGATAAGCATGCTTTAATCTGCTCCCAGTGAAAAGGTGGAATGCTGATTGCTTGCTCTGCCTCCTTTGGCCAAGCATTTTTATCCTCCATTGCTATGGGGAAAGGTCTTGGCTTTTCAGGCTCCAGCCTTTGTCTTTTTGTGAGCTGAAGGGTTTTTCCCAAAGCGAGTGCTGAAATGCTTCAATGATCTTTAAAAAAAAGTTGTGCAGGTTTTGTGAGATTTTGGACTGCAGTAAAAGAAAAATCTAACAAGCTGAATGTCATTTTTTTAAAGGAGATAAGAAAAAGGCTACTGGAGCTGTCAGAGTTTAAGCTTCAACCTTTATGTTTACAAAGCAAAAAAGGCAATTAAATGTGGAAAAATAAATCTTTCCAGGACTGTGTGAGTGGTTCTGGTTTGTACTCAGACTGCTGAATGACAGGATAGTTCAGTGCCTTAGGCAGGGACTCAGAACAGAGCAGCACTGACATTTCTTTGATGCTAAGTAGTGTACCCTAATAAAGATGTTCTTTAACACCATTCCATCTTGCCTGGAAACCAGGTGTTACAGAGCAGCCCCTCTGCCACAGGCCTGCCTGCCTGCTCCATGCCTCCCCACACCTGGCACTCTTCTTCCCTCCCTGCTCAACTGCGGCCGCTTCAGACCTCCTGTACAGCTTTGCCACCGAATCTGAGGAAGAAATTGTTGGAATAAACCAAGGATACAGTTAACAGGCAAATTCTGTGCCTTCACCTCCTGGCTATTTCACAAAGCCTATTTTCACAAAGGTGTTGATGGGCAGAAATCATCACGGTCCTGCAAGCACAGAGCCAATAAACAAGCACAGACCACCGTGTGGCAAGGACGCCTGCCCATACTTGCAACAAGCCGCAACGGAAGAAAGACCTATTTCCTCAGTACACTGCGTAAGCTTCTCTCAGGTCTGTGCCCCTGCACCCCGTCAGAGCCCATGGGCACATCGGCACAGCTCCCACGTGCAGGGCAGGGCACAGGCTGCAGATCGGAGCACCCTTGATGGCAGCTGTGAGGTGCTGGCTGCCATTCAGGGAAGGACTACATTCCCTTCTTCCCATTCCCTTTTCATAAGCCTCCAGCTCTTCACACATTTCTACTCTCTGCAAAGACCAAAACGCAAAATGAGAGATGAACAGAAGTGGGGGAAAGGCACCCGGAAGCCCATCTCCAAGTGTTAAGTTGACAACAGATGGCAGAGGCGCTGCTCTATGACAGATAAAGAAATCAGTGATGCAGGTGTCAAAGCCAATGTCATTATCGGCAGACTGCCTGGCAGCCTTAGCTCCCAGAGCTGCCAGCCCCCGCTGGACTTGGATCTCCTGGGGACACAGCACGTCCTCACACCCTCTCCCACTAAACTGTATGCACGGGCACAGCCTCCAAGGGCAGCTCCTCGCCTCCTTGGGAAGGAGGTGCCGCTGTGGGGTCAGATGATGTCCCTGCAGAACAGATTTGCTCAGCATTGTCTGGGTGTTAAATGTTCCTCACACGCTCAGCAAAGTAACCATTGCTCCCTCTGCCATTTACCACCCAGAACATCAGTGAGTAAAAGCCGAGAATGGCTTTTGGCATGCCTCCATGCACGGACTGATGCCCGGGCACGCAGTGCCGGTACGGAGCCAGCCAGCGCAACGGCAGCGCACGGCTTCCAGACGAACAGCAGACCAAGGTCCTACCTCCAGAGCTGGAGCAGGTCACCCCAGGATCTCTGCAGAGAGCTGTTCTACACGTCAGGACCAGCACAATGCATAGCAAGAAAGGGAGATGATCAGAGTAAACTGGGAACGGAGCAGGGCAGGCAGTGAGCCTTTGGAGGCTCCAGATTTCCTCTTCATTTAGGGCCAGATTCTTCTTCCTTGCTTTTGTGTTCCTGCACTTATACAGCAGTCGGTGGTGATATGACACAGCCCGGGTGTTCTTCTAAAGCTGCTCCCTTATGTGGCAACTGGCTCTACACCACCAAGCCTCACCTTCCCTGCTTCTGCTGGCTTGCCTGCCCCTTCAGCCCACTAGACGCTGGGTGTGATTAACACACACTCTTCCTCTTGCTTGTGCAGAAAAGGACCAGGTTTGCAGTGTTTGCAAGGAGGTCTCCGGCAGTGACAAATACTGTGTCCCCACTTCCCCCCTCCTCAAGTTCATAAGCCTGGGAAGAAGAGTGCCTTCTGCTTACTGACCCAGAGCATTATTAACAGGGCAGGAGCATATGTTTGGGAGACAGAATTCAAGTTGAATTAACTTGTTGAACAAGCGTGGGAAATACTGCTCTCATTATTTACCCAAATAAACATACAGACTAGAGATGTTTCTATCTGCCAGTAAACACAGAGTTCGTTTCTTATCTCCCTGCCCTTTTGCAGAGCAAGAGTACACCAAGACTGCAATGTCCTTGTTGGAGGTGCTTCTGTGGCAAGCTCACAAGCCTGCCAGGCTTTTAAAAAACCCATTGGATCCTGCAGGAAATACCAGGCATATGCAAAAGACATAGGAACAGTAAAATACCAGCTTTTTAATGAATGGATGGCTAGTAATTTGCCTCTGCTGTTCAAAAAAAAAAAAAAAGAACCTGAAGAAGTTATTCTAAGCATAATACAGAAACCGCTGAATTTGTTTTGAGTTCCACACACAAGACAAGATGAAGAAAATCAGAAAGATGAAAGACAGCTTTTAATTCTTTGCAGCATTTATTAGTCACATGGGGTGGTATGAATCTCTTATTGCAGTAAACTGTATGTAAACACAGAAGTCATCATAGTTCCTAGGAGTTGCTTCAGCCTTTTCAAGCTATTTACATTGGTCCACAGGAAATATATGTACTAAAGGGTTTCACATAGTGCAAATCTGCACAGGAATTGTTGCATCTAAAGCGCACCCAAGTGCAGAATCCACATCTGCCCTGCCTAACAGCTGCTAGACAGCTAGAAGAGACAAATGAGACAGCAATTGCTCTTTTTCTTGTTCTTGGGTCCTCTGACAGCACAACATGTTTTTGCATTTATATATAGCTGACTGCCTCAGGCCATAATCCTAGGTCTCCCATGCCCAAACAGCCCAAGTGCATACACAAAACCACCCTAGGACATAAGCCAAAAGCAGGGTTTCCTGGAGCCCCACAAGAAACAGCACACATGGTCTTCTGGGCAATAAGCATAAGAGCAGCGACGGGGCTACTGTGCAGCGAGCCAGTTGGGTCCACTGCAAGATTGGTGCTGTCACATCCCCATCCTCCTGCTCCGTGCCTCCCTAGCATGCCCCCTCTGAGCGTCTAAACCAGGATGCATTCATCCCAGCACATAGCTATGCTGAGAACCAGCCTTCGCAGCACCTAGAAGGGTTTGGAAGCAGCGACAGGCACCAACACAATCCAAAGACTTTTGTTGCTCTGGAATTTCCAGCTAAGACTGTTCAGGAATCTTCCATTCAGGTCACCAGCTTCCTATGGTTTGCTCCAAGCTCCACATAGGCGGTTCATACAGAACGGCAGGACAAAGACCTGGACCTCACACAGCACTGTCACTGTGCTTGTTACCTTTGCTTTGTGACCTGGGAAGTCACAGAAGTGGGCTCTGGAGGAGGACCGCGTTGCCTGCAGCAAGGCCCCTCCAGATGCCACAGGAGCTCTTCCTGCCAGCAGCACCTGGAATCCTGGCATCCCAATCCAGCCCCGTAGCGCAGCCGGGTCCCTGTGGACAGCAGCGGGCCCCCCAAGGCCTCCTGTCGCAGGGTCCACGCACCCCGCGGGAGATGGGCTGCGGAGGGGCCAGCTCCCACCCACCTGCCGACGGCAATGCAGGGCAAGGCCGGGCAGCATGCAGCTTCAGAGCTCAGCTCTGCCATCAGCCGTGCCGATGACCTGCTCCGTGACTGTGTCGCTCAGGCTCTCCGCAGCCCATCCCGTCTGCACCAGCATCCTTGGAAGATGTCACATCACAACCCACCGCCACCCCCCAAGGCCCATGCTGGGACCCATGTGTCATTCGTTCCTGTGCAGCTCACGAGCCAGGAGGCACTTGGCAGAACTGGAAAACTAAATGCTTGGTAGTGCTGTTTCCCGTAATGAATCCTACAACGAGTAAAAACTTAATTAATAATAACACTTAGCACTGCCCTGCTGCCTTTATATTTACAAAGCACTGTGTAAACATTAACTAATTAATCTACTGTACTTAGCAATTATATAGTGCTTTATATTTTCTAGTTCCTGTGCAAACATTAGCTAATTAATCTACTTAATTATTTCCATGTTTTAAGTTCCAGAGCACTGCATACCAGCAGCACAAGGAGGAGGCCTTAGCAGAGACACTCCTGAGTGGTTTTGCTGCACTCTCGGCCGTCAGAGCGCCTGCCCCATTTTGGGGAGACACCTCCAGCGAGCACAAATACTGCCAGCTGGGTCACTGGTAGAGAAACCTTCAGGGAGCAGAGGCAGA
Source organism: Microhierax caerulescens (assembly GCA_035590215.1). Classification (NCBI taxonomy): domain Eukaryota; kingdom Metazoa; phylum Chordata; class Aves; order Falconiformes; family Falconidae; genus Microhierax; species Microhierax caerulescens. Next base: position 24,950,348 of record JAVJGJ010000047.1, on the reverse strand, counting down.
GCCTTCACCAGTTACTTTAAAACTGAAAGGGGTTCAGTGAGCAGCAAGAACGATGTCACATCTACAAAACCTGCTGCACAGTGAAGGACTGATGTTACTCCACAGATTCAGAACATCAAAAGGAAATTTAAGAGGTGATGTGATCATGGCCCTTATGGCCCCATGCAAGGAGAACACATGAGATATTCAAATAATGTCTAATTAGATTTGACACCTGGAAGAGAAAGGTAGGAAAACTGGAAATGAAATTCACTTTTCTAAGAGTGTCAGTGAGCGATGCCTGGCCAGGAAAGACCTTGCTGAGGGGCAGCTGGAACGAAATTTGGAGAATTGTGATTTGGTGTATTTTCCTAATTTCTGTGGGCTTTACTGCTGCCTCAGAGTTGACACAGAATGCATGCTGATTGAGGTAAAGCCCCCAGGCTTAAAAGAGAGACTCGTGCAGGTATGAAGTGCTGGTGTCCTGGGGAAGTGAGGGATGATCCCCAGCCACACAGCCACTGCCTCTGCCCCTGCACTGACCAGGGAGCCGGGCTATTCTGCTGCCACAGGCTGCCCAGGAAATTAGACAAGCCACCCCAACAGCCAACCTACAGAAATATGAAGCATTTTCCATCAGAAAGATCCTCAAAGAACCAGGTCTGCCAATCAAACACTCGCTAAACAAGTATTAATGTACACCCGCTCATGCAGTGCTGCATCTCGCTGCTGTTTATTGCATTTTAACATTGTCAACAGAGCCGGCTGAAGCACTCGCAGTGCTCTGCTGACCTCCATTATTTATGATGGCATGTGAAATTGATTGTGGTTGAAAGATCCTTACTGGAATAAAATGAGCTTCTCAATTATTGCCACACAAATAAATCTCTGTTTTACAGTGATCCCCCACTAGGGAGCACTTGCATAACCCTGAGTTCATGACAACAGATCTCCAGCTGGCAAAATACAGGTGACTGCATTGTAATCATTGTCAAGTTACAGGATGGCAGAGGTCGAGCAATTCTCTGTATGACCACAGGGAAGAGAAACCATGGGGACAATGTGGGGCTTACCGGTGTTACTAAATGGGTAAGTGATGAACTCTCCAGCAAGGCAAGTTGTGATCATTTGTGATACCTTCTGTCAAATGCAGCACAAGAAATATGCACTAAGTATTAATGGGATTATGAATAGATGAACAAGACAAACAAGCCTTTCAGAGACCCAGCCTCCTACTTGCCTTACCTCTCTGAGAAAATCCTTAGCTAGATGTAATTTATTAAAAGAACTTAACCGGTTACAGCAATCCTAAGAGAAATCTGACTGCTGGTTTTCTCTCTCTCTTCCCCAAGAAATGCAGAGCTCTATACATGCAACAGCAAGACTGCATGGAGCATCCCTGCAGCTGCGCTGCAGGCCCCGGTCCCGCACCTGCACAGAGTCCAGCCCATGCTGTCCTGCCCAGAAACAGCAGCTTCTCTGAAAGGCTGAGCCCTGGCACAGCAGGCTTCAAGCTACTGGGTTCCTTCTCGGCACGGGATGTCAATGGGTTGCCAAAATGGACAAAGGCAGGCGTGGAAGCAAAAGAGCCATGGAGGGTCCTGCCTACACCATCCTGCAACAGGACTGTGAGCAGAGCTGAGAGGGGGTGACCCAGCCTGGGAAACCACCCACAGGCAAACCCCTGGGGAGCACGGCCTCTGCTGCTCAGAATGTCACGGGAACAGAGTTCCTCTGGGGATGGGGCTTGAGCCCCCATTTCCGCACTTCCAGCAACCCCATCATGAACCAAGGATCTCTCCCACACCGGTTAGCACTGTTTGTCTGTTCTTCCAGTTCTTTTGCAGTCCCTTGTTCTGAGTCTCCTAGGGGGATATTTGCTGTTCAGAGCATTCAGTTGTACTTTCTTGGTGACCTTTAATATTAAGAAACATTATTAAATTTTCATTTATTTAAAACAGTCTAATTTAGCTAGACTGCAGGAGAAGAAACCTCTCTACTGAAGGATTACAGACTGTTTATTAATTAAATGCCAACAACAAAGCACTGAAAGCTTTCCTAACATCCACTGGGAGATCTTTCTCCCTGCTCCCTTCTCCCTCTTTAGGGAGAGAGTGAGGGTCTGTTAGAGACCTTTATAGGAGAGCTGGAAACCTGCCACAACTGAAGGTGGCAGGAGCTCTCTCCTCTCTGCGCTGACCTCCCTGAGCCTTCACTCTGGTTAACTGGGCACTGCGCAGCCTCTCCTTACATAGAATCGCAGAATCCTTCAGGTCAGAAAAGACCTTTAAGTTCATCGAGTCCAGCCATTAACCCAGCACTGCCAAGGCCACCACTAAATGTCTCTTCTATTCCTCCAAAACCACTTGGTTCTCAAGCTTGTATTTCAAAATTTACTATTTGAGCAAAGTACCAAGGAAGTGCAAGGAAAAAGTGTGCCTCAGACACCTCACAACACAAAATTTGAAAGTTTTGTTATTTAAAACATGCCATCACAACTGCTATGCAAAATGAACCTGTAACATAACTACACATGGAAAATCCTGTTTAATTATGCACGGTGAAAACAGTCCTGCAAAATCACCTTACAATGTTCATAACTGCTACGTTCAGTTACGTTTCAGTAAATTTTACAGATGAGACCATCCATCTTCAAGAAAATTTATTTCAGGTTTTGTAATAAAAGCCTTAAATCAGTAGAGAAATACTTTAGTCTGAAAGATTCTGTTTATTTCTGCTGCATAATGATTGTAATTAATTTTATACAGAATGGAAGACCGACAGTAAAGATGAGAAGGACATTACTCCACTTCCACCACACTGAATCATGAGCCGGGACACGTGAATCACATTGCCAAGTGTTTTATCATTCTCTCCCTCCCAACAACAGATAGCTTCTGTCAGTATTTGTAGTGGCTCACCTACATCCATCTGTACATGGACAATGCCTGCTTTCAGCCTCAAAACTGTCTTTGCAAGGATCAGCAGACCACATCAGCCCAAGTTCTGTCCCCGGACACAGATTCGGGCACCGCAGGGTGCACCCTCCTGGAAATCCATCCCTCCCGTCCCTCCAGCTGCTCAATACCCCTTCCCCAGGCAGCACAGCGCAATCCTTGGGCGTGAGAGCCCAGCAATACGGAAATCCTGCTTAACCCTCAGCCACACTGACGGTGCAGCTGACTCTCTGTGCCGGGGGCAGACATCTCACAGTAACTTAAGAACTAGCTGGTTCCTAAGCGAGCTTCTTTATGGCAGTGTCACTCATGCACACACACGTGCGCAATTATTAAAAAAAAAAGTAATCTGGCCTGAAAAAGCATTGTTTGTCTATAAAAAAAGGGCATGCAGTACAAATGAACTCCAAATCTTCTGTAGAATTATCCTGAAGAGGCTCCACACACATCTGCTTCTAGCAGGACACATCTTGTGCTGCAATAGAGGTGACTATGTCTTTCATTAGCTGTTGAAAGCACACATACACTCGCTGAATATGCAAACCAACGGAGCATTGCAGTGACAATATCTACTATCAAATAGCATCCTCAGGTGGAAAGGAAAACAGCGAGGTTCCCCTCATTCATCAAGATGTGCTTGGTGTACTCACTGGGAAGCAGACTGAGATTAGGACTCTTGTCAGCCTTCCTGAAAGGGATTTCCTGTGTTCATCATGCAAGATGGTGAAAAATGAGTGCAATGTTTTGCTGTTAATGTCATAAAAATGATTGATAATACTGAAAATGCTGTGACAAAGTAAATGGCAACAACTTCCTACAAGTCTGGTCTTGAACAGAATATTCACATTTGCTCTAGTTTTCTTGGAGGAATCACGGACTCTGTATAGAAGTGTTGGTGTGTTTTCCCCTAGCTGTGAGAAGTTTTCAGTTGGATAGCAGAGGAGAAGAATGAAGAGCATCAGACAAACTAGCTACATGTCATGATGAGACATGACAAGGCAGTGTTTGGACAACAGTCCGCAGAAGCTTTATGTTCCTAGAGCAGATTTCATTGCTTAGAAATAACTAGTGCCTTTCAGAGGCCAATTTCTCTTTAGACAGTAGGAAAAAACTAAACACACCTTCTATATTGTGATGTTATGACATTATACCCTCTGAACAGAGATGTTTGTCTCTTCTCTCATGTCCTTTTTTATACTTGTCCCTGCCTGAGTCAGCCAAAATGCATTTATCTTGCATCATTTTTGATGTCCATCTCACACACCCCACCCCCACCCCCCTTCACCCTGCCTGCAGTGCCTTTTGGAGAGGGAAATGATCAAGGTCTCAGACAGTATGCAGAGCAAGAGCGAAGAAGCCATTTACATCGAGGTGTGATGCCCAGAATACTGTTTCTTATCACACTTCCTGTGGATTCTTACATAATGTTTTGTATTTTGACTACTGGTACACATTTTCACACAAGAATTTCCTTGGCTTGCCTGCAACAGTGCTGCACTTAATTCAGAACCTGTAAGATACATGAATAATTCAGATTGCTCATTCCAGTGTGCCTTGCTCTACATTTGTCAGTAGTGGGTAACACTCCACGTTGCTCTCAGCTGCCACTTCCATGAAGAGAACTACACACACAAACTCTGGGCTGAAGTCTCTGCTGCACATATTTATCCGCTGCTGGATGCACCAGCTTTATTGGGGTGAACCTCACCACACATCACCTCTCAGACAGACACTCAGGAGATGGACACTCAGCCAAGGAAACAAGGTATGTGTCTGGCAATTCAAATGTTATCCCATTTTCAGATGCTCTGCACCAGCCTGGGTCACTGAATCACCTTCTCATGTGTCTCAGACTGTTCTGCAGCAGACAAGGTCATCCCCCACCAACTGCTGCATCAGGTGCTGCACCTTTGCTGCTCCTTTCTGAGCGGGGTCTTCCATGATGAGGGGCTCCTCACTCCTTGAAAAAAGTACGGGGCGGGGAGCAGGCCCCTGAGCACCACAAACTTGACCTCTATAAGCTGCTAAGCCAAGCACCTGATCTACATCGTAAACATTTAGACAGTGTTTTATATCTCATTCAATGGGAAAATTGTTTTTAATAGTCCTGTTCTCGTCTTTCAGCCTGCAGACAGGCAGCACGCGTGCCCCTTCCTCCCAAAGCATGTCCAGGCAGGCTGGCCCTCTCTGCAGGTCGCAGGCTGGGGTGCCAGCCAGCTGCATTTCAGACGGCAGAACAGCAGCCTCTCCCTACTCTGGCCTTAGTCTGAAGGGTCCATGTGTCATAACCGTCACAGAAATGAACAAAAATCACCTCAGATGCACTCAGGTGTAACACTCCCAGCTTGCAGGAAGAGTCACGTATCCAGCACGGAGCATCTGCATCACCAGTGAAGCTGTCATGGGCCAAAGAAGGAAATGCTTCCTTTGTCAGAGTCATTTATTCAATATTCATTTTCTGTGCAGTCTTCACTAATTCAGCCTCATGTCTATGTCTCTTGCAAATTAATTGGTTAGAAAAATGGAAACCATTAAAAACATTAGCTCCTTCCACGTTCCCCTGAAGCAAAACACTGCAGTGCTGTCTGGCCTCATGAGCAGGACAAGGCCCAGCCCAAGGCCTGGGCTGTACCAGGTGCTCACAGGTGTACGGGCAGTAGCCTTGTTCTTAAGCTTACCTATGTTTTGTTATTTACTTCTGGCAATTCGTAGCGAAATGCATTTTAAGATCGCATAGGACATAAAGGCATGCACCATTTAGGACCCTGGAGCCAAAGCACGCATGCAGCTGAACTCCCCGGGGAGCTGCAGGGTTTTCCTCCAGCCGGCCAGGTCCTGCTAGAAGCACGTGCCATGCTGGGGGGGCAGGGACAGCCCCACGCTCCGTGGGGAGCCCAGCCCCCACCTCCTACCCAAAGGACACAGTGAGGAGCTGCTAATCACACAAGCCACACCAGTGGGGAGCGGCCCCAGTGCCATGCTGGGGAGCGAAGCCCGGGACACTCAAGGGACCCTGCACTGCCTCACTCCTGGTGCAAAGCAGCACAAGGTACCACGTCAGCCCAGAGGCAGGCACTGGGGCCATGTTACCGGCGGTATTCCCAGCCCAGTCACTGCCGGTGTCGGCAAGACGCAGCTCCGAGGGCCTGGGACTGCTGCAGCCCGCGTGGCCGGCTGGCAGGAGTTCACCCCTGGGTTTTGCAGTTCTCCATGCAGACAGGCATTTCCTTGGGCATGGCTGACCTGGCCTCAGTTAACTCCAGGGTCTCACCACAGTAACTGTGGAGGGCTAGACTGCAGCATAAATCGGTGCTGCCCCCACCACAGAGCAGAGCTCACAGGCTGCAGGTGAAACCAACACAGGCTGCCCCACCAGCACCAGCATGCACCGCTTGTAGGCAGGGCAGCAGATCTAGGACTAATTCTGAAAGACTGGGGACGAGGGCAATTGTGTAGATGAGGAGACACGACAGCCAGAAAATGGCTATTTGCAGCCTCTGCACCCTGAGCTGCTGGGAGCCGGGCAGGGGAAGGTGGGGTGGGGGCTGGCCAGCCTTGATGGGGCTCCCAGGTGGTGATCACTGCAGCAAACCTGCACGTGCCCTGCCAGGGTGCCACGGGAGAAGGTACAGCAGCAGTGTTACAATTTAAGGTGATTTCATTCACATGGATCTCCTGAGATTTCATTCCCTTTAGCAGCTCGTGCCAGTAAGCAAGGTAAGCAAGCACCTTGCCCACGTATCTGGCAATTATTTGCAGTCACATTAAGAAACAGATCTAGCAGACTCCTTAATATACATAACGTTTAAATTTTCATTATAATCTATTAAAGATGGATTCTCTCAAGTTACTGTAACAGAAAAAAGATTTCTGAAAAGCGGATTTAAATATGGCTACTCAAAGGGACAAGAATCACTCATTTGGCGAGTTGTTTCTGTTTACCTGAAAAGACATTTATTTTGACTGATACAGGAAACACTGCCTATGGTCACTGGTAATTGGAATTCTGATGGAGTTTGCACTGGCATTTTAACACCAATTAATAACCATTTTAAAAATTTGCATTTATTAGAAGATTTTATGTCACTGGGAGGAAAAAAAAAAGAACAAAACACTAAAATGTTCATGAAACATTTACCCATGCTTGTACTCGCATGCCAAAGACGTATTCTGAAGAACAGTCAGCATTCATTTGCATCTTGACTCTCCCACAAGTGACAGCAGCGTTTGTCTCAGACAAGCACTCAAGTCATGCGGACAAGCTCCCAACTATTCCAATAGCTGTGTCCACACCCTACCCTGGGGAACTAGAGCATGGGAACTCTGCGGAAGGAAGCAAGTGGGGTGAGGGGGGACTGGGATGAGGAACCCTTATTTGCTATGCTATCCTACTTAGAGCAAGAGACTGAAAAAGGAGACAGGCGACAGAGGGTGGCTGGCTGCACCTCTGACTGGGAGGCACTAGCTAGCAGGGCACTAGTGCCACAGACCTGCACAGCACCTCAGCAGTGCCCTCTCCACAGCAGGGAAAAGCACTCAGGACACAGGATAAGTAAACAGGTTTTAGAGAAAGCTTTGTTCCTACAGGGAGACCTAGCAGGACATTTTAACCAGCAAGCGTAAACAGATGACAAAACCAGTGCCGACACTGTCAAATAGCAGTGCAGGGTAGCAGCATTCACAGAGGACTCTGCTCCCTCTTACGCACAGTCCCCCTAATAGCACCATCCCCACCCCACTTCTACCCCACTTCACCCCCAGACCCCACTCACACAGGTGAAGGTGCTCCCAAGTCTGCAAGGAGTGGAGGAGCAGGAAGCAGGATGGCTCCAAGCAGCAGCACTGCTCAGTCTCACTGTGAAATTTTAACAGACAAGGAGAGCCACATACTTGCAGAATCAAGTAGGTCTAGCAGAGGAGAGAGGAGCTGTGTTGGGGTGAGGGTCAGTGTCTGAAGGAGGACAAAGCCAAAGGAGGAAGACGGGCATCCTGTGCTTCTTTGTGTGTCTTCCTGGTTGGGAGTCAGGGAGATCTTCGGGTCAGGCACAACCCCTTGGTAAGATCAAATCAGGCAGGGAGGCGAGCAAGCAGCAGAAACATGCTCTTTCCCAAGGCCCCCTAAGCTTTCACCACAGCTGGATCACATTAGACAAGGTTTGAAGGGGCCTACAGGTCCTCTGCCCTGAGCAGCACCAGCACGAGCAGCAGCTGTGACATGCCACAGCACAAAACTACTACCTGGTCCTGGGGACAAAGGCAGGACAACTGGGCTGCAGAACCTGCCAAGGACCAGTGCTCGCTGCAGCCCGAGTACACCATCGCTCTCTGCAGCTGAATCTGCTACGTCATCCCCAGCCTGCTCACCTAGACCAGCACCCTATGAGCCCGTGCAGTCCTGCTGTCCCACTGCTTGCTCATACAGCAAGCCCAGGGTTGAAATCACGCTCAGCAGAACTCCCTGCCCTCTGTTCTTGGGGCTTCCCTTCTGCCCATGCCAGGTGGAAGGGAAAGCAAGTGAGCACGGCTGGGTCAGACATAAGCAACCCATGGTGCTGTGACTGCTGCTCTTGGGGGAGTCAGGGGTGAATCATAACTTCATCAGCCTACAGGGAAAAGAACCAATTATCTGGCGATTGTATGCAGTCCATATCAGTGGGAGGCTCATCACCTAACCAGCCCTTGTAGTCAAGGGGAATAAAATATATGCTGACATCAGTACACAGAGGTTCCCATTGGAAGCCACTTTCACTGCAGTGTCGTGAATCTTTTCAGAAACAGCTTGAGAAGATTCATTCTGTGTATCAATCTTCCTGGGTAGCAAAGCTGACAATGGTTGTATATAACGATGCTTAAGTCAATTCACATGCACAGTCAGTGGCTGTCTACAAGTCTTGGCCCTAATCAGTACATTAAATAGAAACTTATGACTAATAACTCAGAAAGGGCCTCTCCAGGGCCAGTGAAGTGCTCAGCTTTGGCCACTACTGGCTCCTCAGGCATGCACTATAGTGGCACACTCTCCCCTTGGCTCCAGGAAGGACGACCAGAAAGTCATAACTCTTCTGTTTGTTTGGGTGACGCAATTTTTATGAGCCGAATTCTTTACTTCAGGTTTTGACAGTGATTCTGTGACTTTATGTTCATCCTGTAATCACAGTACTGCCCTGGAGCAGGAACAGAGCCCATAAAAGCTGCAGGCTTAGTCGGCTCTGTGCTGGAGGTGAGCAGATGCCCTGCCACAGCCCCTCCAAAACTGCTCCAGCTGCCCTCCACTCAGGCATCGCTTGTGCAGGTGTGACCGGCTCTGGCCTGCAGACTGCTCTCTGGCAGCGGCCCAGCAGCCCAGCCTGGGCAGGGGGACCCACACTTTACTCAGGGACCCCGGGAGCTGTAAGCTGAGCAGCAGTCAAGCCTGGTGAATGACCAAGCTCGGAGAGAGTGACACATTCATTTTCTCAGCTCTGGGCACGCTAGCTGCTTCCAGCTCAGCTGTGCTCACAAAAGATGCACCTGCCAGCAGCTGCTGTGTCCTCAGCTTTGCATGGAAAGCACCATGCAGCTGCCGTGTTTCCAACAGTCTGCTGGATGAGCTCGGCCTTCCTCAGCAGGCAGCAGCATCCTCACTGCTCTTCAGGCACTGGCATATGGGGCATTCAGCTCCCCCGCCAGCTGGGAAAGTTCTGACCACCCCAGCCCCCTGCAAAGCTCGTTTCCACGTGTGCCATACCGAGCTGTGGCTGAGCTGAGCTGGGTCAGGGCAGAGTGGGTCCCAGGGTCCAAACACCCTGAGCAGTTGCTGGGGGTAAAGAAGGACGGGGCACAAGAGAAGACCATCCCACATGCAGGTAAGAGCTGCCCAGGCTTTCACTGGCCCAGGGCCCCTGCAGCTCCAGTGCAGGCAACACTTACAGGTTTTCTCCCTAACCAGAAACCTTCAATAAGAACAGAACTAAAAAAATGTGTTTTCTCGACTTCTACATACAAATGGCCAGAGCAGATCTATTTTTGCTATTCAGCTGTGTGGCTTTTATTGCTTGAAAAAAATGGATAAGGAAAGCTATTTCTCTCTGGAACAAAACACAGCAGAGTTCCCCTCCTCATGCTTTCTCTTTTACCTCCAGGTCCCTTGCTTCACAGGCCAGCTGGCTTGAGGGATCAGCACCTTTGTTAGGGGTAACAGAAGAGTCCACCTCTCTTTTAAGCATCTAAAAATGACCACACACACCGGTGCCTTCTGGCTGGCGGGAGCTGAAATGGCCTGAGCACCATTATGGAGCTGAGCCCAAAAACCCAATTAATTGACCTAGAAGTACTTGCTAAGAGAGATGGTGGCTCTAAAGGAAACGAAGAGCAGAGAGAGCACGGGCAGAGGTGGACAGAGATGCGGAGCAGCCCTGTGGGGTGTGGCAAGAAAGCCCAAGGCAGCCACTCGACAAGGCACCAGCGAGGTGAAGTGAAGACTTCACGTTCAGGCAAAGACATCTCAGAGGAGATGTGGCTGTTTCAGCCTTTTGTTGCTGGTGTGACACTGCTCGCAGTTTGGCGCAGCAGAGGTGCATCCAGGAGCAGGCAGGCCGGCCAGGGCTGTCCCAGGGCTACCGAAGGCAGGCTGCCGAGGCAGAGCATCCTTCCTCAGGCAGGCTGCCAGGGCAGAGCATCCTTCCTCATCTCCACCAAGAGGTCCCTCTCCACACAGGGGCAGGGAGGGGACTTCTGCCATGCTCCGAGCAGCCACCAGTCCCCCCCACTGTTGCCTAAACTCCCCAGTTACCAAACTGATTTAATTAAACAAGATGTGCACAAAGTTTAGGTCAAGCTGACCCACCCTCTCAAGTCATAAAACTTATTGTTTGGACTTTTAATCAAGGGAGTCAATCTTGGGGAACAACAGATAATGATAAGAACACCGAAATGTAAATTATGCAGAAAGAAGTCTCCAAGTGAAAAAGTTCTGGCTGCAAGAGGAGACAAGCTGATAAAGTGTTGCAATCGCTAATTTGCACTAGCAGCAAGAAACTTGTAACCAATCCTGTGCACGAGTGAAAATGAATACACAAATATACTATGCAAGTACTCTACTCTATAGAATGTGTAGCTCGATGTAGCTCGGTGAGCATGCTAGGAAGAAAGATGCCCCATGATGCCCCATGCACCAAGCACTGCAACAAACAAATGTTGGCTTTCTAAACTATCATTTGGTTTGGAGAGTTTTCCTGGTTATGATTTTCAGTAACACCACCACAGCCCTGAGTAACTCTCATGGCCCAGCCCTGGCTGCAGAGCACACATATGGGCCAGGGGTACCTGCAAACATGCTGCCCTTCAGAAACACTTGCTGCCTTGTTCTCAAGTTGAGCTGCCAGGGACAAGCGGCTCCTGACACACTCAAATTGTTCTCTGAGAAAGGTCTGTCTTCCTTATGCTGCTCTCTGTTCCTTCAAGCAATAAGCTGGGGGAGAACTACAGCTTTCACACTGACCTTGCCAACACCTGCTAGGGGAGATTCTGCAGGTGAATCCACACCAGGAAACCTGACTTACAAGTTGAAAACCTTTCAGGGTAAATGATGTGGAAAGAAAAAGACAAAGAGAAATGCAAAGAGGAGGGAGAGCTGAGGCAGCAAAGAGCCAAAAGGGAATAGAGATTCATCAGCTTTGTTTATTTACTTCATTCAAGGTTGGTTATTTTAACTTTCCTGTGCTTGACAGCAGAATAAAACTGCTCTGAATTCCCCAAGGGCCAACCCATCATCCCCTGCAGAAACAGCATGCACAAGTCCCTTTTAAAACATGCCAACCCAAAACATGAGAGAGGGTTGCAGCATCGCCACCACTTCTGCACAGCTTGAGAGCAGGCACGCCAGCCAGCCAAGCAGGAGCCCCTTGCTTGAGCCAGCCCTAAGCAAACATCAGGAGGCTGATGCTCATGGGTACCGCTCTCCCCAGGCGCCTTGCGAAGTTCTGCTGGCTGCAGTTGCACCTAGGGCTGCAGCATCCCTGCTAGGGGCAGCTCTCCAATGCCTCAGAGTGTAAGGCAGCTGATGAATGCTCAGCATTATTTCAGCCCCTCAAGGTCCAGCACAAAACGTGCTACCTGTAGCCTCAGGCCATTTGATGCACATACTGCTGGCAGGATTTGTAGCCCTTTTGCTGGAGGCACTGAACAAACAAACCTATGTCTCTAGCCTGGGGGGGGGGGGGGGNNNATCCACCACCTCTTCCTTTCAGGTGACAATGAAAGGAGTTGTGAAGAGAAGTACTTGAAAAATTCCTATGGAAGTATCTCAAGCCAGCACATCCTCAGAAGGCAGAGTTTCCTCCTGTGGAAGGCTCACTGCAGCCCAGGGCAACAGCCAAGGCAAAGCAAGAGGTACAAACGTGGAAATGCACACATGCATGTAATCTGCAGGCACAAGGAGACTGATCCCAGCACAGGGAGGGTTCAGTCCTCTGTTCATGCAGTGTGCCCCGAGAAACAGCCACCTGCACAGCATCACCAAAGCACTGAGGAAGCATAGATGGATGTTTAGCAGAAATTTTATCTACGTTTTTCGAAAACCTCCCACCCCTGAGGTATCTAGGTGCTTCCCTAGAAAGATGAAGGAATACAGCTAGACTGTGGCAGGTCTTAAAATACAACTAAGCAGCTCTTGCCTGCTTTTCCACAATGCTCCCTCCTAACATCCCTCCTAACATGAGTCTAACATCTCACTTCCCGCCTCATCTGTGACATGCCACCCCTTCCTTTCACACTGGAGGTGCACCAGGAATGGACTTGCTAAATGCATTTGCTTTTCCTTCACTTGTCCTTCTCCACTGCTACTCATAACAGTATTTTCTGCTCCTCAAGGTGCAGAGACAGGGTAGAAATTTACTCTGAGATTGCACTGCAAAGCAAACACTTGAGGACCAGTGAAACCCTGCACTGTACTTCCCTGAGAAGTGCAGTTCCTTCCTGGGGCTACTGACAAGAGACATGCTCTGTACAAAGCAAGCACCCTGATCTCTGTCCACCCTGCAGCTCAACAACAACTGCCCGCCCGAGAATATCCCGTTTTCCCAGACAGTAGCCAGCCAGTCCTGGAGTACATGAGGGCAAGAGTCTGAAAAGGAATGGTTCAATAGCAGGGGTAGTTCAGCGTGGGAAGTTTCCCCAGGAAGGCAGGGACTGCTCACCCACTGGACAATTTTTTTCTCTTTGGCTATAAAGCTCTGCAATTTTTGCAGGAACACCTATCACCAAGCCTATGCGAGTCACCAGGCTTGGCAATTGCTGTGTCTTCATCTGGCCTCCAAGTCCATAACCTAGACCTTCACAATCATGGCACTGCAAAGAGACACACTGTGATTCTCAGGATTCCTGCAAGAAGCAGGTGTCCCA
>JAVJGJ010000047.1:24905957-24936446 GCA_035590215.1 Microhierax caerulescens | reverse complement strand
CTCTGGGCCTCCCATGCAGTCAGGATTTCTGGAGCAGTCTATCTAATGCCATACCAGCTACTATAACCCATCCCCCTTGGAGGTGAACATGAGCAAGGATGGAATAACCTTAAATCCCACATCTTCTGCAGAAAGCATCTGATGCACCCTCACCAGGCATCCAGGTGGGCATTACATACCCCAGTACTGCTGAGAGTGTTGACTACATGTACAGGAAAATCCCTTTGGAAGAAATATACTACTGTTAGCAGATTTTCCCACATAAATAATTCTTATGTGTCTTTTTCTGTCTTTGAGATTCTCATGGGGTTTTTTAACAGGTAGCAGACCACTTTAAAACCCTCCCTTTCACCAACACGCAGAGAAAATCTGACCATTGATCTCCTGTTCACCCCCTGTACACAGACACCACTCGTTACAGTGGCTATGGGAATCACCCGTTTAAGTAATAAAGTGAACGAGTGCTTATTTCCTGCTGCCAGAGGAATGCAGCATATGAGAGAGAACCTAGTATTCACCCTTCTTTACTTTGGTGTGTGCTTTACTGCGTGACTCACAGGTGGGCACTGCACGGCGGGGCCACTGCCAATGTTATGCAGGATGCTCAAGGTAGGCAGCACCAGAGCAAGGCACACGCTTGACTCAGGGGAGAGTGCCATGACTGGCGGGCTGGTTTGCAGGAGCGAAGTGTCATCTTAGATCAAAGTCTTCTGAATGATTCCCTTTGAAGAAGGGGGAATGGAAAGGAAAGCACCTTAAAGAGCAGATCCTGGCTGCCCCCACCTTCCTGCGGCTGCGGGTGCGGCCCCTGGCACAAGCACACCAGAGGTTGCCAGCTGTGCCCAGACCATGCGGACCACCATGCTGAGCACGGAGCCTCTGTAGCACGCCCTGCGACACCACGCCGACAGCAGGAGAGCCCAGAAGGGCTGTCCAGGCTAGACTATGTCCAAAGCCAGCGTTAAGAGCTCTCTATACCTTGTTTTCTACAACAGCTGAATCACAGATGGTGCTTCATTAAGCTTGAGATTCATCAGCCATTGTTAGTGTTGCACTCAGTAATAAAATAATCATTTAAAGAAAACCGTCATCAGAACTAAGCAAGCCCACTGGCTGCTGGGTCTGACTTCCCCACCAAGGCCTGGCAGATAGCCAGCTGCCAGTTCTGACGGGCAGGGCAGTGATGGGAAAACCCCGGATGGCTCTTTTTACTGCGAAAGCACTATATGAAGCTGCAAACATATCTGTCACCTTCCAGCACATTGTTTACCAGCTCTCCTCAACACTCCCCAAACAATATTTTCTAGAGACTGTAATTCAATACCTCACACCCCAGAGCTGTAGCATCAGCCCAGAGAGCAGCATGATGAATGTATCACGTTCCTCCAGGGCCTCGGCTAGGGAACTGCTTTGTGGTGTTCCAGCTGTTAATTATCCCTCTGCTTTTTGCTATTCTCATCCCAGCTGTGCCTCTGTATTTATCATATGGGTCTACCTGCACTAAAAACACTCTGATTGTTTAAAATATAAGGAGCAATTTACCCCTTTTGTGCAGCACTAGGTAGCTCAGGGGATCAAATGGCAAGACTTGATCAATAAGGCGCTCACTAGATTAGAGGCACCAGGGCTCAGACCTCAAAGTGCTTGTTTAGAAGAAATGCAAGCGAGAACACACCACGAATGTTAAGCACAGACACAAACACGATTTCCATCACTCTCCCTTCCCCACCCCTTCCCCAGCCTGCATCCCACAGACATCTTCAGATTAATCCCTGCGCTGAGATGAATGCTGAAGAGAGTATCCAGAGCCAGGATGGGCCAGGCCAGGCTGCTCGCCAGGAAGAGCTGTTCCTGCTTTTCCAGCCACGGCAGCACCCACACTTTTGGGGAGCACCACGCCAGCCCCAATCTGCTGCAGCTCCCCAGCACCTGCTTGCATGGGGCAGCACCTGTGGCACCTGCTGGCCCAGGACAGAACCGTCCCCAGGCCGCCCAGGCTATCCCCCGAGGGGGCTAGGGCAGCAGCCTCCTGCTCCACCACTCCTCCAGCTGCTACCCTGGTCTCACACAAGGAGTCTCAGCTGTTCCTGGGACACTTCTGCTCCCTCCGTATTCCCACCGCTGCTCACTCGTGCTCCCAAACCTTTCTTAGGATGGATATAAATGTCAAGGGCTGCATGCATGCACTCCAGATGACTAACCAGCAATACTGACATATAACTCAAAGATGCAAACACTAGTCCTTCATGTATTTCTAGTGAGTGTGTCTCACACCTTCACATACACTATAATGCACCCTCCCCCTTCTCACCACTCCATTACTGCTGCAGGGCTTTTTCACACCTGTGCTGAAGCCTTTTTTTTTTTTTATTTTAATTTTAATTTTTACTTTTTTTATTTATAATGACTGGTTGGGTTCCATGTGAAACCTGCAGCCCTCCAAAACAGTCATGATGTACCCAGTTCTGGATCCCTGACAGGGTCTCTTTCCTGCTCTCTGCCAGTGGCCAGGAGGCTTCGCCTTGCTGAGGCACCACACGCTGCCTCGCTCCTTCCCGAGGTGAGGGGCAGCTGCTGCCTTCTGGGACAGCACAGGGTCCTGATGGTCTCACCACTGTGGAAACATTACTTCTCACAGCCTCCCAAGGAAACCGAAAAGCAAATCCTATTATCCCCACTTTGCTTCCAAGGACCTCATACAGGTAATTAAGACCCGCGCTGCCACTTCTTGAGCTGTGGATTGCTGATATTTAATGACATTTTCCAAATATTTTTAATAGAAATTTCAGGTCTTGTTCCTAATCTGACATTTATCTTCTATTAGCATGAAAACAAATAGAAGGACCTGAGAATCGTTGCCTGTATTATAAATGACTTTATTGTTGGTTTTATTACCTTCCCCATTAAGCCGTCCTGAACTGTGCCTCTTTCTGTTTTTGTGATGACCAGCCAGCTAAATCTGTCATCTCTTCCATGTGATTTATACAGGACCCTAGTGATAACTCTATTCGTGTGGAGGATAATTATTAGCTATATTATTAAGGTCGCTCAGTTGCCCTAGGGAATAATGTGTCAGAAAGGTTAAAATATTGACAAGCAATAAAGCATGTATGATAATTATACAAGTGCCAGGACAGATAACTGGCTGGAAGCAAGGCACTGAGCTACAGTTTTGCATTTGCCCCAGCAAAGACAGTAATGACATGGTTGTATCTTACACCTCCCACTAGGACTGCAGACATCTAGGCCAATTATTTGGAGGAGACTCCAACAAAGAATATCCACTATCCCATTCATACATACTGATCACTTAAACCCTGAGGACTGTGCCCTGCAGCGAGCTGGTCTATTATTCATAATTGAGCAGGATGCTGTAGCTGTAGGCAAGGTTTTTCCACAATCCTTCTGTATCTCCTCCCACGCCCCCTAAAAAAGTTTGTCTTCATAAGGATGGCAAAAGGAGGGAGAGCAAAGAATTGGCATCTCCGAAATGAAACATTGATTTCTTCTGGGATTGGAGCAGCAGGTGCATGCCTTATTGGTAAAATGGTATATAGGTATAATCTGAAGGACATTGCTGAGATAAACTGCCCTTTGGTTCAGGCACTAACAAAATGAAGTACTGAATAACTTGGCACTACATCTGAAGTGAGACTATAAACCTAACCTTGGTCATTCCTCCAGATCTACTGTTGTTACATCAAGAAAAGTAGACAAAGGATTGAGAAGCTCATAAATAATTTCTCATGGAAGGCACGTACACTAGCCAGACAAAATCTCTCTCTGAGAAAATGTGGAAAAGTGGTAGATTTAACCTACTTCAAAATGTCATTTTTGAAGGAAAAAACCCCCGATCCACTTCTCTTTCTTGATGCTTAAAGGATGTGTCTGTACTGCAGCAGCATGTTAAAGCACCAAGCCCTAGATGGGACTTTGGGCGGCTGAAGGGATTTGCTGCAGCAAACCCTGCCAGTTACCTCCACTATAATCATACTGAAAATAAGACAGTCACCTATGGATAAACATAACCAAACGAGCGCTGTTACGACATTTAATAAACTGCATCAGTTAACTTTCTTCTGCTAAGGCAGTGCCAAAGACTATAGAAACACATTTATCTCAGGTTCATCTACATCTCATTGGATTTGTGCAGGGTAACATAATTAATGTAGAGAACTGGGGTCCTGCAGACAAGAGCTGGAGCTCCCACCCAGCTAGCACGAGGCAGCTGGCAGCATTTCCTTGCAATATGCGCTTGTGCCACTCTTTCACTGGCCCTTTGAATAAGTCACGGGCACTGGAGAAAGCATCTAAGTGCTGTTAGAATTAATTCTATAAAATATCCTTGCTCTGCTCACCACAAGCACACAAGTGAGAGCATAAGTCTTTCTTCTCTTACTTAGAACCAAGAAGCCTGATGCTGTAGTTGCAGCTTTGTGCTCATGAGCAACAGTTTCAACGCAAGAAGTGCAAGACACTCCCCTAGAGCAATACACAGATTTAAGGGCCTCCTTTGCCCTACAGTCATTACAAATCATCCCAAGAATTAGCTGTAACAAGTCTGTGAGGCACTCCAGCTCCCCTCAGCAGGCTCTCAGGACTCCCACAGGTGATGCTTAGTGCAGTCCTGGAGGAGAAGATCCTTGGGTACCCACAACCGCATCTGTCCTGATTCACACTTAACACGTCCCCTAGAGTTGGACAAGCTATTCGTGCAGCACGCTGCCCTGGTCTTCAGATGACAAGACCTCTGCAAGGGCCACCTGGGAGCTTGCCTTCCTGCCTGCTCCCCATGTTTTTCTTTCTCCTTCCAAGGAGCTGGCTGGCACTCGGCAAAGTGACAGACACAAGCCTGACTTGATGTAAGGGCCTAATTGTGTCACACCAAATGCCAGCTCCAGCAGAAACAGCCAAAAGTCCTCCGAGCGTGCAGCCTGTTACCCATGCAGGCGGGCTCGCAGGAGGAGGCGTTAGCGAAGTCAGTGCTCTGCGCACACAGGAAGGTGGTCTGACCCCCAGAAAGGCTCCTCTTCTCTAAAAACATGTTAACTTCCCCAATGGTCCCACAGCTTGTGCCGCAGGAGGTGTAAGAACACAGCTAGATGACCGAGATTTTCCTCAGATGACAACTTTGGAAGGTCTGGTTCTCTCGAGAAAAGGTCCTGGTCCATAGAGGGACTCAACCTGGCTGCAGACAGTGCTGCCCAACACGCTGCAAAAACATGAGCGGGACACAAGCAGCAAGAGCTGGAACAGGAACTCGTTTTGTCCACAGGCACCTCGGGAGCTAAGCACATTCACAGGCACACCAGCACACAGGGAACAGATGACATAAACAGAGGTGAATTAAAACCCATGATCTCAGGAGGGCAATGGCTGTAGCATGCAGCATCTGCTCAGCCTCCAGCTTCAAAGCAGCAGGAATTTTAAGTGTTACCATTTGCAAAAGGTTCATCTCCACTTTTTGTTTGACTGTAAATCTCTGAAACTCACTTTGTTACAGAAAGGTGTGAGATGGCAGGAGGAGTACTGTACCTCTGTCACACCTCTCCAAGCGTGTTCCCCGCTGATGCATTGCAGATCATGCCCCTGAGAGAAGACATCTGAATGACAAAGCATGAATACTCCCTTTAGATAAATAACAGGCATGTGTCCACTACGTGCGTGACAGCAGGAGACAGTCTTTGGTTTGCAGTCACCTGCCCCAGCCATTAGCACAGTCTCTCCACAGTCCCCCTTAATGGTCCTGCAGCGTCCTGCAGCAGTGCTGCAGCAGTGCTGGGCAGTGCTGGGCAGCCAGGGAGCCCAGATATGCGCGCTCCACACTGCAGGTGAGCTTGAGCTGTGGCGAGGGGAGAGAGTACCTGCCACAGTACCCTCCCTGCCCTTGCTGGGGTGGTTACCTCCTTCCCATCTTCCCCTCCAGCACAGTGCTGGCAGCAGCGTTTGGTCTCTTGTGTGAATGTGGCAGAGGTCTCCTGAATTACTAGATTTGCTTTAGATCAGGCTGTCCCAGCTCTCTTGGGAATTTGCTTTATCAGCCTGGACAGTCTGGAGTGCCCTGTGCCTTTCAGGACAGGTCTCTCATGTACAGACCCCTGAACGCTTTTCCAAATGCTTTGAAAGTCAGCAAGGCCAACACTGTCTCCCCATAGGTTTTCGTTATGGAGCTGTAGCTGGTTGTTTAATATGATCTGGACTACCAGCACTTGCCTGAGTCTGCACATTCTGAAATATTCACACACTCTAAGTCACAGACCAGGGGTAGTGCCTCGGATAGGACACCACATGCAGACAGAATGGACCACAGTGAACTTCATCACAGTGAACACATCAGGAAAAGATGCTTCATTAGTAAATGCATGGGAAATCATAAATTTCAAGTCAAATTAAGAGGCCGTTCTGGCTAACTGTAAATGTTATTTCCACTTTCAGGCAATTCTTGGAATGGCATGCACAGACTTGACACATTAAATATAAACTCCTTTCTTCCCTCTGTGGTGTAACAGTGTTAACCTAAGTGCTGCTCAGCAAGCAAACGGGATGCACTTCCTGAGGCAGAAGCTGCTGGTGCTGGATGGGGCAGCGCCAAACCAGAGGGAGGTCTCAGGTGATGCTGGGGAAAGCGTGACACAGAGGTGTTTGCTCGGTGTGGTACAGGGAGCAGGAGCACTGGGCGTGCTACTTGGGAGGAACTTTCCTGTGCTTGTCTTCACCCCATTATTAAGACATCCAGACAAAAACAAGGAGAGGATCTGGTGTCAGGCTGGAGAAGGCACAGGGAGACGGTCTGTATATCCTCTCTCCTACCAGAGCCACTGAAGGGTGAACTCCCTCCTCGTTTGGAAGAAACCCTTCTAGGACACTTATTTACTGGCAGAGAATTAGAAATACAGACTTGTAGAGGAAAGCATGTTTAAATAACATACCATTCCTTGCACAATGCATACAAATGCCTACTTTGGCACTCTGAACACAAACATCTAGCATCATAATACTTTGCAGAGCCCCAGAAGACTGTCTCCACAGGGCTATTACCTCTGACTCTTGAAAAAACCTCTCCTGGAGTATTTTCTTCTCATTGTGCCTTGCAGATGCATCCCTTTTTGATTTGTCAGAGACAAGCAGCTGCACCTCTGAAAATAACATTCTTCAATAATGCTCTGTTTACTGCCAGACCTCCTTTCTCAGCTAGTACCGGTTATGCTTATCCTTGTTTATCAGAAGGGTAAACTGCAGCTCAGGCCCACGGTTTAGGTTAATCTCACAAATATGTTCAAACAAAAATCGACATTGCACTATCGAAAGCTCTGTAGCTATGAAAAGATGGGGGAAATGAAGTCTTATTTTAGTTGCGTATCATAGCTTTCCAATTCTGCTATCTTCTCTGGGCACAAACTTTCTGCTCCTTACCAATAAAAAACAGATGGCACCAGTTTTGATTGCCACCTTCTCAGAGCTGAGAATGTTTTTGTTGTGCTGGATCTATTGTAAGCTAGTTAGCATCAAAAGTAATTTTGATATTCAGATATTTAAATTAAATTATTCAATTAAATTCAGATATTTAACGTATCAGTAATTCAATGTGAAGTGCCTGGGATGAACGTAGTAGCAAGCTTGTTAATTGTCAGCTGTTTAGTCTAAAAACAGTTTGGAGAGCTAGTTAGAAGAAGTTATGAGCACAGCACCTGCCACCTGGGGCAGACTGGCATTACCAGAGGCAGGGTCCTGTCCCTGTTTGCTCATGGCAGTGTGACACCAGCCCCTCCAGCTGCCTCCACTGCTGGAAGTCCTCCCATCCTCTGCAGGGGCATGCCGCGGAGCAGGGCCAGCTGATATCAGCTGGTTGATGGAATTGAGTATGTTGGTGGTGGTTTGACTGAGACAGTTGGAGTGAACAAGTTGTTAAGGGTTAATTCAGGTAACAAGCACTGACAAATCATTTTGTTCAGGAAAGGAACTTCACAAAGGAAGCAGCTCCAAGGGCTGGTAGGAAGCTCATCACTGGCAAGGAACTCAGCAGAACTAGGGAAAAGGCAACTGTGGCAGGGGGGGCATCGTGACCACCATTGACCCCCAACTCAGGGAAACCCCAGACGACCCAAAAGAAGTTGAGACAGAGCATGTGAACTAATTAATATGAGAAGTGAAAGAATTATTTGACAAATGGGAAACAGAATACTAAGGAGCTGGGTAACCAGTGATGTCTTTGTAAGCTAAACTGTATAAACAGTGTAAAGTTTTGACAACCGGGGGCGAGGCATTTGTGGGTTACCACCCAGCTCCCTACTTTGTGCAAAGTAGAATAAGGAAATAAGAAATACCAGTGTATGAACTGGTGCTGTACACTGGGTAACGGGGCCCTTACGAGCCAAACTGACCCTGGCTGGCTCATGTCTCCTGGCACTGCTCTGCCCAGGCATCTGCCTCCTGCCCCCCACCTCCCCACCGAACCATGCCGGGAGGCAGGAAACATACAGGGGCTAGCCCTGCATTAGACAACTGGGAACACCATAAAAGCCTGAGGGCCCCTGACTTAGGGCTACAGCAGAGAAAATCCTGAGAGCACTGACAATATAAAGCTGCTTCCCCACCCAGCTTCTGCCATGGAAATTGCAGCCAGGACACATTTGATAGCATGCAGGTCACAAGCCTTTGTCATTACCGGATTACAGCTACTGGGAACATACAAATCACTCGGCATCTTCAGGGAACCCAATACATCAGTTAGGAAATTCCCCCTACCAGTTGCTGCCCATTTGTGTTATAGTCAGCACAGTCCTAGGAATCAATATTATTGCTCATAGAAATTACAAGCATTAAGGATGTTAGATAGAATGTGAACTTGTCCTTTCTTAGAATTAAATGTCTTTTAATGGCACTTGAAGCAGCCTAGGAGTAATCTGCCCTTACTGGACACACAATGGCAGCTGCTCTCCCAGCACACTATGACCGGCCAGCAGAACCAGCGCTTCAGGAAGCAGCACGGCAGCAGGGCAGGTACAGACCAAAGGAAGCCTGAGAAAAGGAGCTCTGTCTCCTAGAGCCTAACACAGAGCCAGGCTCCACAGGGACAAAGCAGAGACGGTGCTGAGCTCTATCAGAAGAGATGCAGTTTGCTGCATCACCGCTAGCACCTAGTACCTGCGTCTTCTCTGCGGACTACTGCTAGCAGGGACAACAAGCACCTTCATGGCCGGACCAGGCAAGGGTGAGCTATGACAGCTCTCTTCCCTATCAGCATGGCTGCGGCTGCAGCTGGGCTGCTCAGTCAACATTCCCATCCCAGTATGCCACTGGGCCATCCAGTACATATTCTTTCAGCAAGAAAGAGAAAGTCATCACAAAGGCTCAGCTCTCCCCAGCCCCATGGCCATTACTTTCTTCTCTTCCTGGCAGCACATAACATCCCCTGCTGCAGGCTCCAGAGGGTTACAGCCAGGCCCTCTGCAAACCTCTTCCACCCACTGCCCTGGCTCCCGGGCCCGGCTCACCTGCCCTCCTTTCCCAATCTCACACCAGTCCCTGCAGGTATGTGCTCCTGTACCTTTCCTTAGCCAGTTCCACTCCTGCTCTCTTGTTTAGGAAATAGTGCTCCACACTGCCTGCCCCACATCCGCAGTGCTCTTGCTGCAAACCCTGCTGCTGGCATCAGCCCTGCCTTACATCCCAGTCTCTGGCCTGGGTCCCGCTCCCCTGCTCCCATCTCCTGCTCCTGGACTGCTGCTCCGAGAGGATTTCTACAGCTCCAGGGGAGACTAAATGCAGTGTCCCCTTCAGATGCAGCCCAAGCGTGCAAGGAAGAGCCAGCTCTTAAACACACAATCTGTGGGAAAGCAACTTCTTTTTCTGCATATTTTCCTGGGAAGACTATCAGCCTCACCAGTCCAAAGCTCCTGGCCTCCTCCTCTACCTTCCCAATACACTGGTAATAGTCACTGCACTCTCAAACTCCTCTAGTGCTCCACATTTTATTCAAAGACAACATTTATGGTTCAAAGAACTCTCATACCATCTTCCAAATTTAAACATTCAACAGTCCCAGTTTATCATCCCCTCTAGTTTCCAGTAAAATGAAGTATTCCCTGTTTACTGCAGGATGCGAATGGCTCACCCATTTATATCCAACTACAGATGAGGAATATTTCAGCCTTTCCTACACTGTGACTGCCGATCAGAACCCAGTCCTCACCGTAATTGTGGCTCATATTGCATTTGTTCCTGGTATGTTTAACCCTGGCTCTAACCCAAAGACTCTTCAATGATACCACTGCCTTCTCTCAAATGAATGGTTTAATTTACTGAGTTTCTCGTTTTCTCAATGAGATACATATTTGTATCTTTTTATGTGTTAATTGCTACTTTCAAAAGCTCTCTCTTGATCAAGAGGCTTTTTATCTGGAGATGCCTTCTTCATGTGAGATTATGAACATTTGGGGTATCTGCTAAAGTACCTTAAACAATCCCAATGTTAATTAGTGTTTATGTTTACATTCTTCCTTTCTCAGTTTTCTTATGGTAGTATTCATCTTGCAAAACCGCTCCTGACGCATGTGCCACACCAGGAGTATCATCTTAGCAAAAAGGCACTCAGCTGTTTTTTCCTGCCTGGGCAAGACCATGGCATTATTATCGAAAAGGTGTTTCCTTTAGGCCACTTTACCATTTTAGGGGCAATCTCAGTGGTCCCAGAAAGGTCAATGGTCCCCATTCCCTCACCACAGCCACTGCACCAAAATGAAGTACTGTATCTGGTATTATATAATAAATGAGTTGGATGGAGGAGCCTAGTTAAATCTTTCCCTATTTTTTAATTTCCCTGTTTTTTTAATTAAACCTTTTCCCTTTTGCTGTCTGCAGCCAAGCCCTTCTGGCACTCGAACACCAGGGCCTCCGATCTCTTCAAAGGCAGATGCAGGGCGTACCAGCCAGACAGCTCACCTCTCCTCCCACACTCTCTGCAGCAGCTGCTGTTCCCTCCTTGAACCCAGACACCACCTTAGTCCCCCTCCTCACATCTGTGCCTCTGTGCATGAACTTTTGCCTTTGTGATGCAGCAAGTGCTAATGTTTGATGACTCAGAATAGGGTGAGGAGACAGCCAGGCATCAGTCAGAAAGCTAATAAACCCCACACTCAGCATGGCTTGTTATTTACTTTGGGAACATGAAGTTCAGGAGAGAGAGTATCTCATGCTTCCTCCTAATAGCAATTTTGAGAATCCACCGGGGATCAGTTTAATGCTTTGGAAAAGGTTAATGTTGTTAGGGATTTACGGCTATATTTGAAATGGTTTAAACTATTATTTTTATTTCCTTGGGTAAAATGGAATCTCAGTGAATCGTCCAAAGTTAGATGGTCAGTTTGTGTCTGAAAGAGGTCATTAAAAGCTTGGGTGGTTTTACATAGCACCTAATTCTGTCTGTTGGGCAGAGAGCGGAACTGCCATCAGCTCTGGGTTAGCTGCTACAAGTTGTTCCAACCGTGTCCTGGAAGCGCCTTCCTACACCCTCCGAGCAATGAGACTGAGCGCAGCCAGCATGCCACTGGACTGCATGGCCACTCCTGTCCCTCTCCCAGACCAAATGGCCTCAACCACCCACAGCAAGGAGCAGTCAGGAAAGCGGGAGCTGCCCCCGCATCCCAGCAGCTGTCCCTGTGCTGGGGAGAGCAGTGTGCTCAGCGCCCAGCCGTCTGCTGGTGACTGCAATGCTGGCTGCTGCCCGCTCCTCAGCTCCTCGGAGCATTCGCTGCCTCATGGCCAGAAATGCCAACAGGGCAAGTCCATGTGCAGGCTGTGCAAGAGTGGAGTAATAACACTGCTTCTTGCACACAACCAGCAGAAAAGTGTTTGCTTTAAAAACATGACACCGACCACATGCTACCCTGAGAGCCAGCATCTCTTCCCCGTGGAGGAAGTTTAGAGCATTGATGTCTCCTGCTGCTCATTTCAGGGGTCATCTGCTTTAGCCTGCAATTGAAGGCATTTGTGCAAAATGCTGTGACAATGTCAGCTGTAATTGCATCAGTCATGCCACACAACAAGACAAATGTGACTGGAGATGGCGTGTCAAACTCAGAAATTGCTTAAGACTGAACAGCAAGTGGAGGAAACAGCAAGCATTCAGAAACAATTATTTCACTATAGTAGGAATAATAACAGCTCTTGTCTCCCACGCACAGTTCTCCTGGGAGATGGTGCAAAAAGCTGTCTCCTCCCTTCCCCATGGTATACTACTGGATGGAAATAAACATGGAGCAAAGGTTTCCCATTTTCTTAGGGGAGGCTAAAATTCACCCTGCCCTGGACACAGAAGTATCCCTGTCGCTGTTTCCAGTCTTCACAGTCCACACATACCTGCCTCTACATCAAGTTCAGTTCTGCTAAGATATATAATGAGGCATTTTGCCCTGCCAAATTCATCTGTAAGAGAGAACACAATGATGTGTCCCCATTTCCTTCAGTAAGCAGTGGACACACGTTGGATACAGCCCTGTGACAATGGCGCCCTGACTGCACCTGAGGCTGGCATGTCAGTGCTAAAATGACCTCACATTATCCAGGTAAGGACAGGGCAGGTTTCCACCTCGGCAGACTGTTGACCTTGTACCAGCACTGCCTAGATGAAGCAGAAGGTGTGGGAGGGATTCTTCCTCCTAAAATTAAATAAACCTTACATGGAAAACGCCATTTTCAATGTCTTGAGCTGTCAGTTGCAGGAGAAAGTGATATTGATTTCTACAGAAACTTTATTTAAGTAAGCAACCTCTTAAATGAAACTTATTTGACACCAGATGACTCCTGCAATTTAATTCCTGAATGAAGTAGTGTCTCCAAGGCTTTGTGATGTTCTTTATCTTGAAAGATGAAAGGCATTTTCCTTACAGCCATTTGCTCATGTGTCCCAGGGTCTTTGCAAACAAAGTCCTGCAAAGAATCCAGCATGCTTGTACCTTCATTAGCCAGCTCCAGCAGATAAACAGATAGCCCAGTGCATACCAGTCCTTAGGAGCGAGGCTAAAAGGTGTAAACAGCCCAAGAAGAACCACCAGACTCTCTAGCCTGCCACTTGAACAAAGGTGCTAAGGAAGGTGTGAGGATCCAGGACCTCAGCGGCCGCAGGCTCCATGGTCCCGGCCCTGGCCAGCACTGGTGCCACGGGAGCCCCGCTGGGTGCTGCAGGGCCAGGGTGACTGCCCAGCCCAGGGCACAGAGCTCTTCTGGAGCTCTTCTGGGCAACAGCACCCTGAGGGGATAGAGCTTGCTGCTCTCACTCCCAAGAGATCTGTGCAAGGGGGGGGGCGCTGCCTGGCCCCACCAAGCTTCCACCACATGATAAGCATCCAGCCCCCAGAGCCCGTGTCCTGACACAGTCCTTATCATCATTGCTCCAGATGTAGCCCTTGCACCTTCTATTGGCCTGTCCAGTGTCAGGACAATTGCTCTCCTGACTCTTCTGTCTGCACCAAGGGTAGTTCCTTGGGAATGGTCTGCCAGCAAGCAGCTCCAGGGGATATGCACCAAACTCTTCCCTTGCAGGCAGACAGCAGGTCCTGGCAGCCACCCTGCCCTTCCCCAGCACCTACTGCCAGCCCCAGCTTGGGCACAGTGTCCCCCATCACCACCCCAGGCTTGGCAGTCTACAGAGGCTACCAGTCCTGCGGAAGAGATGTAAGCAGGATGCTTCTTGGACGGCAATAACAGGCAGGCCCCTGATTTATAAAAGCATCAGATAAATCTCCAAAGCCAGCAGCTCCTTCTAAAGGCAAACTGTATGCATCCCAGTGATTGTGGATATGCTGCTCTCCAGATGCCTTGCAGCAGCCTCTGCAGAAAGCAGTCTCACAAAGGGGACGGGGGTCCAGGAGGCATCCAGACAGACCCACTCTGACACCAGCTCCAGCACCCTGAGAAAAGCAAGTCTGCCACAAGCAACTCCAGGAACGCCAGCACCCATGGAAAGCCTTTCCAGAATGTCAGCTCACAAAGCCCCATGCCTGCCCTCGAGAGGGAGGCACCCCAGCAACAAAGAACCCACGCTCAGAAGGTCCAAGGAGTTCATTCCTGTTACACAGGCAAGGTCCCTGCCTCCTCGTCTGTTCCTTGCAGCCTCACCCTGAGCCCGTCCGCCCTGCAGGGCAGGAACCATGTCTCCCAGAATGTCTGGGCAGCACCTACACTTGCCCTCCTTTGGCCTCCTGCACCCACTGCAACTGAAATGGCACACAGAGTCTGTGCCAGGCTCACACAGGTTCACACTGCTTCTTCTGCAAGTAGCACCCGCCGCTGGGGCCAGGCAGGGCTGGTAGGAGCTCACCAGTGCCAGCAGTGTGCTGTCTGCAGTGCTGCTGTGATGGTGCTGGGGATGAGCCTGCCTTCTGGGGGATGCTCAGACTCTAAAACCTCCTCCCCTTCCTCCTGTGCATTTCTTTCCACAAACACTTCAAGGCAGAGCTGGAGCTGAGAAGACGCATTTGCTTTTCAGTCCAGCCCCCTCTGCACTGGGCCTTGAAGAGCTTGTTAGCTGGCTGCATACACAGAGCTGTCTGATATGCTTCAGAGACTGCTCACCTCTGCCTACAAAAGCTTTTCCACAATTTGTTCTTCTAAAAGAAGCCAATTTTTTTTATTATTATTTGAAATCTATAAGAAACAAATGAATAGTAAACCCGTCAGATCCCACCTCTTTCATCAAAGTGGCTTAGTCATGTCTGGAGTGTCAGTGCTAACAACCTAGTCCTCTGTGTGCTCACAGCCCGAAGTGCTCCTGCTACAGGCAAGCCTTGCAGAGAGCACTGAGCAAGGCAGCACACCCTGCAACGCGCCGCTTGTGCGGAGCTGAGTCCTAGTGGTCCTTCTCACTCAGGAGCCCTTCCAAGGGCCCTTCCTGGGCAGAGACACACAGTTACTTTGTGATTTTAATCCCTCTGTTCCCAAAAACCAGGAGCCAAGACTGTCTCAGGTTCGAGGAAGCCTTTTTCCAGCAGCCACAGGAGGATGAGGCAGAGCACCTTGCCTGTGTGCAACAACTTGGTTCTGCTTGTGCTCACGGGACTGCTTGGGACTGCTCCAGGAAGTGCTCAGCAAACACCTCAGGCAAGGCGAAGGAGGGGGACAGAATAGGTCTGGGCTAGGCGGTAAAATCTCTCGCTGGTACTCCTTCCTTCTGGGAGGCCCCAGACCACGGCACTGGGTGCTGAGCAGCCCTAGAATGCCAAAGTTGCCATCAACAAGCCAACAACACATTTAAAACAAGAACCACTCCCTGAGCAAGAAGCCATCGAGGAGCTGCTGCCTCCCAGTAGCTCTCAGCAAGCATCCCAGGGGCAGGAGCCGCAGGCAGAGGCCATAGTGCACGCAGGTGCCCCAGGACCATCGGTGCAGCCTTACAGCCTCACGAGCATGCAGCTCTGTCCTCCCTTCTTACCACAAGCCTGCTGTTGTCCCATCTCTGTCTCTTGAACAGGACCCAGGCACCAAGTGCTTCCCCCCAGCAGGCAGCCATCCAAATGGTTTCTATAAAACTACTTTGTATATCTCCCCTAATTTCAGTTCAGTCACGGCAGAGCAGCCCACAGGATTTGAATGCAATTTTCTCATTGAGTTATACTAAATCTTTCAGGGAAGGAGCCAAAATTACGTAGAACCCATAAAAACTAAAGTAACATATCTATTCAGCATTTTAACTTTTTATTATTATTTAGAGTTAACCTTTTCTACTTCTAAATCATAAACTCATTTTACATTCCACTATCAGATATGGGCCATAAGTTACAGGAAACATGACTGTTCGTTTCATACACATATGAGCTAAAAGATAATGGGGCACCCAGTGGTCATTGCTCCTTGGGAACATCAATTCACTCACACGCACTGAACTACAGTCTACTTGTTAAAAGACAACGAAATGACGCAGATGAGACATGGATTATACTGCAACTCACCCAGCTCAGCTCCGAGTGCTTCACTGGCAGTGGACAGCCAAAACAGTTTCACCCCAGCAGAGATTCTCCTTCTCCTCCCCAGGTCGTCTCCATCCAATTTAAACACAACAGCTGGAAACCTGGGACATAAGAACTTAGTAAATACCACAGCACATAAACATCAGAAGACCACATTTAAAACAGATCTTCCCTCTGCTAAATTGCACCAGGCTCCACTGCCTATAAGCAGCACTGGAGGCTGGGAAGGAACTGCTCTCTTCCAAAGCATGAGTTGTCATTCCAGGAACAGAAAGAGGGCTTGACAGATGGAGAGTTAAATTAATTATGACCCTTCCCATGTTAGCTGCCTGCAGGGCCATGTTACCCTGGGCTGGCAAGCAGCTGCCAGGGTCACTGCGCTCGTGCCCAGCCTGCCTGCTGGCAAGCAGCATGCCTTTGTTGCCCAGTGCAGCCAGACCCAGCACCCCAGCTCCTGCCCAGTGCTCCTCCCCAGGTCCGCGGGTGCTCTCCCCAGGCTTCTCAGACCACAGGAGCGAACATGAGACCACTCCAGCCTCCTGGAGGGAGGAACTGAAATGCTAACTATAGCCTCATATGGAATAACAAAGGGGACCAGTTTGCCAACTTAGTCCAGTGGTAGTTGGATTTTTCCCACAGACACAGCCTTGCCTGCCCTGCTGCTAGTGCACCTGCACAGACAGTGCGGACGCAGCACTGCAGGAGCCTTTTCAGTTAAGCTCTGATGGTACCAGTATCTAAACTGCTTTGAAGCAGAACGAGGTTTTCCTGGCAGTGCACAGGGCATGCGCTCTCCCACAGAAAGGAGCAACTAGTTTAATCACCTTGTCAGTTCAAAGCTGCAGCTCGTGCCACTGAAGACCAGCTATTTGCCTCTGAAACCAATTCCTGCCGAAGGTGCTGGTATGCTGCTGGAGCCTATTACGCTCTGCACATACGGCTGATGGGCTGCCACACTGATCTCTGACAGCTGTATACTGATAGCTGACAGAGTACATCCTTAAAGACAAGTTCCCCTCATCAAGTATGTTTGTTTTCTCTTACTGCTGCCTTTCCAAATGCCAAGCCTTCTTTAAAAAGAAAGCACACAAAGCAGAGTTTAATTTATAAACCACTACTTCCTTTCTGAAATTTCAGCAAAGCTGAAACTTGACTTGAAAATTAACATCAGCTGCATTTGCTCTACATGTAATTAATTCCCTTCATGCCAAGTGCTACCTTGAGAAAGAGAACAAGTCATAAATGTATTCACCTGTCATTAAAAAAAGACAGACAAAGTAAATAATTCAAGAGATTTAAAAATAAATTCACACTTTCATACAAACAGACTTCCAAGCTTCTTTTCATCTCCATTCTGCAGCACCTTGCCGATAGAACAGTGATACAAATATAAAGGGAGAGAACACAGAGCAGGTCCTGGGCCTGACTAGCTTGAAAACCAAAGGAGTCTGTTTGCAAGGACAGCAGCCCTGTGAAATGCACACAAAGGCCTCTTGGATTTGCAGTCAGGTCCAAAGAAACCAAACACTTGATATTCTGGAAAAAAACACAGGCTTTCAAAGTAGACAGGGCTCCTTTGAATGGGATGGGGGAGGGAATCTGCAGTGCCTCTTGAGAGCTCTATGAAATAGGATGGATATACAGCCGAGTTGTTTCAGGGAACCACATCAGCTTCGCTGCTGCATTTATGATGTAATTTCATTACTATTTTGGTCCCAGCTGGCACTTTCAAGCTGTACATTTATTAACAGCATCCTTACTAGAATGGGATAGTACCGCAGGTGCAAGGCACTCCTAGCATCAACAAGGAGGCTGGCTGCATCTGCTCTTCACAAGGTTCTGCGTGCATCTGAAGGAAGCCAGGAGAGGACCATGCGTGCCCAGCTCTGCTGCTGCGGGCCTCTGTTCGCTGGGCAGTCACGGGCAGAATGAGTCCCAGGGCGCACACCAGCAGCTGACCCGGGGCAGTTAGCTGTGTTCCCTTCACACAGGAACAGGAGGTGGCCCACCGCATGCTACGAAATACTGATCAGTCTCTATTGATAATAAGGCAAACGTGACCATGGGCACAGGCAAGCACAGCGGCGTGGCACTGGCAGGCCTCTACACGAACGGCACGCCTCGCCCGCGCCGTAGGTGCATGGCGCACTCCCTGCTGGCTTGTGTTAACAGGTGCTGGGGACCGATGCCAAGGGCAGCCCGTGTGCTGTGCCAGACACATCTCCCAAGGCAGGACCGTCCAGTGCGAAGCATGGTACATGCTTCGCGTCCTTCTGGCTGGATATAAAAGCGGGTGGCTGGCTGGCATGGCTGTTAAAGCCTCCCCCAGCTGTGGAACCACGGGCTACGATCACCAAGGTCCTGGCCAAGCTGCCAGGCAGAGCCTGGGGTGCTGGAAGAGCTCCTCGCAGCCCAGCGCCCCGGAGGACACTTTGCAGCAATTTGTCCCAAACAGAACTGGCCCTTCAGCAATTAAATGGCATTTCAGGAATGATAGGCTTGGAGATAATCCCTCTGCGTCCCTAAAAAGAAGAAGGAAGAGTCTTTCCTGGCTCCACTATGGCCAGGATATTCTGAACCAAGGCACTAAGGCTAACATAGGATTGCTGCTCCTTCCATCTGCCAGCATGTGCTTGACTTTTCCACGTAGATTTAGGCAAAATAACTCCTAATAGCAGGTAATAATGAACCATCACTTCTAGTATCTTCAAAATCTATTGAAATTTGTTTCCTAGAGTATTTGAAAATTACTCTTTGCTATTGGCTAGCTAAATAATGTCTTTGGCGCTAAACAGCTTTCCAGGGGTGTTGCAGGTAGTTCGGACCAGTAATTATCCTTTGGGGTAGCAGTCACATAATTAAGCATTCCTCTGCAGCTCACGCAGTCTCATACTGGAGGAGTCCCCAGTTCAGCACTCGCAGACCGAGGCAGGGAGCTGTGCTGAGGCAGTCTGCCAATTTTCCCAGTAAAGAACTGGCTTTTAAGTAGACAGCAATCAGGTGGTATTTTGCCTGTATTTCTCCCAGTTCCTGATCCCTCATTTCCTCCCTTGCCATCTGCCAAGCTATGCTCCTCGCTTATAGGTCAAATGTGGCTTAATTTTGAAAAAATTATTTTCTTCTTTTCATAGGAGCAGCATCAAGAGTGGGAAATTCTTTGGCCTCTAAGTCAGAGTTGTCTGCACTGCCTTCGTGCTGAAGTCAAGAGCCTCCCTGTCAAGTGAACTTAAATATACCTACCTCATACAACAAAAAGAGTGAAGCCACCTTCCAGCAAAGGGCAAGAATCAGCAATTCCTGCTCCACCCAGAGCAAGGATAGCATAATGGCCTTTAATGCAGTTTCTGTGCCCAAAAAAAGCATCCCGCTCTCACTGACTGAGACAAAGTCAGGTACTTCCACAGCACAAAGGAGCCACGTGGGTGTTATTAAACACTGCCCAATGGATTCACACCAAGTCCCCTAGTAGGGTGGCTCTGTGGCAAGATACTCTCAGCCCCTCATCAAGTGCAGGAGCATGTGACTTCCTGAAAAGGCTGCATTTCATTCCCCACTACATAAAGAGCTCCCATTATCTCTTAGTTCAGCACAGAGTACACATATACATACTGAACAGCACCTTGCTCAAATGCTGCATCAGCCAAATCTCCCCATGGCCTGCCTGCCTTCAAGTCTTTAAAAAAATGCTTCGGGTGCTGGCAAGAGGCAGGCCTGCAGCATCAATACTCAGACTTTGTGATGCAGGCCTGGTAGAGCAAGCAACCAGCATCAGAGATCCTTCCAGCATCTCTTGCTGAGGCAGCGTGGGTCATCAGCATTCTTTGGGCTCGTGAAAACTGGCTCACTGCTGGCTGTGACAGGGAGGAAAAATCTGTCTAACAATCCCAATTCCCTGAAAGTTTTTTTCCTCGCAGCAGTTTCTTGGGGGAAGGAGACAAGAAGACCAAGCAACAGCAGGTGCAAGCTATTGCCACACCTCCAGGGCTGTGCTGCAGGAGGAGAGCTCAGACCATTCTCCTGCATGGCCTGCAACGTGGTGCTGAATTCTGGAGAACCCCGGGAGATGACTGAGCAAAGACTGAAGAGGGGCTGGGAAAGGTGTGCTCGGGATCTAGCATGGAGGCGAGATGGATGTGGACCTGGAAGCCTGGTGCAGAGCACTTTGGTCATCTGCTGGGGGTGAGGGAACAGGAGCTCCATCTCAGCACAGCTTCTGTCAGAGCTGCTCTCAGTCTGCCTCAGCAGCTGCCACTCCTCTGCTTGGGAGGACGGAAAAGAGCTTCCCTTTGATAGAATTTCACTTGTTCTCTTTTGCAGCCTCAACAGCAGGATGGAAGTAGATAATGTGCAATTTGTTTCAACTCAGCTTTATCTTGTCAGTCCTAGCTGTAACATTGCAGGAAGCATCATTCTAAAGAATAAAGACGCGATGGTGCAGGTTGAGATTTTGCAAACCCTATTGATTACAACACAAGTCATCACTATAAATATTTGAAGGAAAAGCCCTTGTTCTACCCAAACATGTTCATGTAACAAAATGCCCAATTGAGAGTGAGAGGTGGCTCTAACAGGACACAGATGCTAGAAAGCAAAGCGTTTAAGCTGCTTACCTTTCAACCTAAATAACATCCATTAAATGGAGCATTGCGCGGGATTCACACTGTGAAGAGAGAAATATAAAGGGCTCAGTGTGCAGGAGCCTCAGAAGCACAGGCAGTATGTCATGAAGGAAGC
The DNA here is from genome assembly GCA_035590215.1 of Microhierax caerulescens. Taxonomy (NCBI): domain Eukaryota; kingdom Metazoa; phylum Chordata; class Aves; order Falconiformes; family Falconidae; genus Microhierax; species Microhierax caerulescens. The sequence goes on along the minus strand of JAVJGJ010000047.1, from coordinate 24,915,750 downwards.
ACTGTGTTCCTAATCACTACAGAAATTAAAGCACTTTCTACAGCTCCTTCTGGGGCTAAGAACTGCTGCAAAAACGGGACAATGAAGCCTAGAATTTCTGGATGCACCTGCCCGGCATGGAGGAGGGCACTGACAGCATTCACGGGTGGGAGGACCCCAGTGCAGCTCAGCAGCTCATTTCCACCCGGCTCATTGTTCCACGTTTGTTATTGTACCAAGACTGTTCTCACTGTGGAGGAAGCAGGGAGAACAGGGTTGTCTGGCCATCCCTGGAATGTCAGCTCTTAGGAAGGGCCCTGGGTTTCTGTTCTTCTCCAGAATAAAAGTCAAATACTGGGAGAAGACGATGCATGCAGTCAACATTGGCATTTAGCATCCGAGGGCTCTTGCCAAAGCTGTCAGGGTGATTTGCATGGCCAGCGGGCTGCCCTCCCAAAGCCAGCACCTGTGGTCACAAACCCTATTTCTCTCCTTGTCTCTAGGAAGCAACCCTGATTCATTTGTTCAGCTTGTATCGATCCTCTTTTCTTTATTTTTATGAGGAATTAATTGTGAGGAGCTTTTCCTCTGTTTAAACTTGAGGAGATATTGTTCAAGGACTTGCTGTGATGTTTCTCTACCTGACAGCTTTATTGGGTAATCGCCACTGATGGTATATGTGTGCACAGACAGTCAGACCTTTTATACTATGTGTGTTCCCATAAAAATGATTGGTTTAAAGGTGTTATTCTAGCACTGTTGTGATTGAATCATGGGACCAAGCAGCCTAAAAGGCAGATGTGAACTGAAGGCAGATGAGTAGGTGTGCATTGATTCTCCTTGTCCTTCGCGCCCCAGCAGGGAGAAGCCAGGCTGCTAGCTGCCTGCTAGAGACAGACAGCACGGAATGGGAAAGCATGGCTCTGTTGACATTCAATCAGCAAATAATATTCAGACATCCCAGCTCCCCCAGGCCATATAATATTTCCCTGCCATCGTAAACCAAGCTGGAGGGATTGGTTTGAGGCTAACGAGCCAAACATGGTTCTTCTGTCACCTGAGGCATATTCTACCCATGACAGTGTCCCTGACACAAGCCACAGATGTGCCTGGACAGACAGAGCTGGGGCTGTTCTTCAGCAGGGAAGCAACCAGAGCTCATCACCCATGGGCCCTCAGGAACCAGACTCTCCCAAAACAGCGTTCAAGTAGCCTGTGCACCGCTGCAATGAGAGCAGCTATTTATGCAATTTCAATCCTACTGTTCCTAAAGGAAAAGACAGTACCCCTTAAAAGCAAGACTGAAGGCATAATTGATGCTGCTAGCATCCCCGTTACTCTAATTCCAAAAGAGAAACTGTGCCTTTGTTAATTTATTAGCCAGTGCCATTAACTACCATTAGTTAATTTTCACACATTAATTATAACTGGGATTTCGCAGAATTTTCAGATGATTTATAGTTTTGGTTGCTTATTTTCTTGTCACTGGTTTCAAAACCCCATCCAGCCATAAGTGAAAAGGTTTAAATGTTATGCCAGAGATGGCTGGCTCACACTGGCACTGGTAAGTGAAGGTAATGAGGAAGAGTCACTGATTATTTAAAAAAGGAAGAACAGATGTTCCACATATTAAGGAGCTATTATGCTAAGTGTCATTCCAGTGACTTGTGGGAGTGGCACACTCATTTGACTAAGATTAGCTGTTCCAACAAGGTCATTTATGCTTTAATGTAATTAGTTGTGCCAGTACTGATAAAGAAGAAAAAAATACAACCTGGCAATGGAGCATCACTACCTCATCACAAGACTATCTCCTCGAGTTCGAGCTTCCTTAAAAATACCAGTAGAGTCCAGTTCATACGTAACACAAGATTTTGTTCCTTCCTTTTCTATGCTGCAGGACAAAGGGGGATGTCTGTTGATACCAATAAGAAACCAAAGTGTTTCAGAAAACATGTTGGCACGCCACCCTCCTGGGAAGCACCAGAATGGCTACAGAGCCCAAGAGATCCTCACCCAAAACAGCATCTAGGAGAAACAGCTCCATGCACTTAGCGACTGAAATTATACTGACTCCATTTACCCCTACTGTAACTTGGTTAACTTCTCCTTGGGCTGCACCAGGCAGGACTTCAGCCCAGTAACTAAAAATTAAATCTCATCAGGTTTGGCACTGGTTTTCTGGGCTTGACCTGATACAGTTGTCATGATAAGGAGCCTAGCATTCCTGGGAGCTGCTGAAAGGACACAGATTTTTTTCTATGTAGATATTATTATTAAGGATGAGCCAGAAGCCTGGTGGTGGGATCAGCATTTGCAAGCTGTGCTGGTTGCCTGTGCTCCAGAAGCACGTTTTTGTTGCTGTTGCCAGGTCACCATAGGAAATAGCGATGCAAAGTCTCGATACCTGCAGAGCATGCAGCCAGGCAGCTCCTGAGCCTGCCTCTGTGCAGAGCCAGTGGCCTCTGGGCTGTCACCCTGGAAGGCTTTCCATACTAAAAATGTGCAAGATAAAAGCCCAGGGCCTTCTGGCTGCAGTGGGAAGAGCCAGACTTGTAACCCGGTGTGGCAAGGGGCCAGCAGTACCTCGCCAGGGCGAAGCAGCCCAGCCCTGCAGGCGGGAGCCATGGGAAGATGCTGCTAGAGCAGAACAGAGCCACTGGGAAGGAGCGTGGCTCCCAGGAGCGGGCCCCCCATGCCCACCAGCCACTGCCCACATGCTGCCACCTGCCCCTGTCTGCCTGCGCCCCTTGGCTGCCCACCCACCACGCCGTGGGCCAGAGATCCAGCTGCACGTCCCTTCTCCTGCACCCAGGAGGTGCAACATAACGGAAGGAAGAAAGAGACTTCAGAGTGCATGCAACCGGCTTGTGAAATCTGCAGGAAACCAATTTTAAAAGCTTGCAACGTGTTCAAAGAGCCTAGCAGTGAGTTTCCAAACCAACAGCTGTTTCAAGAAACCCAGCTCCAAATCCACCCTCTCTTCTCCACAACGCGTGTCAAATCTCCATCAAACGCTTGCCACCTGTTTCCACTTCGCAGGCGACCAATCCTTGTTCATCAAAGTAACAAAGCGGTTTTCAATTTGAAAGCAACAAATCAAAGTTTAATTATTTTGTCCTTCAGAGCTTTATGCTATCTTTTACAAAAGCTTTTCCAGATATGAAGAACTATCATTGGCTGGCTTAAAAAGGGAATAATTGACTGACAGCTGAAAAAACACTTCTAAGGACAATGGTATTTGTCAGTCTGGTATTTTTCACTCTGAAGACAAAACACATTTTATCAACACCCTGAAATTATTTTGTCAACAAAATTCATTTTGTAGCATTACTTTCATCTGTCAAGCTGACAGAACATTCTCTGGAGTGTTTTAAAGACCATTTTGCTAACACAATTAATTTCTGCAAAATTAAGTTTTGCCTTTTAAATCGTATGTGTGGGAAGGTGCCGCAATACACACACAGGAAGGTGTGCACAGCTGCACCGCTGGCTCACACACAAGCAGAAAGAGGCTGCGCGTGCAAAACGGGTGCCAACAGAAGATGACACCAGCCCCATGCAAGCTGAAAAGAGGAGGTGCAACAAATGACCAGTGACCCGTAGACAAGAATCCTGCTTGAGTAAATCATGCTTTTAAAAGTTACTTCATCTCACTGAAAACATTGCAAGGAGCTTTATGTAGACTATTGAATAGCAATTAGAGAAATGCGTGTGTGCATACACAGAACAAAGCATTGTCACCCTAAAACAAGCAGAATCTGCGAGATGGTTCCATCACCCTGTGGCACGGGCAACATGGAAGATGTATACCAGTACCCCACAGAACAGCAAACCTGTGGGTAATGCAGAAGGACCTTTTACACACTTGATACATTAATGTCAGTAGCAAACAAGTGCTGTAGTTCTATGTCACATAGCGGATTATCAAGGGGAATTTTTCCAAATGCCTTTCCCTAACTCAGGCACCAAATTCTCAAATATTTTCTACATTTCCTCTCAGAATCTCTTGACTGCCTTTCTGCTTGAATTTAGATTTCTAGCGGATATGTAAGTGGACAATTTTCCTTGTGCCCATTTTGTTTTTTGAGAAAATGATCCGCAAAGAGGTCAAATAAATTTCCCAAGGCCATGCATTCAATCAGCACCAGGTAACGGAATAAAACCTATGCTCCCTGCCTCGCAGTGCATCCCTCTAGGCAACAATACCTACGAGAGGGAAAGCCACTCACGCATTGCCAGAATTACACCTACATGTGACTAGATGAATAGTGAGTGAGCTCAGACATTCTCAAACACGATTATGTTTGTGTTTGAGGGTCAGAAAGCATCTCCTTCTTCACAGACCGCACATGTTGCATTTTGGAACACTGAAAAAGTTAAAGGAAAAAGCATTTCTGAAGATTTAGGAATGAATTTATGGGCAACTGAAATAGATTTCCCAGGAGGTGTATGACATTCTCTGAAATCAGCTGGTAAGTGGAGAACAAACTTAAACTGAAGCGTGGGTCTCCCCTGACATCTAGCCCTCTGTTCCAGAGCACAAACTCACAGATGCACACATGTGCAAATATGAGAGTTGATCCACAAAGTCAGACATGCAGATTTATACTGTATGCTAAGAAATGCTGATAATTGTTATTCCTGGAAACAAAATGTTTCATCAAAACTCCCTCCAAGCTTGCTTCTACATCTGTTACCAGTTCCTATCATAAGCCTTAGTCTCAAAAGGCGAACTCAGGGTGTAAGTTTCTGCCTCACACCTTGGTTTAATTTTTCTAGTCTTCTGCAATGCATTTCTGATTTCCTGGATGTGAATTCCGGCTGAAGCAAGGAAAAGCTGCTCAACTTCAGTAAGGAAAAGCCTGCACAGGTTTCAGAGCAAACACAAATTCTGTCCAGGTATGGCAGTGCCTGTGCAGTTCCCTCTTTAAGACTTGCTGTTGCTGCTGTATTGGGTTTACATGACAAGGCTTTGGGAGTGGGGGGAGAGGAGACCAAAAGCTGTCACAGTGTTGGACAGAACCACTTCCAGCCGGCTCCTGGACAGACCCACCACTGCCCAAAGCTGAGCCCACCAGCAACACCAGTGGTGCTTCTGTGATAACTTATTTAAGAAAAGGGGAAAAATTGCTGTACAAAAGCAGGAGAGAGAGAGGGGTAAAATATGTGAGAGGAACAGCCCTGCAGACCCCCAGGTCAGTGCAGAAGGAGGGGAGGAGGTGTTTCCAGGTGCCAGAGCGGAGATTCCCCAGCAGCCTGTGGTGAAGACTGTGCAGACTGTGCCCCTGCAGCCCACGGAGATCCACGGTGGAGCAGATCCCCACCTACACAGTCTGTGGAGGACCCCATGCTGGAACGGGTGGATGTGCTGAAGGAAGCTGTGACCCTGTGAAGAGCCCAGGCCAGAGCAGGCTCCAGGCAGGAACTGCAGCCATGGGGGACCACACCAGAGCAGCTCCTGAAGCACTGCACCGCCTGGGAGGGACCCCATGCTGGAGCCAGGGAAAAGCGAGAAGGGAAGGAGCAGCAACCAGGCCTTCAATGCCCATTCACTGTCATGGAGTTAAAAACGGATACATCCCCTCCCTGTCCAGTCTGTGCTGGGGTTTTGCAACCCCTGCCACTCAGCCCCTCTCCCACGGTTGTCTTCTTACCAGCTTCTGACAGTGCCGAGGTTTTTGCAGTCACAGTCACATGACAAATAGACTTTCTCCCTCTGGGCCCCTTTTTGACACTGAATCATTAATTCATTAATCTGTTTTTCATATTTCTAAATAGAAATAGACATCACTGTTGTGTATGATCAATACTGTGTTCTCTCATTCCTCTTAGTTCTCATCATTTTAGAATCTATTCTGCTTTTAATCTTAGGTCTTTTTAATAGGAATTGGTTTTGTGAAGAATTTGACACTTCATTATGGCAGCCCCGTGCTAATAGATTTAATAATTCATATCTGCATTGGTCACTTTTAACTGAAACTACACATTCCAGGGCTGCTTTGTGACTCTGTTCTTGTGAGCCAGCAGCAGCTTTGGCCTTCCCCAGTGATCTCCCGTTGCGTTACCAGCACAGGGGACCACATCTCTCAAGACTCCAAATATGGCCTGGAAAAAAAAAAAGAGACAATCTCCTTATACTGATGTGGGAGCGTTAGAAAACAAGACTGTAGGTAAAGAGTGAAATCCAACAGATTGCTAGAGCAAGACGTAGCAGACCTACCAACACAATCAAGCAATAAAACACAAAGACATGTTGGGAATACAGACAGTGCTATGCCAGAGCAGCAGGGCTATGACACATCTACTGCATCCTTGGAAATGCCCAGCATGGCACACTGCAGGGCTTTCTGCTGAAAAATCCTGGAAAAATTGGTAATCCGGGCAGTAGCTCATCACAGCAGGAGAGGAGGCAAATGCAAGTCCCACCCTCAGAACACACTGAAGAGGCTGTATGTCTCGCTGAGTTCATAATCATTAACAGAATCTTTATTAAATTATTACTATTATTTAATTTATATAAAATTTTCTGCAAGTCTGATAGCCTTTACAGCATCACTGCTGGTATGGGATCACCTTACCCACATCTGAGACAGGAAGAAGCAGCTGTACGCAGCCAGTAGATTAGGGAGGCACTGAGGAGTGATACCCTATCCATCAAAACGGCAGTAGAGCTCCAGACAGAATGTAAAGCACTGTCTTGGCACCCAGCTTGAATGCTGCACCTCACAGCCTGCCTGGTCTGGGAGGCAGTCTGGGAAACCAGTCTGCGACCCATCAACGGTTTGCAGATTGGCTCCATCCAGAGCCTGGAGCTTCTGCTGCTGCAATGCACACACAAGGAGCACTTGCAGGGTTTCTGATCACAGCTCTCCACGGGGTAAGTGTACCCAGCTGCCCAGCTCGTGAGGTCAGAGCAACTGCAGAGTTAAGGCAGCAAAGCCCCAAGCTGCCAGTGCCGTAGACGCAGTGCCCTTGCACGTGCTGAGAGCATATGCCAACACGGCACTCAAAGAGCAATGGTCAGTGCTTCATCATGGAAGGAGAAGCACTTTCATCTTGTATGAGGAGTTTGAATATCAGCTCTCAGGTGGACTTGACTTAAGAGGAGCAATCCAAAGGAGTCCCAGTGGTCCTCAAGAAATAAGGACACCCCTGTGTGATCAAGGAGAAAACTGAGAGCACTGGGTGTCATTCGCATCTCAGGAACAGCACTTCCACAGAGACAAACCATCACATAGTACTTCACAAGTTGTTCTTGTAAAGTACAGCACCTCTCCATAGCCCCTGCAACCCAGAATAGCAGCAAGGCCCAGAGACCTTGGAGGACCAAGATGGAGAGCCTGAGGCTGCCAAGCACCCTTTCCACTTGACAAAGAGATTCCTGATTCCAAGAGGAGAATTCAGGGGAATTAGGCAACAAGCATACCAAAACACAGATAAGAGATGAAAAGCAACAACACTAAGAGAAAATAGCTTCAGTGTCTGTACAGTATTAGCTAGCCTGAAGGCGAAACCTGCAGCAGGCGACAGGACTCAATGTATATGTCTGTGGGGTGATTCCCTCTACTGGCGTTGGGGTTTTCCCCAGTGACAATTCTGGCCACATTGCATGCACACGTCAATAGCAGAAGAAGCCACCAGAGCCCAGAGCGCTTGCTTTCATGGTCTGTTCATTTTGCAACTCCGCCTTGGTTTTGTATGTTACTACTACAAGCCCTGTTAGGCCTGTGAAGTGAAAGCAGTCTGGGAACAAAGCCCAGGGGAGTAACCACATGTCAGAGGTTGAAAGTATGGACTGCACTGGGTGTCAGAAGGTGTGCTCAGCAGTGCTGATCTGCCCAGGTGCTGGGTGGATGAACGGACAGATGCCATCACAGAGAAAAGAGACTTAAAAATGAATGAGCGCCTGAAGCTGCACCACTGCTCTCTCTGGGCACACATACCCCATGACCTTAGAGTGCCTCTGCACTCCAAAACTGTTGGTCACAGAAGACACGCTGGGAGACAGGCGCAGACACTTCTTCTGGAGCAGGAAAAGGCATCACCAAGCTCTCGGAAATCAAGTGCCAGTCTGCACTCTTCCTTTACCGTGGACCTTCAACTGAGCCAGCATCACCTCGGTTACTTCCATGCAGGGGCCAGACATGCACACAATTCACTGTGGGCACAGGTATGCAAAGGGCTCAGGTCTGTTACTAGGGCTGTGAAATGTTCTCCAATCTCACTCAGAGGTGGCCCTGATCTGTTGGCGCAGCAACGTAACATGCTTGCCCTGGCCAAAAAAGCCATGCTAGAGCCTGCATCCCACAAGCATCTGCAGCATGTGGTATAATTGGCCTGTGATGTGGAGCCCGACGAAAGCTCCTACCTACCAGGCATGGCAGGGTGGCGGAGGTTCGGAGACTGGAGCAGCGTCACTTGAATGCATAAAAGCAGCAGGAAACAGTGAGATGACATGCTGGAATGAGGTTCACCGTCCCTGTCTTTGACATGGAACCCCATGCCTCTAGAAGGGAGACAGCTTTTCCTGGCAAGCAGCCCGACTCTTGCACAGATCCTCAGCCCAACAGCTCCTAGGCTTATGCCTTGTAACTGTAGAGAGATCTACTTTACCCCAGAACTCCGTGATTTGTCTTGAAACCAATTGTCCTTTCCGTTAGCATCATGTGCCTTGGGGCAGGGCTTCTAGCAGAAAATAGTTTGTATTACTTAAAACATGGAAGTTCACAAAACTGACTTCAAACAGCCCAGAAAAAAAAGGCATATGACATATTTGTTGCAAATTCCAAAGACAGAAAACTAAATCTCTGGCTTTTATGGTAACAGGAAAACCTGAAAGAGACATTAACAGCTCCTTTAATCATGATTACAGAAGATGTCATTCTCTTTTCCTGAAATGAATGAATGCATTGGTAGCTGGCTCTCACACCCTCCTTAGCTGAATTACAATCGCTCTATACTGGATTTCAAACCAGACTGAACAAAGCCTGAGTTTCCTTTTGTTGTGGCTACAGTCAAAGCCTAATGACCAGGGCTGCTCCTCTTGACACAGGAGTTTGCTCTGTATAAACGGTTATAAACCAGCTCAGGCTGAGCTCACTTGAGAAAGCTGCAAAAGGGGAATGAGCTAGACAGCCCCCACCTGCACCTCTCACTCTGTCCTGAGGGGAAAATACTGTAACCTAAGAGGTCTTTCCCAGCTTTTACTTTGGCGGCTTTGGAAGGGGAATATGCTACCCCAAATTACAAAGTTACTCCATTTCTTTAAGTAAAATGGCAGAACATTATACCAACTTCTGTTTACCTGCTCCTGCCTGTGTTTTCAGGGATCACAAGTCAGCCCCGACCCTGTACCGCTGCCTTTGCAGTGTAACAAGCTCCCTGTGGTACCACACAAAGTCGAAGGCAGTGAATCAGGGGTGCTGCATGGAGCTGCTGCACCCAGCAGGGATTTCTGGGTGTGAGCCAGAGGCTGAGAGGAAGCAGCACCCACCTGCCTGGCATTGAAGGGCATGCGCCTTCCTTGCAGCATGACACTGTGGTGGATTGACCTTGGCTGCCCGCCAGATGCCCACCTAGCCGCTCCATCACTCCCCTCCTCAACAGGAACAGGGAGAGAAAACACAACCAAAGCTTCATGGATCAAGATAAGGACAGGGAGATCACTCATCAATTACTGTCATGGGCAAAACAGATTTTACTTGGGGAAATTAATTTAATTTATTGTCAATAAAAATACGTAGGATAGTAGGATAATGAGAAATAAGAACAAATAATCTAAAAACACCTTCTCCCCACCCCTCCCTTCTTC
>JAVJGJ010000047.1:24887179-24905895 GCA_035590215.1 Microhierax caerulescens | reverse complement strand
GACAGGGAATGAGGGGTTGTGGTCAGTTCATCACATGTTGTCTCTGCTGCTGCTTCTTCCCCATACTCTTTCCCTGCTCCAGCATGGGATCCTTCCCACAGGAGACAGTCCTCCACGAACTTCTCCAATAAGAATCCTTTCCATGGGCCACAGTTCTTCATTAACTGTTCCAGCACGGGTCCTTCCCATGTGTCCTCTCCACAGGGTGCAGTGCTTCAGGCACAGACCCACAGGGTCCCCGGCCCTGCCCGCAGCCCTGCCCCAGCCTGGGCTCCTCTCCCCACAGGACCAGGAGCCTGCTCCAGCGTGGGCTGCCCACAGGGTTACAGCCTCCTGTGGGCACTCCCCTGCTCTGGCGTGGGCCCCTACATGGGCTGCAGGTGGGGACCTGCTCCCCCGTGGGCATTATGGGCTGGGGCACAGCCTGCCTCACTGTGGGCTTCCCGGGGGCTGCCGAGGAATCTCTGCTTCAGCACCTGGAGCCCCTCCTCCTCCTCCTGCACTGGCCTGGGTGTCTGCAAAGTTGTTCCTCTCACATTTTCTCACTCCTCTCTCAGCTCCTGTTCTGCAGCAGTTTTCACCCCTTCTTAAATACATGATCACAGAGGTGCTACCACCATCACTGATGGAATCAGTTTTGGGCAGTGGCAGATCCACCTTGGAGCCAGCTGGAAGTGGCTCTGTCCAACATGGGGACAGCTTCTGGCAGCTTCTCAGAGAAGCCACACTCACAGTCCCCCTGCTACCAAAACCTTGCCAAATAAACCCAATACAGACACCAACAGAGCAAAACAGCCCAAGCTGTCTGCTACTTTGCTCCTTCTGGCCCCTGCCCCCTCCACAGCAGGTCATGAAGGAGAATATGGGACCCACCAGGTAAGCAAAGGGGCTGAAAGGTGGATCACACAGATAACGGCCTTTAACTGATACACACACCTCTGGCACTAGCTCCCTTGTCATTGAACCCCAGCAAGTATTTATTAATGAAGCTCTCCTGATTGTTGATTCATTTGATTGTTAAAGCTTGTGGAACTCGTACTGTTATTATTCATTGTTATTAATGTTCACAGCTCAGCCTCTCTCTTTCCAATGTGCTTCACAGAGGAAATCGAAGGCTAAAGCCAATTGTTACAGTAAGTGAATGATGGAGCCACTTGATGGGATTAAGCCTGCCGCTCTGGGACTGCTGCAGGTTATGGGGAGTAAGTTAATCTTCACACACAAGCACTGCAAAATGAGAGGCTGTTCTAGGTGGGTTCTCTGGATGCTTCCTCAGTCAAGCCATCAGTGAGTATCACCCTAGCAAAGCTGTCTGTGTACAGGACCAGTGACCTAGGCTGGGTTTTGATCTATGTGCAGAAACAGGTCTGAGTTCAGCGGGAGCACGGCCCCTGCTAGGCAGGTTCAACACTAAGATTCAGAGACATGCTACAGACAATCAGCACAGCCTCGCAGAAAACACATCTCTGCACGACTGCATGTACTGAAGAAAAGCAGAGCTGGCTATCCTCAGGAAGTTTTCTCCTCTCCACTCCTCTGCAACTGCTCATTCCCCAGAGAGGCCGAGGACAACAGTGGCGGCGCATAGCAGGTGGTAAACCAGAGCTCAGGAGCGCAACACCTGAGTGTGCTGCGTAGAGGGGGAACAGGGTGCTGCTTGCTTCAGTACTCTCCCGCTCCTCCCCTTCTTCAACCTCCTCCACCTTCCCACAGCCTCTTTGCTACATGATGTTTGGCAATTCTTGCATCACATATAAACTCCCCAAGCCAGAATGGTAGTGCTCCTACCTGTCTGGTAGTTGAGAATCTTCTAAATCCTCACTGGTGTTCTTAGGCCAGCTTTCCAGAGCAACGTATTTGTTCATATTATATCTTCAGAGTCTACAGAGCCGTCACATACTATATTTGACCTATTATTCATCTCAAACAGAGAATTCTGCAAAGCAAAAGGAAATAAAAGAGAGCTTAATACAGCTTTACTAAAGTGGAATTTGCCAAAGACTCTAGAAAAATGGATTTAATTAGGGCTGCTAATGGGGAACAGTTTGTTCCTGTGATTTAAAGCAGAAGTTAGATAGTGTCTATAATTTCAATATTTTAAATTATATATAGGAGGTTATTTCTCATTTCTACCTTAATTATAAAAATCCATCTTTATGGATCACAATTTTGAGGCAAATAAAGCAAAGGCAGCAAAAATGATGTTTTATTAAATAAAACTTGTAAGAATTCACAAAAGAAGCAAAAGACACTTTAACATGGATAAAAGAGACTTATGATAGCAAATAATAGTTGCAGGCATTCCTCTGTACACTACTTAAGGACAGCACAACAAGGTCAATTTTTTACTTGGGAAAAGGTGTATAAACGAAGGGTTCTGTTATAAAAAATGGAAGTGGGTATAGTTTTTATACAATAATGGGAATGTTCTCCATTTAATTTTGCAGCTAAGCAGTCTATTAGAGTTGCAGGCATTAATTGGCCTAACGTGCTCAAGACAGTAATCCCATATTCTAGAAGTCTCTTGCTACCCCTGCTTACATTGATTACTGTCAGAATCTCTGAATTGCCTGAAAATTGTTTCTCTAGATAGAAGGGCCAATGGATCTTGTTAGAACCACTCCTCCTGAGCCTTGTCTATAACCTTTGATTTTATTTAGAACTATCAAATGTTGCTTTTGTGAAATTCCTCCTGTTAGCTGGCTCTGACTAGACGACCTAGGTAAATGAGTCCCAGGATTGCAAAGCACTTCTAATTCAATAACAAATAGCCCAGACAACTGACTAGCAAGCTAGGCCTAGCTGCTGTCACTGCTGCAGATTCTGCACCCACCATAATGCATTTTAATATTGCAGCTTGGATCAGAACAAAATCAATGAGTGAAGTTCAAATGTGGCACATTTCCTATTTCCCTGACAGCTTATTTCATGGATCACAGGGACCAAAGTACAGCTGCTTATTCAACAGAGGAAAGAATGAATCAATTTCCATTCTTTAATACACTGTGTGACCTATTCTCTGATGCTCTATCCTTTACAATGGCTCTAGTCTTTTCAAGGCCTTCAATTTTGTCAGATAGAGAAAATTTAAAATAATGACAAAATGCCCTGCCCTAGGTCTGCTTCCAGCTGACTAACTGCTCTGCTGGTAATAAGTCCAAATGAAAGATATTATGTCACTCAGGTTGAATTAAACAGACAAACTATAATCCTGTATCATTAAAAATGAACCAATCTCCTGGAAGATTTTTGTGATTTTGTGATGCTCCAGGTTCCCTACAAAAGGCACTGGACACCACAAAGGTTTTGATCCTCATCAGCTGCAGTTCCTTCTCCTGCTTCAAAACACGAAAAAAGATGACGAAATGGCAGCCACAGCAGCGGCAGCTGGCTGAAAGAGCAGGCGCTTTGCTGGGGAAACCCTGCGCCCACCTCTCGCTCCGCACCTGCGGGGAGCTCAGGCCATGCTGGCACCTGGGATGCGGCGCAGGGAGTTGCAGGGCAGCAGGCAGCCCAACACAGAGACACAGTAGTGCCTCCTCCCCGCCCGTGGTCCCAAGCACCGAGCCACGTGCAATGAGGAGACCAAAGTTCTGCTGCTCTGCTCACCCCATCACACTCCCTGAAGCTAGCAAATACTGTCAGCTGTTCTTTAGGCACTGCTAATTTGGGAAGAATTAATACACTGAGATGCATCATTTTGCAATTTCAGTGTGAAGATTATTTTTTTAATTTAGAGATATCCCTAGGTATTGTGGTTTTAATTACCCTCTGTGTGCCTTGTTTGTCTTGCCTTATTATTTATCCCCAGTCCGCAGGTGATATTCATGTGGTTCTTGTCACTGGTAACTTGGTTTCTGCCTGTGCTTTCTTAACTGTAATAATTTTTCAAAGAATGAAGGTCAGGTTCTGCAAAGCAGAACAGAGCAGAAGGGCGAGTGCTGCAGCCACCCAAGGCAGCCGTGGGCACCGTGCCCCAGCGGTGCTGGCACCCCTAAGCCGAGGCAGCAGGGCTTGCAGAAGCCGTGTGGAAGGCAGTGTGCATGAGCCTGGCACCAAGACAGCGGGGACAGCTGAAGTGCCAGCTAAGTGACAAACTAGTCAGCACTGTGTGAATCGGAAAGCTTGGAAAGGAAGCACTTGCAGACCTCCACAGGCAAACACGATTTCTGTCTCTCCTTTCTCAAACCCTCTTTCTCCTGCCTCAGTGGACTTTACGACTGGTGGGGCACCATGAGGCTTGCCTGGCCTCAAGACATAACGGTAATAAATCAGGCCTGATCAGAATATTATCTAGATGAAATGGACATATCACAGCTGGCTTTATTTGCTTTTCTTTATACATATCCAGTAAGTAGTTCAAGTCTAGGGCTTTTGCAGCATGTGGTTTTAACACATATCAGTACTTCAGGGCACACGGCCTGACAAATAGCTCTTTCCAGTTCATAAGATGAATCTGGGAAGAGCAGGGATCACTGAACGGTTGCAACAGATGTTCTAGTTCAGACCTGTGTTTATGCAGGCTACAAGCTGTAGCAGAGGTTGCTAGCTGGATTTGTTTGCTCCCAAGAGATTAATTTTCCTTTTTTATTTTCCTGCCTTTCATGCAGGAAGTCCAGAGACATGTCACAGCTCAGAACACCCCATCATCAGCAGCCGCTTCACTCACAGCTTTGGCCTAGAAGCAAACAGGACACTCAGCTTTGGGACCTAGTGACTGAACTGTGAGCTCTACAGTATCTACCATCCCTCCTTCCCAGACCTCTCTACGGGCAGCTGTTCAGGCGACGAAAAGTAACTCAGAAGACCTGAGAATAGCAAGTGCCCTGGCTCAGACATACAGCCCTACTCCCTCCTCTCTCCCCAGATTACCCATCTTTAATATAAAAATCTCCTCTAGTTGCTCAGTTAATGGAGCACTTTTAAACATCAACCAATTCTCCTTTCCACCATCAACCTGCCCTTGAACCCAACAGTCCTCTGAGGAGACCTGAGGTGACAGACTTGAGGGTGCTGCCTGCTCTCCCCAAGCTCCACAAGAAGCCAGCTCTGCAGAGGCACAGCACAGCTCCCACTCCACCCCTGGCACACGTGAATGGAGATGCACAGCATCTCAGCAAGGATATTACCGCAAAGGTCCTTGTCCCAGCACTCCTCAGTGGTGGGGACACAACCTTGTAGCTGGCATAAAACAGCCTCCTCGTCTCACCACAGACATGTTCCCTTCACATCAGCCTGCAGACTTGTGCCTGTCTTCACCTTTTCCACATAAGAAGATCAACTTCTTCCCATTTTTAACAGACTTAACCCTTGTATCCCCCATCCCTCCCCTGAGCAACCATCTGCCCTGGGACTGGCTACTTCCAGTGCTCAGCTCATGGTGGCACTAGCCTGCTGCTTTTCTTACCCAGCCAGGATTGTACTGCAGCTAAACAAAAATACCTAAACTCCTCACTGATCAAGTTTTGGCAGACAGTTCTGGAGAACAGTGATGAGGGACGGAGGATGAGCAGCCAGCAGCTATTGCAGTGTCAGCTGATGAACAAGTGGATTTTGATGAGGTTCATGTGATTAGCTTTGGGTGCACAAGTAAGAACTATGTATGCAGTGCTGGGAACATACTGCCACAGGGGTTAGCACTCCGCACGCCTGCCACCGGGCACCCTTTTGTCCCCTAGCTATCAGAGATGATGCAAAAACTGCCCACTGTGCTCCGTCAAAGTAATGTTCAAAATGGAGTTCTAACAAGGCCATTTTCCTTCAAACAACGTACAAATCAACAGTCAGCAGCATTTGAAAAATGGCCCTGATCCCTGTCTGCATAGGGAGTTTGTTTCCAGACCAATGTGCCATATTATCACAACAATATATTCTTCAAGTGAGTGAAAATTAATGAATAACTAATACCCTGACAGTCTTGCTGTTACTGAGTGTTTAGGAGTTGGGTAAAGCTGACAGTGCAAGATGAATATGGCAGTAAGATGAGATCTTACTTTGCATGGCTGGTCAGGGGAATCCAGACAGCGGACATTACAGATGGGTTAATTCGAAAGGCGGAATTTGATTCTGAGCATAGCTGCTCTCTGAGCAAACAGGGAAGGCTTAACCACTTGGACGACTGCGTCAGAGGTGGCAGTCCCACTGCTGAAGGAAGCATTGGGAGTGTGGTCCTGGGTAGGGAGGATGTGAGTTTGCCTGTGGCCTCTGCATCACTGAGAGTGGGCAGAGCCCTTTGCCTGTCTCAGAGGGTCCAGCAAAACTCAGGCAGACAACTCGCCTACAAATGCAGCCAGGAAGGCAGGACTGCCCCTAGCAGGAGGGATCACCAGAGCACGCCGTATGTGTGCACTGGCTCCTATTTTCACAATGCAGGAGTCACAAGGTGCCAGTGAAATTATTCACTATCAGGCTGCAAGAGGATGGGCAGTATGACCCTGGCACTGAATGTGGCCCTTTGCTCAGAATGCTGGGGAGCCCAGATGTACTCATGGGTTCCAAGAGGCTTCAGAGACACCCCTGGAGCACAGCCCCACCAGCTAGTTCTCTGCAATGGTCAGACACAACCACTACTCCAGAAGGACTGTGAGCCAGAACTCAGAGGATCACAGGCAAATAATGATGTAATCCACGCCCTGTCCTCTACCGGCTTTTCACAAGGCTCACATCTGCTGTGGGCTGTGGCAGAAGTGAGGCCCTGAGCTAGTGAGCCTCCCACGCCACTCTAGGCTTTCTCTCCAATTGCCTCCATGGTGCTGCTGGGCTTGTTCAGTGGCTTGTCACTGGCAGCTCCCAACTGCAGCATTCCCCAGGCTCAGCAGAGGGTCACCATCAAGGGAAGATCTCCTGTGTGCAGGTTAGCTCTGTCTACCCCCAACATCGGACAGACCGTAGGGCTGTGGGGTCTCCCCTGTGCCTGGGCTCTGTCACCAAGGAAGGCTTCCTTCCTATGCAGCAGCAGGCAAACATCATGCACGCGTTCCCCGGGACTCCCAGCTCGTACCTCTTTCTAGGAGCAGAGATTTCAGACGACAATAGCCTTGCAGTGCACCAGCCTGGTGAAATCATGGTCACAGTGATGGCAGGATGGTCTCTGAGCCTCTTGCACCAGGCACAAACCAGGAGGAACCAGTTCCTGTAATTACAAAGTTGAGCCATATCAGAGGAAAACTAATCAGCTTGCTGGATGCCAGCAAATTAAATATTAATCTAACTATTACGAACACAAAAATGTTCATCTTCAGATATTTTCTGGCACAAGTGTCAAAATCAGAGTGGAACTAAGGTTTTATTCATTTTCCATTATCAACTTAAATAAAAACACTCAGAAAAAATGGGCAACGATGTGCAGAAGCCACTCAGCACAGGTAATTACAGTGCAAGTTTAGGCAGCTAATCACTCCTAGAATATGATTCAGATCGAGATAACTCTGACTGGCTTGTTTCCCTGCTTTGTTAAATCAAGCAGACTCTCAGCATTGCCTGATGGGGATGAGGCTCCCAGTCTGCATCTTTAAATAACAACAGGGCTGTCTGGCGGGCAGGGAAGCTCATCTGCCAGCCAGTGGCAGGATGGATGGAAGGTCCTCTACAGCAGGAAAGCAAAGCCACAGGAGGCAGGGACACAGCAGGAGCCATGCTGGGAGTGGGGTGGGGAGTGCCAGGCAGGAGCAGGGAGCGGCAAGAAGGCAGGGCAGAGGGTACAGAGCGGGGCTGGCCTGGAAGCAGAGGTGTGAGAGCCACAGGTGAGGACATGCCTGGAAATGAGGAACAGCTGCAGCAGCAGGTTGGAGAGGGATGGCGGTGGGAAGGCAGAGCCTCATGGACAGCCTCTTGCAGCAGCTCTGGCCCCCGCGGCTCTCAGACAGAAGAGCCCCCCCAAGGCCACACACGTGGCACCCACGCCCCATCCGGGACACGGCACCTGGCTGGCGGCGCATGGCTTGGTCCTCAGCCTCCCTGTCACCAAGCCCACAGGGGCCGGAGGGAGGAACAGCAGCACAGGAATAACAGCACCAAACCCAAAGGATTCTTCTTCAAGGGAACCCACGTCTTCGTACTGCGGGTGGGAGGTGACTTTCCACAACCCTTTCTCTGGCATGTGGCCTAACCTTCCTGTGGGTGCCAGCCCACACTTTACGTGCCAGTTTCAACGAGGGCCTGACTTCGCTGCCGGAGGTTGCCACAGCAAGCAGGAATGGCGAGCCCTGACCCAACACGGGGCAGATGCCATGACTACAGTCCATGTACCGGGGCTGGTGAAAGGGGCATCGACCTGAGGCAGAGCACACTCAGCTGCAGCCTGGATGATTTTGCACTCGCCAGTGTCTACCACTACATTCACTTGCTCCCCTCTATAGTTCTAGTGGATCACCTTTACGTTCTCCATCAGTAACTTACATGGGCTTTTTGCTTGGAACTAAGAAGAATTATTTTTATAACAGCATTCATGGATATTCTCTCTTCTGCTTAATTATTAACTTTGCTGTAGTAAATAAAGGGTGTTTATGAATTCCATCAATCTCAACAAACCTTTTGCACGTAAAGTACTGACACATTTGTAATGAAGCAGCAGCTTTTGCTTTATTTAAAGGAATGAAATGATAAATACAGTTCTGTGGATGCTTTTATACAGTTTCTTACAATTTGAATGCCTGCCAGCAATTATGCCTGACTTACTAGCTATTTCATTATAACAGCCTAAAAGATAGGAGTAGACTGGAATAAATCGGGGTTTTAAAGAGCTTGTACGCCCTTCAGCAACACATGGGTTTTCAGAGATGGCAGAAGCTCTATTAGTTAACACAGCACTCAGTATTCTGTTTTGAAACTACAGTCTCTCTTCATGTCGGGAACTGTGCATGAGCTGAACTCAGCCACATCTCTGAACCCTGCTTCTCACAGGCTCTGCTCACAGCAATGGTGGAGAGCTGCTTTGGAGGGAAACGCAGAAATTCCGTATTTACTTCCTGTAGTACATTCTGTGTCCAGCCTTTCTTTGGTCATACCGATGGGCTTGTATTCTGAGGAGTGCTGGGTTGCCCCATTCCTTGTTCTTAAGATCCCCATCAAATAGAACACACAGGGGAAGTGCCAGCAACTGAATTATTCAGTGTGGTCCCCAAGATCGGCCTCACCATTGAAAATGCATCTCTCTAGAGACACACAAACTGTAGCAGTAGCTGTTCCTGGGTGTTACATATCCCAAGACACCTCTCCCAGCTATTTTTATATCCCATCATATTGCTAAACAGGCATTGTCAGGGTTTCTTCTTCTGATCCAGCTTGATCCTGACAAAGAATAATTCCCCTGAAACAGGCATGTTCTCTTCTGTTTTCTAAATAGTCATCAATCCTTTTTCCCCTCTTGATTTAAGAAAGCCATGACCTTTGGGTATGTGCTACTTAGGATCCTAGGGGCTCAGCGCAAGCAACTGACAGAGAAGCCAGTAAATTACTCCAGCTGAGCAGCATAAACAACTAGAGCCTTTGTTGATATGAAATGAAAATGACCGTGCTCTCATTCTGGAAGAAACCGTAGCATTACAAAGCACAGGTTTGACAAGACAAGCTAAAACCTACACTCTTCAGATTCCAGTAGGCCGATGCCATATTAATTATTTATCAGGATGTTTTCTTAAAGTAGTGTCTTTGTGCCTTTAACTTTCAATTCCCTTAATGCTATAAGGATCTCTGCTGGCAATGCATTAATTATTAACAGAGTTAAAACAATATTTGTTTTCCCCAAATACATTTTTGAATGCTGTCCTCATACAAGTTAGGTTTTTCTGAAACTTTAATGAGGGACTCTGATTTCCTCCAGACTCATAGCTGAGGCTCAGGCTTGGCTGGGCCTTTGATTTGACTGGCGGAGCATGCACAGCACCGCATCCTTCACACTGCTTGTCCCACCGGGACCAGGGGAGTGATCAAGCTAAACAGCTGTGATAAGGGAGGAGAAATAGCAGCACATTTGTAATTGGGAATTTCAGTCACCAAGTTCAGAGGTTCTGTTGTTCCAGTGACTGTATTGCATTTTCTTATTCCAGCAGCTGTCCCCAGGCTCAGTAGAGAGAGCTTGTGCTTCTCTTGGTTTGGAATACTATTCTCCTAACAAAGGAAACAACAGTGCGGTTCCTTTAATCTACGAGAAAGCCATTTCAATTCAGCAAAAGGATATTTGAGGCATCATGGTTTTAAGAATTTTATGCAATCTCAGCCACTTCTCTCTCTGCCAGGGAGCATATAAAAAATTAAAACCCCAAATA
Source organism: Microhierax caerulescens (assembly GCA_035590215.1). Taxonomy (NCBI): domain Eukaryota; kingdom Metazoa; phylum Chordata; class Aves; order Falconiformes; family Falconidae; genus Microhierax; species Microhierax caerulescens. Next base: position 24,895,630 of record JAVJGJ010000047.1, on the reverse strand, counting down.
CTGCTCCTTGCTTTTCCAGGCCCTAATTATAAATATATTTTCACAAGGAGGAGTCAGCTTAAGCCTAATATTGTGTGAAATCTCATAATTTCAATGCAACCTTCACTTGATGTGGATTGGTAATTGGAGCTGTGGAATCAATTTTTCCCATACTTGAAACACCCAGATGAGTATGAAATGTGTTGCATTTGTTCCATGCACGTCTACAGTTCTACACTTTGCTTGGAGTGGAATGATCATTCTGATGTATTTTTTATAACAGAGCAATGTTTCCTCAGACTTTGATGTTTCACGTATGGAGCTATTATAACCATTTGCCATTCAGATGCATGATCTGTGCCTAATCTCCAAAGCTTTGATGCATGCAATAATTATTACTATTGATGTCATTGCACCATATTTAAAATATGAACATCTCTTTGTAAGTCTACAGCTAACAGGAGAGGGAGGCAACCAGTCCACCAAGGCTGGAAATTTCCTGTTGGTAAATCACTGGAATAGTGTAAGATGACATCCTGTAACCTTCAGTGAGGCACTGCACTGACTATGCTGAACACAAGGGCTAGGAGAGCAGGAAGGTGGAGCAATGTGCACTCTGGTCTCTGTGCATGGAGAACAGCTCTAGAAAATTGAGCCCTGGGGTCTCCAGACACCACATTTTGACAATCTGCTCTTGATGCTTGACCCTGAACTCAGCCATATGGCATGTTTCAGGCAACTCCTGCACCTGGGACTCAAGAGTAATTTTATCTGTGCAGCGTGTGACTGGCTTTCAGGAGCCTGGTACATTCAAACCATGGTTTCCAGACCTGACTAAGCAGAACAACAACCGGCTGACACCAAGCTCAAGTTGTTACCCTGCCTCTTCTTACAGAGAAAGATGTGCAACCAACAACACTCTGGCTCCTGCAAGCCAAGCCAAGTTCCAGGGAGCAAGCTTGTCTGAACAGGGCATGACTTTGTGCCTTTGTGCAGTGAGACAACCCTTCTGCGCTTCCGTAAGAGGTGTTAAGTATAGGCTGCCTTTGCCTCGCTCAGACTCCACTGGTTGGTCTGACATGCCATGTCTGAGTAGAAATTTATTTGATTTTATTAGGTACAGCCAGTAGTGTTTTACATGACAGGATCAAGAGGCAGAAGACAGAGTGGTTAGATGAAAAAGAACAAAAGCAGAAGGCCAGCGTGGGCAGACGCAAGAATCAGGAGTTGAGGGCAGACAAGAACATCATCAGGTAGGGAACAGAAGAGGCTCTTCAGAGCCACAAGCCAGTTACACATGGCAAAGACATTCACAGTTCACTGGCTGGATGGTCTCATCTTGCCTCCCAGCCTTACTCAGCCATCATGATCAAGCCATGGCCTTTGCTACCTCTGCCTCTTAGGAGCTGCATATGGCCGCCCTGCCCAGGGGGTCCTGGCCTGCTCTGTTGGCTGTAGAACCTCTCCTCCCTGGGCCCCTGGTGACTCAGGCAGCTGCCAGTAACTCAGGAGCTGAGCCCTGCTATGCAAATAGGCTCCAAAAATTGCTCCCAAAGACACTGGATGCAGTCAACTATCTGGAAGAAATTGTGAATCCATACAAAGAAATGGAACCAGGACTTTATGCAGGTCCTGACCAAGGAAAGCCTCTTCCCTGGCAGGCAGAAATTCCTTTTTTGGCCTCCAAAGACACAGCTCTGCACACCTCCTAGAGACCATGGGGGACACCCTGGTGCTCCCAGCACCCACCATCCCCTTCCCAATTGCTTTTAAGATGATCACTGTACATGCTCTTCTTTCTTCTTCTTTAATCTACCAAACTAGAAAGACTGCCAGTGCCACAGTTAGTCCAGCTGTGCCGCACTGTCATTTCATCCCAGGGGCACAAACCAGGGAGACAAGTGTAACTTATTCCTGTATGAACACTGTCTAGTGTGCATGCTGGACAAACTGACAGCACAGACGACAGACATGACAAGAGCTTGCTTTTCAGATTACTTATCCCCTTTCCAGTTAATGTGGTTCTGGTGGCAAAATTATTGAACTCTCCAGTTTCAGCTTCTAGGCAGTACTGCTGCTGTCTTGATCCAACACTGAGCAAAATTAGCAGGTTTGACATACTCCCTAGCAAAAGCTCCACTGCTTCTCTCACCAGTGTGCAGAGAACAAAAAGGTGAGTGCAGGCAATGAGATTCACAGCTGGTGTAAATCGTATAAGCTGCACCCTTGTCTGTGGGGTTGCTCACTGTGGAGCTAGCCCACCACCATGAAAAGGCTTCAGCAGTGTTCATGCATTCCCATTTAACTTCTGAAACATGAGCTGAATGAAACATCTTGACCTTTAGCTGGTGGCAAGAGACCTAACATGCTTCAGCAGGATGACACAGAGTTCCCAGATGTCTTTATCACCCGCCACGGCAGTCCATTTGATTTCCCCAGCAGAGATCTTTGGTAATCCACATTGTGCAGGAGAGACCAAATTAATCTGGAACTGAATCAGGTATTTCATTCTGCAGTACAGCAATACAGATCAGAAAGCACTAGGAAGGAGGTTAAGGGAAGACAGAATCTCTCTGAAAGGCCAGTATCAAGCCCCAAGCCTGTCAAGACTGTTACCTATGCCAAACACCTTGTGGTCACAGCAGGCGTACTTCTGCCAGGAACAACCACCCCACCAAAGCTCTCCTAGTTGCAGGGTGTTGGGTCACTTTCCAGCCTGACATCTGCATTAGCAGTGAGGTATCTGCAAGGTCTAATGACAGTTTTAAAAATACGTGAATTCAGGCATCAAATTGAGTAAGTTAACAATGCAGGTAATTAGTAATCAAGCCTAGCCTTCATTGCCTTCCATTCTGGATCTGGCCAAGAGACCCTCAGAGCTGCGCAAAAAGATGATACAGTCACCTGACCAAATCTGCAAAAGAACCTCTGGGGTATTTAAGCATTCAAGTGGCAACGCAGCAGTCTTGCTTTAATGCAGATTACCAGCTGCCCTTCATGATTTGGGTTGTTTAAAATAAAGCAAAGTACCGAGGGGGGCACTTTTCATAAAAAGTTTGTGTATCTAAACAGCATGTAATAACATTCTCTGGTGTAACACTGATAACACATTAACCCTAGGTGTACGTGTTGAGGGGTACATACATTTCCAAATGAACATTTCCAAACAAACAAACCAACCAACAATTCACATAGATTGCTTTGAATTCACTGAAATAAGCACAACCAGTGCAGGGTCACACCTGTCCTACATCCTCGCACTTGGTCCTTGTGCGTGGATCACCAGTTCCCAGATAGAGGTACAGGGAGGGGTATGCAGGTCTGGCTCAGGACATTGCCTCTCTGCCAGATTACAATCTGAACACAGCACCTCTGCTGAACAGGGCTCTAACAAGCCCACATTGTCACCTGAGGGTTGAGGATTATGCTGACAGGAAAGGAATTAACATCATTTCTGAAGAAAAAAAGAGACTATTAGCCCGCTGCACAGCAGAGAGCTCTCTCCTGTAGCAGACAGTACTGTCCCTGCTTAGGAATCACAAAAATGATGGAAAAATCCCAGGAATTTTTTGGGTGCTTTCATCTGGAAACTTGTCCCAGAGTAATTTCTCAATGTGAAAACAAAAGGGCATACAGGACTTTATCACCTAAAAGATGCTGCCTCGACTCTCATTCTACCCCAAAAACAAGTACAGTTGAAAATATGACAATTTTTAGGAAGCAGTGTCAGCCTTGGCTTTTTAACTCACTATTCAACCTTAACCTGCCACAGGAATCAGAATGAACAAGGCTTGCTCAGTGTCTGGTACTCTCCCACTGATTAGCTGCCCAGGTCTTAGTGTGCAAAGCACACAGCAGGAGGAACACATGAACAGTCATCGCTGAAGGGGAAGCAGCTGAAATATCCATAATGAAAATACAGTGCTGAAAATGCTCTGAACTTATTTTAATTTTTTTTCAGGCTTACATTGACAACCATTATTGTTATTACTACCAAACATTGGACTTATGTTAGTGATTATAAAATCAAGAATAATGGTGATATTGTGTTACCCTCCCCAAGGCAGGCACCAAAGGTAGAACGTTGTGCATTTAGCTAACAAGGCTGCAGATGGGACATGGGTACCCGCATAGCTTCTCAAGTCCAAAATGGGACACTGGAAAGGACCTAGGTATCCCTCAACTTGAGAGGAGAAAAATAATTTCACCTGTTGCTGTCCTGGTCACTGTCAACAAACCAATGAAAGAGCTTCAATATCTACCAATGAAAGCCTCAAATGCTGCATCGTTTCTTCATCCTCAACAAGCTACTGAGTAGCTTCCCTGTCCTCTCAGTTCCAGAGAAGACATTTCTTCTGAACAATCTGACATCACTTTGGCAAAACAAGCTTTGCACAAGAACCCCTTATCTCTCGCCAGCCTACCAAGATGGTGGGAAGTCTAAGACTGTGCATCTTAGATGGCAACAACTAGTTAGTGCTTAGCAAAGACAGAAAAAATTATGAAGGATGAAATGCCCTGCATGGAAAACTGCAACTACTACTTCTTACTACGTTAGGTTCCTCATTTTTTCTGCACAGTCACTATTACACATGACAGTGGCTCCTCACACAGTTAGATCATGGCCTCCTGTGATCAAACATATACACCATGTGAACTGTCTTTACCACTGGAAGTTTATTTTCCACTGGATATATTTCTTCTCAATACCAGAACAGAAAACAACAGCTGATGCGTGTATAGCAGAAAGGTAGGGCTTGTGATAAAAGAGCAGTAAGTATTTTGGTGCTTGTCAAACTGTTCCTGCACCACATCTCCAGAGTTCTCATTTTTCCCAGTGAGGCCAGAAAACATCTCTGAGCTAGGTTCACAGCAGCTCTCTCCAAGCATTTAAAGAGTGAAACACCAGCATCCTTTTCACCTACCCAGCCTGCCCTCCCTTCCTGTCCAGGATCTCTTTGGCCAACTAACCAGTCAGAAGATAGCCACATTCTGGGCAACTTCAGGAATAAGGAAAAGTCCCTACTTCTTGCAGTGGAATGCCAAAGTTGCTTATCATCTGGATACACAGAAGAAATACCTGTACAGTATATAAATCACCTGTCATCATCCTCCCCAGAAAACTCATTAATGTAATAGTCTAATCATTGTGATATCTATTGGCATTACTCCCACTAACATTAATCCTGATTAATTCATCTGGTATATTTAATGTGGATGTCACAAGTACTTCTATGTGACTTTCCAGGCTTGTTGTGTGCTTAAGACCATCCTGGTTTCTGCTTCCAGAGAAAAAGCTGTTCATTCATCCCTTGTAGGACAGTCAGGCACCAAAGTCCCAGGACTCATTAATTCATTAATTAAGCTGATCCCTTTCCTTAGTCTTCCTCTTAGTGAAAAAAGTACGTCATACCGCACCACTGCGCAGGCTCCTCCGTGTAGGGGATTTTTATTTCCATTCTGCTATTTTGTGTACATTCCACAGAGCTGAGTGTAATGCCAGTGCTCAACACTTAACAAGTTGGAGTCTCAAAATCCATCCGTTATGTAGAGGGTCAGTCTTCGAAAAGAGGGGAGCAGCTGGGGTTCCCTACGTGGTCTCTCCTGTGCCTGTGCCCTCCCATGGGCAGCAGCACGGCCCCACAGGCACCAGGCGTTTCAGCCGGCGGCAGGTAGTACAGCTGCTGGGGAGAGGCACAGTCTCCTGCAGTAACAGGGACGGGGATAACTGTGTGCTCTGCCCAGACATCTCACCACAGAGCCAAGAGTTTTACTACCAATTCCTTCGATGCTCTTTTACATTTCACTAGCTGTGCCGCAGACACGTCTGGAATGCAAAGTGCCATGCCAGGTGCCGGTGCATCAGCTAACCCACGCTGCCCTCTTCAGGGGCTGCACAGGCCAGCTGGGCAGGGAATCACTGGGGCTGGTTTTCATAAACAGGCACACCAAGAGCTTCATTTTAGCAAAGATAAAATGCTTCTCAAAAGGAAGGGCTTTTTCTATGGCACTAAATGTGCTCATCCTCTGCTTAGGTGCAGAGGAGCAAGAACTGGCTTTTCTTCAGGAAGTATCACAGTATTCCAGACTGGTTGGGGTAGTAAGGGACCCCTGGCCATCATCCAGTACAGCCCCCTGCGAAAGCAGGTTCTCCTAGAGATGGCTGCACAGAATCACATCCAGGCGGGTTCTGAATATCTAGAGAAGGAGACTCCACAGCCCCTCTGGGCAGCCTGCTGCAGTGCTCCATCACCCTCACAGCAGTCTTTCCTTATATTCAGATGGAACTCCTGAACACACACCCAGGAAGATGGAAGACTAGGGCAGTAGAGGTAGTAGCTATACCCACTGCCTGTAACTGGGGGAGCAAACAGATGGAAGGAGATGAAGGGTAGCAAACCCATACTCCCTGCTTCACATTCTGATGCAGTGGATAGGGAACACATTGGGATTCCCTGACAGCACACACCATCACACCCACACCCCAGCGAGCTCAGCTGCTTGATCACAGTCACAGACTTGAAACACTGGCACCATCCTACTTCGACAGAGGACTGTAGCTCAGAAAGCAACACATCCAGTGACGAAGTCATTGGTCCACCCAGCAACAGGAATATCTTGCCTCAGAACCAGAAGGATGGGCATGTCATGCAGAGGAAAGGAAGAATGCTAGGAGCCAACATGCACACTTCTCTCGGGTTTGTCCAGTCCTAAACTCCTGAAGTATGTGTGGAGAAGGGGCGAGTATCAAACAACAGGGACACAGCAATCAAAACGTGAACATTAACGGAGGATTTTAGCATTACATCAGTGTGGGGAAGACCAGAAAGTAAGTCACTGAGAGAATTTCAACTACTTACATTTCACTGAACAGCTAGAATTCAGCAGTGAGCTGTGTTTGAAAGGTACAGCTCCACTTGGGAAGGTCATGGTCTAGCACATGCCACAAAGGCCTGCCAGTAATGCTGTCTCCGTAAAGGGCTTTTAGCTTCTTCCCATTACACAAGAGGAAAAAGCTACACCCATCATATCCAAAGCAGCTATCTAGAGGCAAGCTATGCCACAGATCATGTATTTATAGTCCAATGATGTTTAAATATTTTGCTCCCATCTGCCATCCAGGTATATCTTTGCATTTTGCTTTTTCTTATCACCAAAGTCTATTCTCATTCCAGCCCACAGAGGCTGGTGAACAGTGTTTCTTTATTTTTCATTCCAGAGGATTATTACTTACGTTGAACCCATTTGCCCCTAACCGACATGTAAAACATAGTTCCCTAGGAATTCAGACGTTATTTAAAGTTTTTCTCCAGTATCCAATTTGCCTTTTATTTATTTAGGAAGCTTTTTCAGCGGGAACCTTGCTATTGAGAGAGACCATGACTTGTTCACAGCACTGGTCCTGAAGGTGACCAGGAGCTGGGGGAGTCAGGCAGGCAGCAATGTCACAGCAATTAAAGAAGCAATTACAACAGAGAATACAAATTAAATAAAAGCAAAGCCAGCAAAGACAAGGGAGGAAAAGGAAACATAAATTGGGAAAAATACACTGGTGCTTACAACAATCACAGTGCGGGAACTGGAGTGGTCTCCTGAGCAAGCACTTCCCAGCCAGGCATCGCTGTTTCAGAGCAGCTCTGCCTGCTGGGCTGCAATCATCTATGTAGCTCCTAGCCGGGCTGGTACATCACCTTTCCAGAGGCTGTCAGCCAGGCCTGCACTGACGGGATGGCTCTTGGACTACCGTTCAGTGGAAGGGCTTGCCTGGCTGCAGCAGAGCATGGGGCTGGTAACTCCCAGCAACAGACAGATGAAGTCCTGACTCTGGCCAGCTCTGCTCTGATGCAGACATACTGTGCATCCCTGGGCAAGCCTCTCCACCTTCTCTTCTGTCAAAGGTGCAGGCTGACAGTGACACTCCTGACTGTCTCACAAGAAAGTGATATACTTGTGACTGTCTGGAGCTGCTCTGAGCCTACCTGATAGAGGAGGGACAACAAAATCTTGCAGCCAGGCATTCCCCAGCTCCCTCAATACAGCTCACAGCCAGACATGCAGTGAGGAAAGGGACTGGACTCAGACAGGTACCGGGAACTGAGAAGCCTCATTCACATGGACTTCTCTGGGAATGAAGCTGCTTGCACACAGAACTAGTCAGGTCCCTGTGCACAGCACCATGCTGCCAACCGCACACTCCCTGCACAGCACTTGCTTGGCAGCATGAAAAAACTGCATTCTTCTTAACTACAGGGGCTTCTGAATGAGCATCAAGAAGCTAAGTCCATGCCCCAAAAACAAAGTAGCTGCTAATTATTCCCACTGCTATTCATTTCCTTTGGTCTCACTCTCTGATCATTTAATAAGAGGTAGATTATGCAATAATTCAACATTGGAACCAGTTGGAACCAGCAGACATCCCCCCCCCCCCTCCCCGGCTGCCGCCATTTCTGGAGCCAAGCAGGCGCGGGCACT
>JAVJGJ010000047.1:24846017-24874154 GCA_035590215.1 Microhierax caerulescens | reverse complement strand
GATTTCAGGGGCTGGTCCCAACATGCGGTGTTGGTACCCCGTCCCTCCTCCAGCGTGATGGGTGACCGGAGGGCGCAGCGAACACGCCGCTCGTCATCCCATCGTGTCCCATCACGCCTGGCAATTGCAATTACTAATGTTACAAGTGGGCTGCGATGGCAGTTATCTGCCAGGGTCATGGTCTGGTTCAGAGAGCTCAGACACCGTCAAAATGCCAATTCTGAGCCCTGGGCCTCCCGGGAGAACTCGGCAGGGCTGACATGAAAACATTGCTGGGCTGGAATGAGACCCTCTGTGACCCAGGAGAGATTTACTGCAGCAGGGTTAAAGCTTTCCCAGTGAAATACATGCCGGCAAGGCTCCCTAATGGGAGCAGAGTGTAATTCTGGAGTGGGAAGTGAAATGAAGATGCCACAAAGTGGTCAAGGAGCAGAGGGAGCAAGAGACTAACGAGGCAGAGCCAGCAGATAAATTCCCGGGATGGTCACAGGTTGTCATTTAACCTCATTATCTCCATTTTCCAAAGGGAAAGGCAGGTGGAATATCTACCTTCAGACCTGTTACGAGCTTCGTGGCTGAGAGGTGTGTTTCTAGACAGTTCCTGCTCTGGACAGCCAGAACCCATGTATCCTCCCACACCACTGGGCTCTGCTATGCTGATTGCAGCGAATCCCCCAAGGAACCAACCCTTTCCTCACTTTTGGTGTTTTAATTTTCTATAAGGACATTAAAGATTGTCTCTATTCTTGCAGGCTGGAGCACAACAAGCAAAACTCATCATCTGGCGAAGTCCACTTGGTGGGTATGATGAGGAGAGGAAAAGGCAAATCCCTTTGCCATACGTATGTAAATGAGGGTTTGTGATACTTTTTTTTTTTTTTTTTTTGGTCATTTGCCACTATTCATGATGGTATGTTAATCCCAATAAACTTTATACGGCTGTAATATAGCTGCTGTGTCCTCTCCTCTCTCCTCTGAATACCAACTACACTGAAGTGTCAGCTAAATGTACCATCAAAGTAAAGGTTTCTCGTAGTGAGTAATTTTCTCTACATACCAGCTTGCCTTGTAGTTCACAGCACAACTAGTAGTTGCCTGTGTTGGGCTGGGGAGATAATACTGCTTCTACCTACGAAGGAAACTTCCATCCCAGTTACAAAAATTCATCTTAATATGACAGCTGATCTGCTTTGCAAAGTCCTCTGAAGCATGGCTGCCGAAAACTGAGGCTTTCAGGCAGACTTCTTAATTTTTGCGTTTTTTCCAGCATCCTCTTCCAGCTCAGAGCTGGGACGTGTGGTTCCCACAGCCGCAGAGTGCCGGGGAGCAGCCCAGCCTGGCTGGTGGCACACCTTGGCCCCAGTACCGGCCACCCCAGCGGCGGTGCCTCGGGAGGTAGGAAGATGAGGAAGACCTTGCAGGTCTTGTTCACGACTGAGTTTGCTGGAAAGTCACGTCTGCCCAAAATAAATTTGTCCTCTGGTTTCTGCAGAGCTCGGTGCAGCGATGCTTTGCCGTGGGCTCCCTGACAGCTGGGACTCTGGTACCCAGCCAGGCCGGCTCCCTCGCACAGGCGTTCAGAAATACGACTGGAAAGCGAGATGCAAAGCGTATTTGAACCATCTTCAGTGTCCTTAAAGCCCAGAATTTGCAGAAGGAACAAAACCTCTAACGCTTTGCAGGCAACAGCTAATGTATAACCAAAAAGCTGCAGCCAGGAAGGGTTAAACGGACGCGGGATACTGCGGGATTGTTTCTTCTGCCTGGCTAAACTACTGTTCTGCTGGGGGAAAAAAACAAAAACAAAAAACAAAACTTTTTTCCTGCAAGAATGTAAATGTTGGGTATTTTATCAAGCGATTTCTTCAGCCCTCAAGCCATTCTTCAATTTGAAATGCTAGTTTAAAAAAAAAATGCAGGGAAGAGAGAGAAAGAAAGAAAATATTTTCATCAGCCCAAGAACACTTTGCAGACATTATGGAAAATGTTGCCTATTTTGTTTCCTCTAGTCAGTGAACCAATCTTTTGCATTAAAATCAGCATAGTAGTAAATAAACATGTTTTCTTTAGCCCTGGAGCCATTCTGAGACATCAAATGGTACTTAAGAAATGTTTCTTTCTCCATCACAGAACATTTTTACAATGTCCATGGCTGAAGGGAGGGAAGAGGCTCTCCCGGCTGAAGCATTAGCCGCCTTTCTGCTCTCCGTGAGCGGGGGGAGGCCCTGGGCACAGCTGGGATTTTCTGTCCCGCTGAAGCACTTGGGAAGAACAGGGGTTTTCCAACTATGCAGCATCTCCCAGCTGCCTGTGGACGCGGCTGGATTTCCCCTGGAGCTCAGAGAGGTGCCGATGGCTTCCCAAATCCACGCCACTGACTCCCATCCCTGCGCCAAGCCCGAACTCTGCTGGAAAACCTGGGCAGCCAGCGGAGCATCTGAGGGCTGTCGGGATTACTGGGGTCACGTCCCCGCATCCTCTGGGACACAGGGATGCGCCGGCGTGGGCTGTGGTCCCTCAAGGAGGGACAAGGGGAGAGCGCTGGCCATCCCCATGGGGATGCTCGCCCTGAGGAGCAGCGCTGCAGCCCCACGAGCTGGATGCGATGGTCCAGCCAGGCACACACAGGGCACCCCCAGTGAGGGGGGGGGCTCCTGCAGGAAATATTCCACATTTTTGTGCCGGAATGGAGCTCAGCAGCTCCACTCTGCCCGGAGCGTGGCCAAATGGGACCCCAGTGCCCCACTTCTGAGTGGGTGTCCGTGAGGGTGCTGAGGTGTTTGTAGCATCGTGTTGAGATGCTTCAATGAAATACGAGGGAGGGGAGCCAGGAACAGCGCGTGTTGCGGACAGTGCGATCCCGCTCCCTCAGAATTTTGGGACATATTTCTCATGCATCATTTCTAAAAAACCAAAAACCAACCAAAAAACCACCCGATTTTATCTTGCGCAGCAAAGAAAATGTGTTTGTCCTGACCTGACACTGTTTTTTAAAGTGTCAAGTGCTAATGAAATTCCTCAGCCTTGAGCAGTTCTAGGCATCCAATGCTGATTTTTAAAATATGGGGATATTTTGCTGCAGATTTTAAGGCAGCCTCAAAATGATAAATGTTTGGGAGTGTGAGAGAAACTTCCAGACTCAAAGAAGTTCTGACACAATCTTGCATGCAAAACAGACAGAAAGAGGCTCATGCTTTAAAGAGGTTTTTTGTTATTCCTTTGAAATTTATTTAGAAGACGTAGGGCTAACACTGCGCATTTTAACCATGCAAATAGGTTTGCTGATTTTAATATTTTGGGCTTAAAGAAGCAACAAAGCAAAATGACTTTTCTTTTTTTTTTTTTTTTTTTTTTTTTGAAGCTGGAAGATGAAATTTGGAATGGAAATTTGCCCGCAAGTCTCGAGCAGTTCCACCTCAGATAACTCCGCTTTTGTCTGTGACGTTGAAAAAAAAAAGGCTTTTGCCTGCAGGAGGAAGGCAGGGAAGGCGGGAGCGGAGCTGGAGCAGCCTGGGAAGCTCGGGCTCCGCGCTTGCTGGGTTTGCTGGGTTCATTTTCCTCTGCCACTAAAATCTAAAATCTGCCTAAAATCTGGGCTGCAAGACCCCCGCAAGCCAACCCTCCCGTGGGCCAGGTTTTGCCGGGGGTGGGAGCTCTGTGCCCCCGTGGGCTTCCCCTGGAGCTCACCACGGGCCGTGGGTGCCCATCTCCTGGTCCACTTGGAGGGGTTACACCTCCCGACTGGCACCCGTCACCCCGGCCCCTCGCCCACCCCCTCCCTGAGCACGGCAGCTCCCGCACGTGGTGGCTGCAAGGAGCATCCCTTGGGATGCAGCCAGTGGGATGCAGGGATGCCCCGATCCCTCACCGATGTGCTGGGCTCACCACGTGCACCAATGTTTCTAAAATGGGGGTGGAACGAGTGAAGGGCGGCAGGGCCGAGGGCCGCGATGGCACAGGTGGCGGGAAACAGCCACGGGACGGTGCGGGTGGCCGGAGCTCGTTAATTAGGGGAATAAATGAGCCAACGGGCTGAGAGACCGCTGGGTTGGCTTGGAGGAAGAGCCGCAGGAGCGGGAGGTGGCTCGGTGGGGTGGCCTGGGGACACGGCTGGGGACACAGCCAGGGTCACACCGGCATCTCCCAGTGGATCCCGCAGGATTCCCTTTGCACAGGGCAGCAGCCCCAGGAGGGACCCCCTGCCAGGTCCCACGGGGGGGTGTGTGTGGGGGGGCCAGGAGGAGGGAGCAACACCCCTGGGGGGGAGCAGCCCAGAGGGTCCAGCAGCCCCCACAGCCCCCTGGGGGTTGTCCTATAGGAATGGGGTGTCCCATGGGGTGTCCCATGGGGTGACCTACAGGGTGTCCTACGGGGTGTCCCATGGGAAATGAAATAAAACAAAATTAAAAAAAGTGAAATAAAGAATAAAATAAGCAGGCGGTTGGCAGCTGGCCTAGGTGGTTGTTGTAGGGCCCTTCCAAGTGGGCTGTGCTACTTAAAAATAATGAAATAAGAATCTGAATGGAGGAAATGTAAGAAAGAAATAAGAAATGAGTAAAAAAAGAGAAATGATGCAATAAAAAAATGGAACCAGTAAAATAAAGTAGTAAAGGCAAAAAAAAAAATAGATGAAAAATGATACAATGAAATAAAAATAAAGGATTAGAAAGTAAAAAAAGTAAATAAAAATAGGAATAAAAAATGAAATAATCAAATGAGATAAAACATAAATCAATAAAACAGCAATGAAATGAAATGAAATGAAAGAAAACAGAATAAAATGCAATGAAATAAAGTAAAATAGAATAGAATGAAAAAATCAAATAACATGAAATGCAATTGGACACCGCAAAATAAATACAATGGGATAGAATAGAATAGAATAAAATGAACTAGAATAGAATAGGATAGACTAGAACAGAATAAAATAATAGAATAGAATAAAATAAAAAATGGAATAGAATAAAATAAAATGAACTAGACTAGAATAGGATAGAACAGAATAGAATAAAATAAAATGAACTAGAATGGAATAGGATAAAGTAACAGAATAGAAGAGAATAAAATAAAATGAACTAGACTAGAACAGGATAGAATAGAATAGAATAAAGTAATAGAGTAGAATAAAATAATGGAATAGAGTAAAATAATAGAATAAAATAAAATAAAATTAACTGGAACAGGATAGAATAGAACTAAATGAACTTGGATAGAATAGAATGAAATAATAAAACAAAATAGAATAGAATAAACCAGAATAGAATAAAATTAAAATAATAAAATTAAAATAAACTTTAAATAAACTTAAAATAAATAAAAATAAATTAAAATAAAATAAAAATAAATTAAAATAAAATAAAATAAAAATAAATAAAAATAAAATAAAATAAAAATAAATTAAAATAAAATAAAATAAAAATAAATTAAAATAAAATAAAATAAAATAAAATAGAATAAACCAGATTAAAATAGGGTAAGATTAGGCGGACGGAGGCGCCGTGCCCGGCCCCGCAGCCGGCCCGGGGGTGCCCGCTCGGGTCCCGCCCCCCCGCGGTCCCCGGCCCCGCGCTGTGGGCGGAGGTGCGGGCGCTGCTGCCCGGCACCGAGGAGGGGCTGACCTTGGCGCTGAGCGGCGAGGTGGAGGACTGCGTCCTGCTGCTGCTGCGGCGGGCCCGCGGGCTGCTCTACGGCGTGGCGGGCCGGCCCGGCGGGGAGGCGGCGGCGGGGCTGCGGCGCCTGGGCGACGTCCTGCGCGACTACTCCTGGGAGAAGCTGAACGCGGGGCCGTGGCGGGAGGTCGTTAAGGCCTGGCGGCAGGTGTACGCCTACGGCTGCCTCTTCGGGGCGCTGGCCGAGGTCGCCGCTGGCCGCCCGCTGGCGCTCGCCGTCCGCCTCTGCGACATGGGGCTGCTGATGGGCGCCTCTGTCCTGGACAACGTCCTCGCTCGCCTGGTCCGCGTCCTGCAGGCGCACCTGCCCCGCGGGGAGCGGCGCGCCGCGGCCCCGGGGAGCGCCAAGGTACCGCCGCGGCCCTGAGATGACCCGGCCCCGCCCGGGTTCCCCCCCCGGCCCGCGCCCCTCGGGCTCCGCCCCCCGGCCCTCTCTCGTCTGGTGCCCCCCGCGCCCCCTGGCCGCCCCCGTTCTCCCGCCGCGGGCCGAGGCCGGGCTCCCCCCGGGCCGGCGCTCCCCGGTGTCCCGCCGTTTTCCCGGGGGCGGGCGGGCGTCCCCGCTGGCAGCAGCTGAAGGAGGCCGTCTGTGTTCCAGAGGGCCCGGCTCGCCCCCGCCCCGGCCCCGACAGTGCCGCCAGGAGATGCGCTCCCACACCTCCGCCGCCCTTCGCTCGAGCATTTCAGAGACAACTATCTGATCCCGCAGAAGCCCGTGGTCTTGGAGGGGATTATGGACCACTGGCCCTGTATGAAGAAGTGGAGGTGAGAAGTAAGAGTTTCTGTCCCGGCCCAGTGAGGGCGAGGATTGTTCTCTGCTGGAGTGGTGGGACCCTCGCGGTAGGCAGGTGCCACCAGGGTGGCTGGTCAGCAGCACCTTCCCGCTGCTGGTTGTCTTTGCTTCGTAGAGGCTGCCCCATGGATGAGGGGAGTGCACCAAGGCATCCAGGTATTGCACGGTGGGTGGGCTGGGGGAGCCGACCCTGGCTGGGCTGGTGCTGAGGTGCCGCCCGTGGCCCTGCTTGGGGACCCCCTGGCCAGGTGGGTGCCCCGTGCCGCTCAGCAGGCCAGCAGTGGTGAGCACGCGTGGCATGGCTCGCTGTTGCAGGGAGCTGCTCGTGCCTTAGCTGGGTCCGTGTCAGACACAGGTCGGTGGGTTTACGTCTCTATCAGAACTTGCTGTAATTAGTGCGATGGAAAGTGAATTTCAGAGGTGTGTGTGAGTGCAACTGGCTTTTCTATTCACAAGGGCAAGCACTGGTGTTTGTCCAGTGTTTGTTTGTTGAGTTTCAAATGCATAAGTGAGTAATGACATCATGCCACTTGTGTAATGTAATCATTGGAGCCAGTGTTTCCAATACTGTGAATTGAATATATGTGCGATGAAGCTCATGATTCCTTAGAAGGGAAAAAGCACTCACGCTTAGTTTGAGCAGCAATTGCTTTTGTTCCATAACCAAGGGTAAAATGGTCATTAACTGAACACACTTGCTGTTTCTTAGGGATTTTATTCTTTTTTGAGGGAAAGTACTCCACTGCTTAACTTCAGACACTTAAAAAGATTAACCTGTCCACATAGTTAATATCATTGTCAATGGAGAGGTACAATACTACTCATCAAAGTAAGTCCTCTGACTCTAGCCAGGATGGACATTATTTACACCTGCATACAGACTTTCGCACTGACAGAGATTTCACCTAGCATAAATCATAAAAAGATACAACATCTTATTTAGCAAATGTGGCAGCAGGCAGCAAAAAGATTAGCTGTCCCTAGTCAAAAGACTTAACAGCTTAAATCTCCTTAGCTTGTAAGGAAACAACAGTTAACTCAGGTAGGCAAGTTTTTGAAACAAAATAGTTGTGGTATAATGTACACACAAACTTGACTGCTTGTTTCTTTTCTGCTTGCATCCTTTTCTGCTGTTTTCTGCAACCTCTGGCTGGTTAGTTTTAGGAAGAAAAAACTCATAATAGTAGTTTTATTACACTAAAAGATTAGATTTTCATTGATTGTCCTACATTCCAAATGAGTAAGAAAAGCAGTATAAAAGGCTAATAGAACTTTCTTTATTTCAGTGTGGAATATTTCTATCGAGTCGCTGGGTGTCGCACAGTCCCCGTGGAACTGGGTGCCCGATACACAGATGAGGAGTGGTCTCAGAAGCTCATGACTGTCAGTGACTTTATCAACCACTATATTGTGAATGAGGTCTGTTACTGTCATTGTTTCATCTCCAAATACAGCAGTGTGTTACTGGTACAGAATTTCTGCTTAGAACAAATACACTTACAGGTGATGTTAAGAGAGAGGGTATGTTATAAGTACAACTCTGAATTACAAGGTTTGATGTATTTTCAAGATCTGAAGCTACAAATAAGATAGGCTTCAGTTTTATATATAATCAAATGTACAACAGCTGAAATCTGATGAATAGCTGGATACCTTCTGCAGCAAAAGCCTGAATGGTAGATTCTAAGGATAAGGGACCTTCACCCAGCTGTTTTGTTCCTCTTTGTTACTGAATTGATTAGTGAGATCTGGGATCAAGATCCAAATTCATATGACACCAGGTAAAAAAATAAAAAGTTGATTAGCAATTGAATGTCATTTTACTTTCACAGCTCATGATCCTGAAGCCCTGATTTCTGTTTCCTAGTCTTCTGGCAGGAAGAACCATGTGCCATTGCAGACTGGCCTGTGGTGCAGTCTGGAATAGAATATAGAGATACTTACGGGGAGTTGAAGATGAAGTTGTCTGTGTACCAGCAGGGTCTAGCTATAAAGATGCAGAGACTCTGCAGGATTATAGCTAGGCTTTTTCCAGTAACTTTAGCCAGGTAATTTGTTGATTGTGGGGATATATCTATACTCTTACAATTTCAGTGTAGCTGTAAGTTACTATTTCAGAAGACCCCATTATACTAGTCAGCTGTTGAAACAATTCTAGTATTCTGAAATAAGACATTAGAAATGGATGTTACCTATACGTAGATTCTACTCACCTATAAGTAAATCAACTGTGACTGAGAAGTCTTGCCCTGTATGTCACTATGTGGGTTTGTGTTTTGTTTTTTTTTCTCTGCTGTAATTTCAGAACAGTGTAGGATACCTTGCCCAGCACCAGCTTTTCGATCAGGTAAAACTGAGTGAATGTTTTTATCTTTCTGCAGTCAAATGTTCCTTTTGTAGCACAAGTCATCACTGAGGATGGCAAGTCTAGTACTAAACAGAAGGGGCATACGGAGAATTCATGATATTTCTTAAGTTTCTGTTCCCACAGTTTGAAGGAACAGAGGGAGGGGTTCATTCAATTTGGCTGAAAAGCGTGGGAACAAAAACCTTTTGAGGTGAAGACGTTCAGTCCTAGCACTGTTTCAGTGTAATGTAGCATACGCTTAGAGGGATACTGGCTGCAAAGCAGCATTTCCCCAAAGAATATGTAGGTCAGGGAAGAGGTTTGGACAGGAAACAGTCTTCAGTGGTGATATGGTCACCATATTCTAAAATGTCATTCCAGCTAACGAGAGATCAGGTTGGTGGGAGGCAGAGAAGCAAGCTTAGTGTGTAAAAGATCAGCTCCTTTTCCATGATCAGCAAACCTGCTTATTCTTGCGGGTTTCTCTGGTTTCTGCTAAAGCAAAGGGTCTCTGAAGAATGAGGAACCTCTTTCTTTATCCCACCTCTCCTTCCAACAGAACCTGCTTGCTAGGACAGAAAGTGTGAGGACATTTCCTGCAGATTCTTAGCAGTTCAGCTATTTGTCTCCTGCCTGTGCTGGACAAGCAGGTCATTTGTTTTCTTTGTGTCAAGCCGTGTTCCTCTGTTCTAAGAATTGCATACCTTTGGCAAGTCAGCACATACCCTTTCTAATGTTTATTTCTTTATGGGAGTAGATCCCAGAATTGAAAGAGGATATCGGTATCCCTGACTACTGCTGCCTGGGGGAAGGGGAAGAAGATGACATCACCATTAATGCTTGGTTTGGTCCAGAAGGCACTATCTCACCTCTTCATCAGGATCCCCAGCAAAATTTTTTGGCTCAGGTTTGTACTCTACTTACTTTACACATGCCATTCTATACCTAGAAAAAATGCTTATGGTATGTAAGTTTTAGAGACAAGGGTAGCAGACAACGCAATGAACAGTTGAAGGACAGAGGATATGCAGGTATTATTTTGTTACTCTGTTGCATTTGTCACTACTGCAACTTGATACTCGTGTAATCTTGTAGACCGCAAGTGCTTCTCATTGAGATAGACCATTACTTACCCTCATTTTACAGATGAGAAATGGAAATCACAAGCAGCAGCTTTTCCAAGGTCACACAAGGAATTTGCAACAAAGTTGGGAAGAACCTGGATCCTATCATAGTGTACCAAGGACCTTCCTTTTCTGGAACAGCAAAATTTTGGGATGGATTTAGGTGCATACTTTAATCGACTTCATGTTACTTAGTAAAATACCTGCTTGTGCATGCATGGAGAGTCAGATGAAATAATACTTGCATTGCGACCTCATTGCTGCCAAGTGAGTTAGTGATGATAGACTTCTTGATGATGACTTTTAATGCAGAGTAACACAGTAAAATCATGGGGCCCATTGTGGTAAGTGCTGTACAAGTCCAAAGATGTATTCCTGGTCCAGTTGACAGCTGTACTTCTTCAAACACTGAGGGGTTTTTAGCTTACTGGAAGGAGATTGCCATTTCTTCCTCCATCCCATCAGACTCTTTAGAAAAATACGGCTTACACTTTCAAACATTTTCCAGTAGGATCATGACCTTGAGTACTTTCTACTTGTGCTTATTTATGGGTTGAGCCTTAGTTCCTCTGTCCCAAACAGTTGCATCTTGCTAACCTTGTTTTCACTTAGAATTGAGGCTTAGTTCAGGCCTTCTTAAAGTGGGTTTTTACAACTGCTGTGCAGTTATGTAGGTACTGTATTTCTCTTCCCTGCTAACCTGCTCCACATAGACACACACAGAGACAACTGGATTCTGAAGGTGAAGTATCCTACTATAAACACTATGTAAAGCTTGAGGGGAATTTTTTTTAGGTGGAAACCAGTTACAGAAGCTGTTGGACTGGGAAAAGATACTTCCCTTAAAAACTTCAGAATTCTTCTGCCTGAGCCATGGGATATTATCTGCCAGTGCTGTAAAAGAGTCTGTAATTTGAACAGCAGCTGATCTGACAGTTTTCAGTTTTCAATCAAAATCGCCCTGCCTCTTGATGCCATTTGAACTGTGGAATACAGGGAGGCACAAGTACAGGTGACAAGGTGGAATGATCCCTACTGGCTGGTGGTAGCTGCTGCAGAGATTGTCATATTTCCATTAATGAGGAAACCAGTATCCGGAGATGCAGACAGTGTTGTGCATTAACTTGCACATTCACCCTTGCAATACACAAGGCATTCTTAAGCCAACGTGGCAAGTGAAGGAAGGAGCCATTAACAGCTCGCGGCAGTCCAGGGTAACACCAACCCCCCCAAAAGAAATTCAAGGATTCATGCTGTTGGAGCAATAAGCGATGTTCTTTACTTCTCTACATCAACAAAAATAGCGGTTAATGCTTGGTTCTTCAGAGAGCTAATTAATATCCGTAATCCCTTTGGGGTATGGAAGACATTCTAAAAACACATGGACAGCCACAGTTACTCAGATCAATGCTCCAGTAGTTTAACCAGATCGTAAAGAATGGGACAGGGCAGGAATGCATTGGTACTTGTCCAGCCTTTATGTGCTGTGCTTGAAGCAACATAAACATCTAGCATTACAACTTGGGTGTTGGTAAGATTTCAGGAAATCCTGTTCTGTCACATGGGAAGGGATGTTAAACTAGAGGAAAAGCAGCTTGGTTAGGAATAGTTTGGTAGCATGCCAGTCCAGGGTGTTGTGGCTAGTCAGAGTACTGACTTGCCCTTTAATACAGTACTTCCAAACAAGTAAGATCTTGCCTGGCCCTTGAAGAAATCTTATATCCTGGCCCAAGCAGCATGAATGTTTGCCCTGTGCCTTCAGCGGGCATTTCACTGGTATTGGTGCAGGAATCGGCTTTGACTCGTTTGTTCTGCCACTTCGTTCTAGGCACCAACTTGCGGTGCAGTGTAGTGTTCAGGTCAGTCAGCCCCTTGCCTTGTCGATTCTAATCTTTCAATTAAGCACTCCAGTGGAAGAACTGATTTAATGACAACACAGAGGTAAGTGCTAAAGGAGTATATGGAAGCTTAGGGGTCACTCTTAGCTGTCACCTCTGGCTGCTGACATGAACTGCACTGAAGACTCAAACTCCTTATTCTCAGTTCTTCTTTGAATCACTTTTCTAGCTCAGTAGAGCCCAAATAAAATTGTATAAATTGGGTGCCTTAAACTTTGAATTTAAAGTAACTTGGTTAAAGGCATTTCCTGGTGTATCAAATTCTTACTTGCTCCAAGGGAACGGGTACTTGAATTCCAATAGTATGATTTAACTTTTTATTACAGCAGTGTCTGTTTATTAATAACAATTATGTTTCTTGCAGTCGGGTATATTTTGTTGTTAAATGCCAGCTGTGGCCCACAGTTTCTAATAATATGCAGGTGAATGACAGATGGAAAACATTTATTGTAATAATACAGGTATTTGGAAGAAAGTACATCCGTCTATGTTCACCACAAGATTCAGAAAACCTGTATCCACATGAAAGCCAAATTCTTCACAACACTAGTCAGGTAAATAGTTGCCTGAAATTTTACTATCAGTAATGTTACTTTATCTAATCATATTTGAGTAAAGACATTCTGATGATGATTGTTTTGATTTTTTTTATAGGTTGATGTGGAAGATCCTGACTTAGTTAAATTTCCGAATTTCAAAAAGGCTGCATTTCAGTCCTGTGTTCTCATGCCTGGACAGGTTCTGTTTATTCCAGTTAAATACTGGCACTATGTACGATCGCTTGATATGAGCTTCTCTGTCAGTTTCTGGTGGACATAGCTCTGAAGCATAAAGTCTGTTAGCACTGTACTAGAAATTAAAAATGAGAAAAAGTAGCATCTGGCATCTTCTCACAAGAGAATTCTTCTTAAGCATGAGAATGTTCTTCCCTGCCCAGAGGTTAGAGGTGAATTAAAAAACCCAAACCAACAAACTCTTGCTTCAGCATGATGAATGAATCTCAATGGGTAAACGCAGCAACTTTTCGGGGAGGATGTTTCTAATACAATCTCCTCATACAGTGCATCTGTTAGGTCATCATCTCCTATGTGTGTGTACATCAGAAACACTCTCTATAAGGGCACTGCCAGGCCACTGCTTCAAATTATACTGGAACACCAGGTTAGTGTTATCTTCTACTTGGATTTCCTAACAGTAAAAATGAGAGTTACATAAACAATGATGGTGCTACCCAAAGGTTTGATTTGTTTAAAAAAAATAAAAGCTAAAGCAAGATTCCAAACTCCTATACAGAAAAATGTTACTAGTGTTAAGCCCTAGAAACATAATTATGTTAATCCACGGTTTAATTGCAGTTAAATAAAACAAAGCTTACTCATACTTCGATTAACCATCAGCTGAACTGCTGACACTTTGCCTTCTGCAGTGTCACACATTTCTACAGTAGAAAGATATGCTGCTGTTCCATTCTGGCACCTGGCAAGATCTAGCCCTTGTCTTTTTTCCAAGTCACACTTAAGGAAAAAGCATCCTTACGTAAAACTGGAGAACACAGTGCTAATACTAGAAACTAAAAGAACCTTAAGATGGTAGGTTTTTTTCAACACTTCACAGACATAAGCTGGCTTTGCCCCAGAAGTCTTGTCCTACTCCTTCCCAATACTGTGGGAGCGCTGCCTGTCCCATTGAGTGTAGCTGCTCGTGACCTGGCGCTGTCAGATGAACTCCTGTGTGTCCAGAGAAGGGACAAAACCCGAGCAGCAGTGCCAGCTCCAAGTGTTCAGATTCTAGCCCTAAACCAGATATTCAGCCAGCCTTAGTGAGGACACCGCCAGTACTGCATTGCTTTTTCACCTATTTGAAGCCCTGTCATGCTAGTAATGGGTTTCATTTTCAGTTGTACAACTGAAACTGTACAAACGGGGAACGCTGTAGCTGAGAAAGACTTCTTTTAATAGATCAGCTTGCAGGACTGAGTAAAAACATTTGCATCTTTCATTCTCAAACATGCACTGAAAGTCCCAACCCAAGAATATGTAAAACTGCATAAACAAAACAGCTGCCAAGAAAGCTGTGCATGCATAACTGTGAAGAAGGAGAACAGGAAAGTCAGTAAGTTTTATTGTAAGAGTCTTGAAACTTCAGGAAAAAAGAAGTACACTGAACAACGTACTGTCACTAACAAATACAATACAGCCTGTCTATTCGGGGGGTGGGGGGGTGGGGAGGGGAGAAGAGATTTCACTGAAAGCAATTTTTACCAGCATTGTCTAGTGCTGGGAATTAAGCATCTCTGCTTCCCTGTTTTTGATGGTGACTGGGAGTCCATCCGACTCTTACCTGTAACAGAAACAAAAGGAAGTTAATGAATGACACACACAAAAGGATTATACCGTATATAACCTCCAGATTTTTAAAATGCTTTATATATTCCTGTGTTTCTGTTCAGAATGTCCAATTTCCCTGGATAAATAGAGGAATTCCAAAGAGACTGTGCTCTTCTTCAAACCTCGATAGTTCCAGAAGGTTTACTGTCATTAGTGTCATGTGGTGTCTGTCCCTTACTCCCCCCTTCCCAATCCTTGCGCTTTCAGGGTTCGGTGTTGCCCACGTATGGTTTACTGTCTGAAACACGCAAATGAAGTCAGAAATAACTGATACTTAACTATAGTTATAAATAATCCAGGCAATGCCACTAAATATCACAGTCTATTCTACAGTATTACTAGACTCAATTTTTGCAAAAATAGATTGCTTGGTACCTGGAATGTCACAAGACCAGAAATCACTACACTGCGGACAGCGGGGTTCAGTCTGAGCTCTGAAGTACTTTCTGACACAAGGTAAATGCATTCCAGTCCCACAGGATTCACATACTTGGCTCTGAAATCAGAAGTGTTGATAAAAATGTTTCTAACCTGTCCTTCAGTTTAACACAAAGTTGTTACAAAGGCCAGCAGATATGGTTCACGGTGTATATGCAGGGGTCAAAGCTGCTGCATGATAAGAGGAAGTATGTTCCTGGAAACTACGAAATAATATTTCCCTATAGGGACAAGATTTAGCTTGAAAGACAATGCTGAGCTGTTTTGGGTGCAATAAAAGAGATGAATTGGGATGGAAAAAAATAACATGGAAGCACATTAGTTGGGAAGGTGACAAGATGCAGGGTCAAGGAGAAAGGGAATGCAGTAGTTTTGGAGTAGAACTTCAGGCTGTAACCACTTACACAACATTAACTTGTAACTTACCGCTATCAAAATACCATGCTATATATAAGCATACATGTTCGCTCTGAAGTCCAAAACACAAGCCATTCCTGAACCAAAATCCCAGGACCAAAGATGAACATGTGTCACATGAAGACTGCTCTTTCTAATGTCCAAAGATAAGACAGCTAACATTTAACTGTTAGGCCTGTTTAAGGGTAAGGGGTTCATCTCTAGCCTGCTGGCTTTGGAAAGCAAGGCAGTGCAATAATGCTCCTCACTGGTTTCTCCAAGTTTATACTTTGAGGTACAGCTCCAAGACAAGTTTTTTTCCAAAAAGAAAGGGGGGCGGGGGGTGTGTGTTTCTTTATATATATGGGCACCATTGCCAGATACAAGACCAGAATTTTTCAGTGCCTGTCTAATATTTAAAGTATCATACACTTCAGCTATGACCCCATAAGTACATTGGCAGATGCCTACTGAGGTATTAAAAACAAATGTTACCTGGATGGCAAGGCTGTGACAGATGTTGCACTTCCTTGCCATATCTTGGTAGTTGCTCAGAATGAATTGCTCCATCTCAATTATGCAACGAGTATGCAGAGTATATTCTCCATTTCTCTACAGAAACAAGTGGTGAGACAAGGAATTTCTTCTAATTCCTTTTACCTTTCTTGACTTTTCTAACCACCTCTTGCTAGCAAGCTTTTGACGTCCACTTTTTTCTGCCATCATGAAACTAACATGCCAACACTGATACAATGTAAAGCTGAAATACTTCTGAAGTAGCAGAACTCATTTGTTGAGAGGATCAGAAGAAAAATGGCACACCTTCAACCGAGATTAGTGCTTGGAAGGTACAGATGAGCAAGCATGCTCTCCTTAAGAGGCAGCTTTGAGACCCTCCACTGGCACACGAGCAGAAATTCTGCTGTCTTTCAGCACAATCTAGGTATTTATTGCTTGAGGTATCTTTGAAAATCTCTGTTAAATCACTTAACAGAAGTAAATGTGTGGCAGCAGCTTGGAGATCTGATGCAGTGAATCCAGGAGAAAAGGGATTGAGGTCTCACTCGGCAAGCAACTGCAGAGTCCACCTGGTAAGCTAATCTCAGTTTCTCCCTCATGAAGTAAAGGAGATTTAAAAATGTGCACAGAGGCCCATGCATTTGTGGTACAGGAGGTTTTTTGCCTCACTGCTTTTCAGGATTTTCTAAATATAACTAACTACTGATGACCCTGAAGAGCTTTCCCCAGCTTTTGTTCCAAGTTTAACTATGCCATGCTGTTGTGTACAAAGGTTGTCTATGTCACAGCACAGGGCTGTACACACACACCCACCTAGCTCGGGTACAAGAAACTGAAACCATGTTGTTCTGTATAGACCTACCCAAGGACTTTCTCATTGTAGATTTACTGCCTTGTCTGCAAAAATCAGCCGAGCAGCAATAAGCAGAGGCCCCACAAAACCATTTTTGCCATCATTCGTTAAAGAACAGCTCCAGTTTCAGCCATCACACCCATAAGAAAATAACAGCTGGACCTATTAGAATACAAAGAGTCGATACAGCAGTTACCTCAGAGAGCCACTTATCCTCCACAAACACTTTCAACACTTGCTCTGCTTCCTTTTTCTTCATTTTCTTTGTCTTAAGTTGGTCAGCCAAGTTTAAAATGTCTGTAGAAGAGGCAAAGCCATTTTCTGATGAAATGATTAGGTCCATCTACAGAAGGAAACATTTTCAACTGTTAAAAAGCCATGCAATTAGGTAAGACATACCCTTCTAGTAATGTGCAGCTTTTTTAGCACCCATACATATGAGATACACTACTATGGCTTGAACCAGAACTGTAAAACAAAGGCCAAAAGCAGAAACAATCACTGTTACCTTGACAGTTTTAATCTTTGCCAAGAAACATTTCTGTGGATAGAACTGTGCAGTGCTGCCCAAATGAAGCTGTATTCAGGGATCCTTAAGCACACTCGGGTGACAGATCAGTTTCTTTTTATCTGCTCTTTGTCAGGGTTCTTTTGAGGAAAAACCCCTCATCACTAAAAGTAACTTTGTCCACTCTGGAGTCATTAGTGCTGCTGAACCTACTGGGCACTTGAAGGTTGTAGCAGCATTACCAGACTTGAGAGACTCTCTGGAAATGTTCCTGCTGTTCATTATCACAGAGCAGCATGCAGAGTTCTTACGCCAGTAGTAGTATGTGCGATGACAATGCTGTGTCTGTGGCGCTGACGTGGCTTTATAGGTTCTTCACCAATACAGGGGAGTACAGGGAAATATCTGGGTACTATTCACGTAGATTAGACTTTTGCAGCACTCACAGAATATATAGAAAATTTAAACGTGTACACAAGAAATAACTTTAGTGGCTGGAGAAGTCCGCAAAGTTTAAGACTACAAGAACAATTCCCTAAAACATGTAAGATACATAGCTATGATTGCAACTCACATTAATTGTTCCTTATAAGAAATTGGATGTCAAATGTCCTGGAATCCCAGTCTGGAACTTTAAAAAAATTTCAAGTGTATGTTTTCTTGTTTAAAAAGCAGCATTCTGACTAGTTTATTAAACACAGAAGTAGCTGGTAAGCAGTGACAGTAGACAAATGTTTCTATTCAAATCAGAAAATCCAATTTCTATGTTACTAGCATTAAAATCAACTGTATATTACTGGACTACTGAAGCCAGTGACAAATTCAGTAATCACAACTGAAAATCCTGAAGAAAGATGTTTAACTAAAAGCAGGTATGTCAAGTCACTAACTCCAAGGCGCACTCCCCTGTTGCTGATTTCAGTTTACTGATAACTTTAAACAGGGAATCATTACTTGCCTGTACTCCCATCCCTGCCCCCTCCCCCATTCAATTTGGGATAAACTTGAGCAAGGTGGCAACTAACTAGTTCCTGAGCCACATCTCCATTCATTTCCATTTCCATTAATTTTAAGATGCTACCTTCACAAATAATGTGATTTTCTAACTAATAACTGACATACTTACTGTTTTTCTGAACAATTCCAATTCATTTTCTGTATAGTCAGATGCCATTTTAGTTATTTCAGTTTCTGCCAAATTCACCTACAAAAAAACAACAAAAAAAAAAACTTAAACTGAAATCAAAGTGCCTTTGTATTTCGACACCATAAATTATAAAAAAGTCCTCTGGGGTAAAGAATACATGATCTTACAATTCACAGGAACATAATTTCTGTAAGTGGCATGAAAGAAGACTGTTCCTTAAGGATGGCACCTGATGGTGGTAGTCAAGTCCTTTCTTTACAACCCCTGACCTTCCAACCAGATGTTCTCCACAGCTGCCTCTGCCCAGTCCAAGCTCATAAAACAACCCAACCTCCCCCCCTACAGAGCTAACATAGAATATTAGTTCTATATAGTAGAACAAAAACATTACATCGGGATACCATGCTGGACAGCAGCAGTAACTGTTATACATTTTTGTTTCACTGTGAAAAACACTGATACTGCATATTCTTATTGCACATGCTACTGCAATTTATTATTAGCCCAACTTAAAAAAAAAAGACCCAGAAAGGCTAAAAGCAGCAGCTAATGTCAGAATACCTCCTGCAGTCTTTTGAAATTACTATATAACTGTACCTCTCTGACATGCACATTGCAGAGCACCTAGGGGAACTTTTTACAGGCCATTCCTTAGCAACCCTTTTAAGCTAGGTTGATTTTGAGCATGAGAAAAAGAAAACTAATTGGAGGGCTCTCCGTGTTTTCTAGTTTTAAAATCAGTCTTGAGACAGAAAGCCTCCTGTGAAGACGACATCTCACCTCAGCACTTAAGCAATGTTTATGCTAAATAAATCACACACTGCTATAGTCCCTGATGCCACGTTTCATTTCCACACGCATAGGCTGTTGCAGTTTACCCTCCCGCCGCCCTGTTCTACACAACTTGTACAGCAGGTGCCAGCAGAACAGTGGGACCGACCGGGGAAAGCCACGCGATGGCAGCACATCGCATACTTACTAAAACGTAATGTGCTCTCCCATCACTTTCCGACATTCCTTTTCGGATCTGCATAAACAAAGGCTGTAGATGGCTGTTAACAGTACTGATGAAATCATCCAGCTTATCATGCGCATAGTAGACTGAAAATAAATAAGAAAAAGCACATACACCAAAACCCCCAAACAACTACATACCAGTCATATCTTTTTATGTTTTGTCCGCTGAAACTTTTTTTTCCTAGGTAAAAGGCCTGAAAGTTAGTGAGGCAGAATTCAAACAGGTCTGTTACATCCAGCAGACCCATCATTTTCTCATGCTGCTGACTACTAGCCTCCTGAGAAGCTCAGCTCCTTGACAGTCAGAGTTTAGAGAGTCCAGACCTTCTGCCTTGCTGCATGGAACCCACCACATTAATCCATTAGTTACAGTGACTTGAACTAAGTTGAATTGAAAGTAAAAGGCGAACAGGAAAAATTATTTTCCACAACAAAAAAAATATACTTGTTTTCTTTTAATTTACACACAAGGCATTCCTTGTTTGTGTTCTGTTTTGCAAATTAATGGCATGTAAAGGACCAAGTTACATACCAGAAAACTTAAAATTCTAGCATCATGGAAATACAGGTAATATCTTGTGTCATCTACCAGCAGTTCTACCATAGACATAATTAAGACGGACTCTGGAGTCATGCTGTAGAAGCACACACTATGGCTTTTGCTTGCACAGCACTAGCACACACCCTCAAGAATTTCCATCCAGAACAAAATGTCAAGTGGCAAAACTACTGTTGATTTCAGCAGGTTAGGATTTAAAAAAGAGTTAAGTAACACCTCACAATTATAGGAAAATGACTGATGTCTCAAAACCACTACCAGTTATCACTAACTTAATACTACTCTCCGTTATAAGTCAATCACTTGTGTAACAGCATTAGTCAGAGGTCCCACTCTCAAAACCCCACTATACTTTATACTGTAGTACAATGCAGAAACATCAGTCAAAGGATGCTCTTGCCCAAAAAAGTTCATGGTTCTGATACAAAAGACTCCATAAGTGAACAAAACCAACAAACATCAAGAACAGTAATAAAGTAAGTGTAATATTAAAGTAAGTACCATTTTGTCAAATTGTTGTGCCACCCATCTAGCACCTGTTGGCAGGAAACACTCTGCATACATCAAAGCCAGGGAGTGTCAGTGACAGAGGGCAAGATGAAAGATAGAAGAATATTCTTTTGTACAACAGCTGTAACATTTTAATGTGAGATGAATGGCTGCTCTAGTGGACCTTCAGTGAACAAAAGGGCTATAAATTCTCTGTAAAAAATGTACGGGGAACAGACCACATGAAGAGCTGCACTTTAACAAGCTGAACATCTAAGAAGTTGGTCAATTTATAATTCCAGACTCCAGAGAAATGATAAATGCCCTTTACTATTTGCAAAAGCTTGTAACTTCTCTCTATGAAACAGTTCTTGTACAGGCAGCCATAGCAACTGATTGCATAGAAACTGTTTACTCAAATATATTACTACTGAAAAAAAGTTACTTATTGTCAACAGATTTGATGAGAAATTAAGACAAACTAATGTGATCTTCACTCTTTAAGTACCTACAATCTTTGTAGTCTGACTATGTGTGTACAGGAATCTCTTTGTCCATTTTTCTTCTGGTAAAAATATCTTGGAGGTGTCAACACTACTTCGAAAGACTGTGTTTAAGAAGACCTTGTTGTAAAATGAGTATGTTAGATGCATATAGAGCCAGGACTACCTCCTACTTCCAAAATGCTGGATTAAACTGTTTGAAAAGTCTTCATTTCAAATAACTTCCTCTGTAAAATGTAGTACTTAAAAAAAAAATAAGACGGTTACAATTGCTTTAAATTATTTTTTGTTACATAAACAAAATTATTTCCTTCTATAGGGCATAAAATGCAATCTCAACTAATACTGTATCACAGATGCACTTACTGTAATCTGGTTTTGGTCAAAATTAAAGCAAATTGCTATTCCAGTACCCAATTATGGACACAACAAAGTTGTTCATAGCATGTAAAACCAAGTATATGCAGGACCCTGGAATTAGTTCTGTGTGTCAATAAACAACTCTCAGCCCTGAACTCTTAATATTGGTAACACGTGACAGCATTAGAGAGTTCGTTATGTGTTACACTAGAACACTTGCCTGCGAGCATTTTCTTTAGAAATTATTTCAGTTCATTGAAAGATAGCAGATGAGCAAATAAGACAGTAAATAAATGGAACACAAATATTCTGGGGGTTAGGGCAGGTCCTAAATTTAAACTCTTAATAATAAACTCAAATATTTTCTACAGAAAAGCTGAACAGATCCCTCACTGAAGATAAAGCAGAGGTCCTTGGAGAAAGCAGAAACTTTCTCAATGTGTTTGTATGCAAACCATAAACAGCAGATAGTGTAACAAACTTACACACTCTTGGTTAATTATGACTTTTCAACAGGCACTGTTTTAAACTTTCTTGCTCAAAGACAAGTGAACAATAGGAATCTTATTACTTATTCTGGCAGGTCACAGCTTCATGATAAATTTAAAAACATACTGGCACAGTTGCAAAATTTGAGCTCCCATGTTTACAGCAAAAGACCACAAATAAGCTGAGTGAATGCTTTAAAAGAAAAAGATAGGGCCTTTACATATCGTTATCTATCTATATACTTCATCTCCCATGTTCTCTGTAACTAGAAGATTAAGCAGAAGATTAAGTACAATTCTGGTCTGCACAGTAGCAATATGAAAATGTCGTGGTTTTCTTTGATGTCACTGAGGAGATACAATATAAGCCACTGACCATCAGTGTTGATACTTCCAGTACATTTTCAAGATCAAACCATATTAAAAAAAATAACAATTACACAATAGCTTTTGGCATAGAGTTAATCAGTTTGCAAACTTCAGTATTAAACAAAAAAAAAAAAAAAAAAAAGGAAAAAACTTTAAGAATAGCATGGCAAATTACTTTGGATTTTAAATCACCGATGCTCAGGTTTCATTTCACAGAAGAGTAGAAGAAGAAGAAAATATTCAGAAAAGTGAGTTTCTTTGAGCAAAAAGCCATGGTGGGGTTTAGAATTTTTTTCTCCCCATTTCCTTCAGCTACTTTCTTAGTAACAAGACAATTAATATAACAAGCAGCTCCCTATGAGGATTTGAAAATGCTGCCATCTAACTTGATTACAGCTAGAAAAAACTGAAGCAACAGGACCATTACCAGTAAGAGAATCTAAAAGCTTGTTTACAAAGTTCTTTAAAAACTAAACATTCTTGATTACGCATCGCAGCATGTTGTTCAATACCTTTTTTTTCCCCCCTTCTGTTTAACAACATCAAAACCAAGCCTGAACACTTATTTGTAGTAAGTGTAATAATCAAGGTATTATACATAAATACATAAAACCAGGCAATCCCTGCCTTGGAAAGCTTGACGACATTTCAGCTATGAACTACACTACATCACTCACTGTTAGGTATATGTATCCTGCTTTAGATTATTTTAAGCTCATAGGAAACCATTCACATTAAACCTCTTTCTTCACATACATCTACCATACATGTTTCAGCCTTCCCATGAAAAATAGAATCCCTGGGAAAAGAACAGGTTGCTACTTCCGGCAGCATGCTGCCACACAACAATCTAGAACCAGAACAATTAGACTGCAAACAAGTTTAGGGCAGGAAAATACTAGTTATTCAAATGCTGCAAATGGATTTTCACCAGCACTGCAATGCTGATACTGAAATTCATTACAACTCTTCAAGTGTAAGAACTCATAGCCAAGACTCTGGTTTTAAAGTGCAATCACTAACCCGCCACCTGAGTGATGACTAATACCTACACCCTACTGCACTGCTGGCCTGATACAACTTGAGACCGGCACATCCAATCTTTTTTCAGTCTTCTTAACACAGGGCATATTGAATTTTGACCTAAGGGATACAGTCAGTCTTCATTACCAGAACATCTGAATGAGTAACTGATAAGCTTCTCTACAATTTACATTTCAACCCAACTACAAGGCATCCAATATGAAGCAAAAAATATTTAGCAGAAAATACAGCCTGTGTTACATGGGACACAAATAAAGATTACCTTAAATTCTATGGATAAATAGATACAAATCCACAGTACAAACAGAGAAGTCCCTATAGAGCAGGTAGCACTGTAACAATATACAAGAATACTACCAAGGCAGGAGCATGGCTTCCTGAAGTAGCAATGGGCAATACGATGCAGGCAAGATGGGAAAAAAGTACAGCTCTCCACCAGAAAACCTCTTCTCATCCTCAGCAGAATGTTTCCTCAGCATTTAATTCTCCCCCAGCATGTCAAAGAAATAACTAAACTGCATTTACTTAAAAGTGTTCACTACGCTAGTAAAGTACTGCTGAAGAACTGTGGGATCTCTCTGTCTGTACTCCCACTGGTATTCCCCAGTCTCTTTTCTGTCGGAGCTCTGTGATACTTTTCATTGTCTACACAAAAATGCCTAGTTTGAGAAGCCAAGAGCAATGCTTTCTTTTTCTAGTTTTGACATACTTGATCCACTATAAAGCAAAATATCACAACAGTGCAGTGTATTGTTCTGTTGTTTTGCAATGCAAACTTCTCTGGTAACATGAAACGTAGGCTTCAAACAGACCTTTATCTGCAAATTCCACCACAGATAAGAAAAATTCCCCAAAGCTCTAGCTGAACTTTGCAGACAAGATGCACGCAAGATGAGCACACTATGTTACACACAGAAGTAGCTGCTGGGGCATTTGCTAGAGTACTAAATACTAAAAGACATACAAAACATGTAAAGTAAAAAATGCTTGTCTATTCTATGAATCCCTGTTTCCCATATAAAATGTATTTAGTGGGTCTTTCAATGGCCAAGCATGAAATATGTATGCTTAAGAAGTTGGTATGATTTCAGACTAAAGTCAACCCTAAGTTATTTTCTTCTGAGTTCAGCTACCAAGCCAGTTAAATAAAATACAAGATACAGTTAGACAAAAGCCAGTCTGATGAAATCCACATTAATAAATGGTTAATCAATATACTCCTTCTCTACCTCCAAATAGGCAGAAAAAAAAGCAGATTTCTCTTATTCTTCCATTTTTCTAAACATCCTTTCATATATGGACTGTATCAGCCATTTTTCTAATTAATTTCGCTGTAAATTAATATACAGTTAAATCTTATAATTAAATGTATAAATACTACCTAATAATGTCCTTCAGGAAACACAGCCATTGGTTTGAAAGGCAACCTGATTTTGTCCCTCCAAATTATCTTTTGGTTCATAAGAAATACAGCAAAAGAAAACGTATCTGTGTATTCTGTTAACTTTCTGGCGTTGAAGAATGTGGCAAACAAAACACTTGTGAATGATACCATGTCTTTGGAAAATAAATGCCTCATATTGTTACATACTCATCAAATGAAGATGTGCTGAATCCAAGAAAAAAATAGATAAACCTTGAAATCTATCAAAGGATAGAGAGCACATGAATCTCAATATTCGTTCCATTATCTGTAAAAAAAAATAGTCGTGCTACTACAGAGTGGCATGTGTTTTCCAGGGAGATGCACCATCTTTCCAGCTGTACTATTCAGAGTTTCAGTTATTAAAAGAACTTCAGCTGGGTTGGAAGACAGCAGGAAAAGTAACTATAAACTCTGCTATTTTTACTGTTTCCTGATTTCAGTCTGGGGTCAGACTCAGAACAATATTCTCCTCTCAGTGTTTTGTAAAGGGGCCTGACAACAGCCAATTCAAACATTACCATTTCCCTGAAACAGTTACTGTTATGACTTGTCTTCATTAGATACAGGTTTTTTATCCTTTTGTATTTAGGGAAACCAATGTCATAGACAGGAGACAGCCTTGTTATGGAATGCTTACAACCTGCAGGAGAAAGGAAAACAATTCAAATACACTAGTTTTACTAACATTAGCTATAACCCAATCTGAAAAATATGGTTCAGATTGTAGTAAGCAGTATTAAGACGTATTTGAAGAAACTCCATTGAAATCAGCAACAGCCCATTCAGGCTGAGTTTCCTCATAAAAATGCTATTACCATGATCTCACAAATTGTGATAGCATTAACTTTGCTGCTAACAAAGATGGGTTTGTCAAATTGCTGGTTCTTTTGTTCGTAATACAAACATGGGGGAGAAGTGTTCCATTTAGCAAGTCTAGTTCAACACTCTTTTGCCTCCCAGCATGACAAAGAGCTTTCCTACAAGCATTTAATAAAACTGTAACAGTTTCAACTCCCACACTCTGTCTGTGTAATTTCACAAACTCTTCCATTACACATCAACTGTCACTATGCAGAAAAAATACCAAGCACTTGGTAGGCAGCAGTTGCAATGGAGCCATTTTTTTCTAAATCCTTCTATTAAATATACCTTCCTAATGAATAACTCCATCACCTCTTACTGCAATACCACTCACTGATCCTTCATACTGAAAACGCAACCTAGCTGTCATGTTTTTTTCTTAAGGTTCTTTGTTCTTACAACACAATAAAGTCATTACAGCCATGCTATTGGCTTAGGCCATCTGTGGCACTTATGATAAATTCTTTTAAAAATCACAGTGACTTCGTTCTCACAAATATAGAGGTAAGCCTGTAAAAAGCAACATTATTTTTCCCCACTTCCATTTTTTTAAAGTCAGAAATCCAGGCAGGTGCTGAAGTAAGCTTTTGGCTCAGCAGAGTGGAAGGACTCCACGTGTGGCAGCAAAGCAAGATGCAGTTCACAACAGCTTGTGCACATGAGTGACTACGGTCTTTTCTCTTAACAGAGAGAAAGAATAGTTAGCAATGGTGATGCTAAAGTTATCATCCCAGTTAAACACCAGCAACCAAACAGTTCAGTTCCTCTACAGTTACTGGTTCAACACTCAACAAACTCATGCAGATATACTGAACTGACTAAACCCCTCAAACCACTGCTGAGACTCTTATTTTTAAAGTCATAAATACTAGAGAACTAGCAGATAACTTGAGACAGATATTTAGTGTATATTAGATCTCAGAACGTGTTTGCTGGAGTTATCTGCCTTTCAAAAGTAATGGTTTAAAATCACTAATTGGAACAGCATTTGGGTGTTTCATTTTAAATGGCACTTTCTGTTCTTATACATTCCATGTCCTTTTCAGTTTTGTTCATAAATAAGGAGAAGATGAAAATAGAGGAATTTTATTCTTTCACTATTTTCTGGGAACCAGCAACTGACACATCTAATACCTACTCTATTAATTAGCACTAAACACACTACTCATGACAGCTTTATTTTGGTTTATACCCACCACATTTTCCAAAGTAGTGCAGGTAAAATACAGATCTCTGATCTGTAAGATGTCTGAAAAAAATTCTTATTCAGTTGATTACACATTTCTGTACTATTTAAGTTTGAACATGAATTTCAAACAAATTTGATAGTATGCAATCAAATTTTTATTACACGTGCCATAAATTTCAGCTTGGTATAGCATATATTAAAACTAAGCAGCTGACCATGTAATCTGTCAGATACAACGGATTTAGTCAACATGAATAACGGTATACAATTCAGTATGAATAAGTATGAAGGAAAACATTCTGGAAATCTCAGCATTAAAAAAAATAAATCCATTTTTCACACTTGATAAAGTATAACCTATGAAAAACATCTTTGCTAAAATAAAAATGTTAGTATGACCAGATCAAAACTTAAATTTCCTTATTGCTGTATTTTATCTTTTAGGAAAGAAAGAAAACACATCATTAAAGTTTTTTAACTTCTTTTTAGATGGTGTATGCTTTTCAGCAGTCTAATTAGTTGTAAGCTGCACCAGCAAAAAACCAGTTCTTCCATCTCCCTATTTTTTCTCAAAAAGAAAGACACACCTTTATGTATTTCACAGCAGCGCCTGTGTAATTTCCTTGCCTCTGATCCTTCCATTATCCCATGAGACATCAGGACCTGCAAGAACCGCCGGTGAGCATCAGTCATCTGAGCTGCCATCGCAATATTCCACCCGGCTTGAAATGCTGTGAATGGTGTAAGCTGTAATTAATGCACATGCTCATGCAAACTAAAAATACACAGTCCAAGCATACATAAGATTTCAATTAAACTCTCTAAGATTGAATCACGGCAAAAAAGCAGATATCCCAGGTTGTTCTCAGAATACACATGGTGACTAACTCCAAGGTTCTACGAAAAGGATGCAAAAGATAGAAGACGAACTAATTTTAGCTATAGACTAAGACAATGTTGGCACCGTGCTATCACACCCCCAACCAAAACCAGCAGCACTGTGTATAACACCACCTCGCATAGTTCTGTGTTGGATGCTTCTGCTCACTGCACATCCTAATAACCTATCTAGAGCATAACTTGCTGCAGACAGAAAATCCTTCTCTAAACGTGAAGCACAGCAGAACTAAATAAAAGCATCTCAAGAAATTCCTCGGCCACTGCAGCCAAATAATGGCCAATAGTTCACAAGAAAAAAGGAGCTTCCAGCGTCCTCCTAGCCAAGGGACCAAGTAACCAAGCGAACCAGACGCCGCGGCCTGCCGGGCCTGCCGGGCCCGCTGGCGGTCCCTGCCCGGCACGCGCGGCGCGCGCGAGCCCGGGGCGGGAAGGGGGCTGTTCCTCCGCCCCTCGGAAGAGCGCAGGAGCGGTATCTTCGCGGGGGGCGCCGCGAGGCCCGCCGCCAACCCCCCCGGCACTCGGAATCGTCTCTACCAAGCGGAGCCGTAGGGGTCGGAGAAAGGGCGATGCCACGGGTTACCCTGGCGGGGGCGGAGGCAGAGAAGAGGGGCAGGAGAAACAGCATTAGCCTCCGCAGTAAGGGAGAAGAATGGTGTGTTCCGAAGCGGTGGGCGGAACCATTAGGAGTCTGGTAGGGGGGGAGGGCAGACCTACGAAGGCGCTAGCAGGGGGCGACTGGTGCTGGGCGGGAGGAGGCGGGAAGTAAATGAAGTGGTGTGCTGGGGAGGAGGCAAGGGAGAGCGGCTCGTTGGTCTAGGGGTATGATTCTCGCTTCGGGTGCGAGAGGTCCCGGGTT
>JAVJGJ010000047.1:24829538-24845295 GCA_035590215.1 Microhierax caerulescens | reverse complement strand
TTCTGTCAGGCCTAAATTACAAAACGCCCGAGCCTGCCTTGCCGCTTGCAGGCCCCAGTGGCGCGGTGTTACGTGCTCTGCTGACTGAAAACGGCCGGGACGCAGAAACTTTAGCTGTTTTAGTCGTAAAGTTTTTTTAAGGAAAACCCATCTGCTCGTTTTGAGAGGCTCTCCTCGTGTTTGTGAGGAGAGGTTTCTCTAGATGTGCCCTGTCCCCCTCCAGAAATGCAGATGTCATTTGTATGTTGTCACATCAAATAACATTAATGGTCTCCCAGACTTCACAAAGGAATTTTGTAGAACAAGGCTAATATTAAAATATTAGTTAAATTACTAATTTTAAAAGAATGCCTTCTTTAAAAGACACCATTCTGAAGTGAAATTCCTTCTTTAGTGATCAAACAATGTGATGCAGGAAATACCGTGTCAGATAAACAGTAATGTGTGTATTTTGCCCTTTAAAATAAAAAATGGGACAAAGCTTCGCCACTGAAGAATCCGTAATCTACGGATCTCAGTTTCTGCTTGTCCAGCCATAGTAGTCTCAGCAAGAAGAGGTAACGTTAACACAGCAGTGTATTAACTGGATGGCAAAGCAGCAAGTGGCAGTGGTTTGCTGTTCAGTTTAGGTAACACAAAGTGGGAACTATTGAATTTTATCTTTTGGCTCTTCATCGACCAAAGCTGCCATCCTTAATTGTTGGAACTTCTAAATATCTTCCAGTTAGAAAGTCTACCCTTTCATCTAAACGTCCACCTTAACGTAGTATACAGGACTTCCTCCTCAACTTCCAAATTCTTGTGAAAACCCACTTTGTCAGAGACGCCTACGCTTTTTACCATACACATACTTTGTGCAGTTGCCTCCGAGAGTCACACTGCGTGTCAAAGATCGGTAGTATGGTTTATGTTCCTGTAGGTCTATTATCTTGTATAGGCACGTAGAGGAACAAAAAAATCAATTAAAAGCAGAATAAGAAAAGATAGAAATTACTCCCAGACTTTTTTCAATTCTGATACAAAATCAGTTTAGGAATTTTTGCTTTGCTACATACTGCTTATCTCATTTTAGTCTGCAGTTGCAGCCAATGTTTTAAACCAGAAAGCAGAAGACAGGATGTATTTTAATTTCAGAAAGAGCCACTTTGAAATAGCAA
This sequence comes from Microhierax caerulescens, assembly GCA_035590215.1. Lineage (NCBI taxonomy): Eukaryota > Metazoa > Chordata > Aves > Falconiformes > Falconidae > Microhierax > Microhierax caerulescens. The sequence goes on along the minus strand of JAVJGJ010000047.1, from coordinate 24,844,138 downwards.
GTGGTTCTTTACCTGTACAATTGCAGCAAAAGTAAATTCAGAAATTACTGTTGCCTCTCTTGAGGACATGAATTACTCTGGGCTTAACAGTTTTGCAAATTATACCTGTAATTTCTTTAAAAGCCCAGACCAGAAGTTGTTACTGTTTTTCTTGATAGTAAATGAAATCTTTTCAATCATACTGTATTTTTTGTTGGGACAGAAGTGATAAACAATCAAAGCATATAACTTGTGCCAGTGATCTCACAGACCTGCTTCTAGCCCTGATAGAGATTTCTTTTGTAGTGTTGGGGAAGTCACATCTTTTATACCTTACTTTCCTCAGATATATTTGGATTACTAGGTTTGCTGTTTAGGATTCTCTATATGTGTTTTGTACTTGTTTAAGATTGCTATTTACAAAGAATAACTTAACGAGCTAACAGACAGGAAACCTATTTCCAATTTAAAATTTCCTCCCTTTGTATTGGATTTATAGTCCACTACTCTTAAAAAAAAAAAAAAAAAGTTTGTGCAGTTTTGTTAGAGCTGTGGGTTAACTCAATTTTCATCAACATGTGCAGATCTTTTCCCCTGGGGGGGGGAAATTTTTGCTCTGTGATCTGTTGATTCTTACTTGGTGATGCTTATGTGATACAGGATTCTCTGCCAAAGTTTAAGAGTTTCTTGGAACTCCAGTCATGCAGCAGTATTACTTAACAATGGACTGGAAAGCAAACGCTTCCTCTCTTGAGGATTCCAGGAAAAAGGAGGAAAAGAAGAAGGTATTTTTGTGCCAGAGCTGTTTGCTTTTTTTTTTTTTTTTCTCGCCCCCTCCTCCCCCCAGCAGCAGCAAAGGCAGTTGTTTTGTTCTAAAAAAATTAATATATACTGTGCTCAATCGTGTTTTGTCTGTTCCTAAAACATGAAAAGCTCAGCTCTTGAGTAATAGTTTTCTTGAGGATTTATAATAAATTTGTCTTTCAAGTATGTCCTTTATTGCTAGATGCGCAGTAACTGCCTCAGAGGTCACAAAAGAGTTTCCATTCTAATCTTCTATTTTTGCTAACAGTGTTCTTATCCATGAACCTCTAAGGCTGACATTTCCCACATTTCATCTTCAGAAGCTTATTTTGAAGAGTGGTCAGTCATGCATGTGAGAATGGAAGAAATACAGTATCATTAAACATGACTTTTTCTGACAAGTGCAGAAACTTGGATTATGAGTTAATTGCCTTGGAGCTGACATACTGAAGTAAAGATTGATCATAAGTGAAGTGCTAGTACTTCTAAATATATTGAAAAAAATTAAGATTCTATTGCTACATTTCACAGTAGTTTGATTTATGTAGATATATTTAACAGTAAAAGGTATGGTTGTCTTTATTAAAAAGTTATTTTTCTGTCCCTTACTCAACTGAGACAGAGTCTGGCTGTCGTCCACCTTGTGTTTATTCTATTTGAGTGTTTGACAACAAATATTCAACAGCGGTGCTTGAGAATCTTCCCGGTTCTAGAGAGGAGTTATCTGAGGGGCTGTGGCTTTGGTAGCATGCCTTTGAGGTTGCACATCCTTACATGTATTCAGCACCCTTTTGCATACCTTCAAAAGGTCATGAATTTTTTTCCTGAGCTTGTTATGTAATACGTTTATACAGTGGCAGAGTTGCTGATCTCTTGTTAGTTCCTTTTGTCTGGTGAGCTGGTGAAGCTCAAATCGTTAAAAGTGTCAAAGGTTGTTCTACTGCTGTAGTTGTAGCAGAGGGTATCAAACCACCATTAACAGATACATTTCAATGGTCTCTTCTGCTTCAGAATATAACAGAACTTTTGCAGAAAGCCCAACATCACTGTCCTGCTCCAGGCAATCTCTGTTCCACTGAGTGAAGAAGAGAGAACGCAGAATTGTGAGGTTTTGAAATAAAAAAATACCATGCCACTTGGGAACTTTGCAAATGTGAACAGAGCAACTGCAGCATGCAGGTGGTAAAAACACTGCATCCAGGCTCAGAGGTTAGAAAACACCAAGAGCAGGAGAGGAAGAGACAAAAGGGTTGTGTATTAACAGAATGTGCTGCTGAATGAGTTTTATCCCTCTTTATACTGAATGCAAAGTCATGGTTATTCCATAGTAGTTAGTGTGACTTTACATACAAATTTACCAAAATTTTAAATGTATCACATACATTTCTAGTGATATGAAAGCTGGTAGCCATATCTAATCCAGAATATGATCTTCCACTAAGTGGCTGAATTGCATTAGCAGAGGAATCTTGGGGAAAGAAGGTTTTTTGGAAGTCTTTATTTCATCTGTTTTCAGTTTACTTAAGTAGCTTATCTGTGCTTAAATAATTTTAATATGTAAAAGCTGCATAACTTTCCTTCCCTGAAGTTGTTCTGGTTGTATCATGATTAGGTATGCGTTTTACAACTTCTTCTAATTATTTACTGTTTTAATGAATCTACACTCTGTTAAAGCAAGGTTCAGAGGTCTTTGCTAAACTCTTTTCCAAGAGGATGATATTCTTATTATCTAGGGTACCGGTGATAGGACATGGGGGAAACATTTTAGTCAATAGGTCAGATGCTTCAATCTTAAATTCTTTCACTTGTCTGAGTGGAATTGTAGGGCTTTGGTGGTATGTTGATTCTAAGTAATTTTGGTCTAGTGCTTACCCTTTTAATAGCTCGCATACTAGTAGCTGAAGAGTGTAGGTCTGCTGCCAATGTCAGTCTAGCATCCTCTGTAATTAAACCTTTGCAGGAATATCTTCTAGCTTGTTTGTATTATCCTTATTTTTCCATACTTAATGTTGTTCCATGGGCTAACTTTAGGGGAACCAAGCACTGCAGGATCCTAACATCTAACAGAGTGTTAGGAAGAACTATGCTTACCCAAACCTTAACTGGGACAGTGGTGTAAGCTTATAATAATCTTCTATTTTCAGCATTTCAGCACACCTTGTCCTACTGAACCTGGCTAGCATCGATGATGGCAAGACTGCCAAGTGCTGCACTGCATGTCCTGTGGATCCTTTTCTTCACATATACAACAAATGAAGGTATGTTTGTCAATGTTTTAAATTATTATATTGGGGTTCATTTTCCCATGACTAGTAGGCAACACGATACCATTAACTAACTAACATAAAATGTGTAGTAACTTCAAATGACAGAAATATCTGTATACTAGAATAAATTCTTACTTTTTTTTTCTTTTCATTGACTTTTTCCAAATGGGCAAGAAAAAAATAGGAATTTGCAGGAACAAGAAACCGAACTTTGGGAAGTCTTCTTGCTTCCCCATTATTTAAACTCTGTTGGACACCTTACTGGAAAGAAGGTGCTCAGCAGTAACCCAGGGACATCTCTGCAGAAATCCTGTAAGACCAGAAAGTACTAGTCTCTCATTTGCTTATTTTCGTAACTGCCACTGTTTGCTGTGTGGGACCTTGAGAGGGAAGAGGGATGCTGTAGGTATCGCCTGTAGGTCTGCTGTTAAAGGGCGTCTGCCGATTTGTGTTCTCTGAAGTGTACAGAGTTACTCAGTTGGGAAATTTAGTTGACTGGATTTGAACAAATTTTGCTGGTGGTTGCTGTCAGACATTACATGCTCTGGCTTGTGTCTGTGCAGGGACAGGTGACTGGCATGGTGTCCTATGTGTTCTTCACTGCACCCTTCATTTGGTCTGGCAGGACATGTAGCTGCATTGAGTCTTCATGCTGCTTGATAGCTAATGGTCATTTTCTGAAGTTCAACTGGCAGGAGCTGAATATGATTTTTTTTTTCCTTGTATCTTTTGTGATACTTGATTATAAAGTCAAAATTAGATATATGAAATCATGCTTTCCAGGAATGCATTTTTATTCTCTGGAAAATTAATCTTTCATTTTGCTTTCTGTAGTTTTTAAGTAGTTCCACAGTAGTCCACAGTGGTTTTTTCCTTTTTTTCTTAAAAAAGCAAACCAAAATACTTACAATTCAAAATAGCCTGTCTCTAAAAAATGTTTATTAGCTACTTTCTTGTGTACTATGAAATAGTACAATTTGAATTAATGAGAAGGATCAAGGTTTGCGAGAGCGCATTGGCTGCGTCATCTGATTTAGGTAATCCCACATTTTCTGTAAATGAACTTTATCAGGGTTTAATTCTACAGATTTTTCCCCCTGTCATCTTGTCACCCCACCCCAGTTAACCACATGTTTTAAGTTTCTTCAGCATTGTGTTGTAGTTGAGGATTAAAAAAGAAATCCAGTATTTCAGTTCCCTTTTTTAACTACATGGATTGAAAACAAACTCTGTACTGTATGTGGTTTCAAAAGGAAATTCTTAAATATCTAAAGTTTAAAAACATGTGTATCAGAGGTAGCAAAGGGAGGTGGTCACAGGAAAAGAAAACAGAAGATACTTTCAGAGTCCTCATGTCTTTCCAGAACTCTAAAGTGAAGATAAAGCTGCTAATCATAGCTTAACACAGCAGGAAGAGCTTCATTTAATTGAAGTATTCTTGAAAGTGCAAGATCATTAACACATTGAAAAATAATGATGTTCACCTTTTAAAGGGCTTAAAAAAAGATACACTTCTTTTAAAAGTATATCTTAAAGTGGAAGAAAAAAGAAACCATCCATAAAAATGCAAATGAAAATCAAATACAAACGATAGCCACAGGATAGATAGATAATGGTTCTTTTAAAATAAATGAGCAGTGTGACTGTTACAGTATTGCAGAAGTTTAATCTTTAACTTGCTGCTTTTCTGATGATTTTGGGTTGGTTTTTTTTAAGAATCAGGGACCATCAGAACAAAAGGAAACTAAATGCGGAGCTACCATCCAAAAAGGATACAAGTGATAATTCTTATCTACAAGATAAATATCTAGCCTTAGTAACTAATATAAAACATTTTCTAAATATTTGAACAATAATAAAACTGTAAGATGCAGTCAGTTATAGATTTATAAGCAGTCAATATACCAGACAATTTAGATTACAATTTTTACAGAATTTTTAAATGGTTCCTTGACATTGGTGTAAATCCTCATTTGCATAAGTGAGCCCCACTAAGGTTATTGAGCTTACTCAAGTGATCCAAGACTGCTTGGTAGTCAAGTTTTATGAGAGGCCTTTTATAAGGCAAGTGAAAATGGTGTGTGGATTTTAATGAGGGTGAAAGACCGTACTGTGATAGTACTAAGCAATTGTTTCTTTGAGTCAGATTTTTATTGAAGTACTAGAGGATCTGGTGATGGATCCCATTGTGTGTTACATGTCATGTCCACTAAAAGGCATCTGACCATCCTGTTTACTACATTTGCAGATACTGTACTATATCGGAGTATGCAGAAGTTATATCAGAATAAATAACACATGGTCTACAGAAAAGTAGAAATGTAGGAAGGATAAAATAAAATTGGGTATTTTTGGTAACAAAAGGTTTTGCTTGGGAGGAATAATCTGAAACTTAAGTACCCATTGGAAAGAATAAGCCAATCAAGCAGTAGTGGCTGAAGGACAGGGATCTTACAGGATGTGAATTGTTGGCAACTTAATCTGGAATTTGCAATGTAAATTACAGGAATGGAGAGCGAGTGGTGTGCTGGACCATGAAAACAAAATTGGCCCTTGTATAATTGCTACAGGAAACCTTCTAGCAGAATCCCTTAGGAAACTATCAGAAAAGTACCTATTAGTAGGATTCTAAAAAAACAGCTAAAGCTGGTTCTAAATTCAAAATTGTTACGGGGAGTTGAGAGGTGGAGCAGGAGAGGATTTAGATCCGTACAACTTATGCAAGAAAAGGGAGATAATATTATTTGCCTATAACAGAAAAGTCAAACATCAGAGAAGGCAGAGAATTGTCTGGGATGATGAAAGTATATTTTCTACTTTCTTTCTTAAATACTGCCAGTGAAGGAGATTGTAAATGTGAAGCTTGGGAGCAGAGACTTTGGGCTTCTCTGTACCTACTCTGCTTGGAACAATGTGACTCAGTCTCTCCAGGTCTCCAAACACTGTCGTAATAATGAAAAGTAGAAGACAGAACAGGAAATACTGAGTGAAATTAAGAGAAGGTGTATATTAGAAGAAAGCCTGTGACAGGAAGATCTAGGCAGTGGAGAGCTGCTCTGGAGGGGCAGAAGGTATGCGTTTGGGAAGCTTGGAACCCTTGTAGGTAAAACACCAGTACACACCTGTAGGCAGCGATTGTGGTCTGTTAATTATCAGCATTTTGGCTTTTGAACCTTTTGTATTTAACACATAGGATGGTACTGTTTTATAATTAAATGTTGATGTGTTTTAGGTAGAGCTATCAGAATGAGATTTTCTGTGCTTGGAAGGCTGTGTTGGATGAGTTGTGCCTTTCTGTTTCAATATTACTACTGCAGACCACCTTCTTTCTCTCCAGGACTGTAGGCATTATCTCTGGAAAGGTGGAGACGGTGACACGCATCTCTTTCAGTTTACTCAGAACACGAAAAATAACAACGCTTCCACTTAATGTATAGGGAGTTGGTAGCTCTGTTTAGATGGAAAAGTTAATGTTTCTGCTTAGTCTAATTTATTCTTTTTATTCTCTTGCTTCTCATTGTGTGCTGCTTCTCCCTAGTTATGTCTGCAGGACACGTACAGGAATTTGCATGCGTCACTGACTATGACAAAGAGCTGGTTTGTCACTGGAAGGTGCCTGCGGACATTAACTGCTCCAGAGAATTCCTGCTCTACTACAGGAAGGAATTTATTTCTAAACAGTGAGTGTTTAATAAGATGTTACATTATCATTGTTGGAACTTCATGTATCCTGTAGCCATTACCAGCTTTGACTTCCTCCCTCTACCATGGATGCCTCGTACAAGATGTAGTAATCCAGATTATTCTTCTTGCTAGGGGAAAATGGGTTGCTGCAGTTAATGGCATGCTCTGTTCTGTGTTTTACCCTTCCGCACACCTCTCTGCACTCTTAATACAGAGGAGTAATCAGGTCCCACTTGTAGGAGTGTGTTGTGGTTTAACCTCAGCCGGCAACCAAGCACCATGCAGCCACTTGCTCACTCCCCCCCACCCGGAGGGGTGGGGAGGAGAATCAGAAAGGAATGTAAAACTTGAGGGTTGAGATAAGAACAATTTAATAATTTAAACAGAATAAAGAGGTCAGAACAGCAATAATAATAATAACAACAGTTATAATGGAAAGGTGGGGAAAAAGGGTAAAATCCAAAGGAAAAGGGAAAAACAAGTGATGCCTAGTACAACTGCTCACCACCCACTGACTGATGCCCCGCCATCCCCAAGCAATGATCCCCCCCTGGCTAACCCTCCAAGTTTCTGTACCAAGCATGATGTCCAACAGGATGGAATACCTCTCTGGCTGGTTCGGGGCAGCTGACCTGGCTGCTTCCCTTCCCAGTCTCTTGTGCCCCTCCAGCATTCTGGCTGGTAAGGCCCAAGAAACCGAAAAGTCCTTGACTTAGTATAAACATTACCCAGCAACAATTAAAAACATCAGTGCAGTTATCAGCATTGTTCTCACATCAGAGCCAAAACAAAGCACTGTACTAGCTACTAAAAAGAAAGTTAGCTCCATCCCAGCTGAAACCAGGACAGAGCAGTAGGGCTCCCATAAGTTTACCCAACCTTAGTTTCTTGTGAAATTTTACCTTCTTCGGGAGAAATCTTACCTGATTCACCAGTCTGTAGCCAGTGTGAAAGGTACTCTCCCTTAGAACCCAGGTGATTATCTCTGCATACAGTCTAACTGTGTTGAAGCACAGACTGTTGTCCCTATTCTGCAGCAGGGCCAGTCATCGTCTCCTACAAAGGAAGATGCATTGGTGCTCTCCTGTTCCTCTCCATATGATTTCTCCACACAGATGTCTAAATAACCAAATAACAGCATCTTTGTACACTGTAGTAAACCTGTTCCTGTACTAGCAAGCTGACAGTACACTCGTTCAGAGGTTGAAGTGTGATGAAGGGTGTTAATTTTTCCTTTTGGGATCAATCCTTAGCCTTTCTGTCAAGTTTTTCATTTGTACAATACAGATATCCAAGGGGTATTTGGGGAGGGTGGGGTTTTGGAGGAGTGCAGTTTTGGTTTGGATTTTTTGGGGCTAAACATTTCTGGGAACTGAGTTTGTTTGTCTTGGATTTGATTAGGTCTGCACATTGGGAAGCTTGATTTCACCTTATCAAGAAATAGTGTGTCACACTCTAAACATCACATGATTTTCTTCCTGTTTTTCAGAATGAGTGTGTGTGTCCCTGAAAACGAAGACAACAGTTTAAGGTGCACTTGCACAATATGTTCGGATTATTTTGTTTCAGGCCTCACATATATTTTAACTCTACAGTTCAATGGGACCGATATGTGGAATTACAGTGTTACACCAGCCCTGGTTGGTAAGAAACTGTTTACTTTGTCACCAGGACATCTGTTTCCAGGCTTTGCAATCCTAGCTAATTCTTCATCCATGTCACTGGAACAGTTTTTCCTTGTCAGAAGTGAAAAGTGCCATGCTGGCTTAAATGCAAAATCAGTTTGGCTTAGAAATCTTGATTCTGGAGTAAATTCTTAAGGACAGAGTGTAAGTAATGGGGCAAGTGAAGAGTGATTCTTCCTCTAGCTGTACCCTCTCAGCTGCCAGCCAGCAGCAGTTTGTTAGCTTAGGCGTGTCTTCAGTGCATTTTACTTGTGGCTGTAGAATTCAAGGGCAAAAAGAAGCATGCCACTTTCAGTTTCTAGAAAGACATTAGGTTGTAGCTACTAAGATTTCTTCCATTCCTGTCTCTGTCATACTCTGATTTTTCATGCTAGTTGAATCATCCCTCATGAGCAGAGATTTTTGTTTTTTACAGTAATTGCTGTTGGATTATAACAACCAGTGATAAAACGTTAATGACTGCACTTTCACAGGGCAGAGTGTAGATACAGTTTATATCTCTGTGGGCACCTAGTTTGTTTAGAACAGTGTGCTTGTTCACACTTGTCACCTCAAAGGCTCAGAGAAATCATTCACTTACCTGAGGCAGACATTCATGTGCATTGGTGAGATAGTTCTTTTCAGAATACTTGATTGTTTCTGCTGCTCATCAGCAAGATAAGCAGGAGCCTGCATCAGTTTCTCAGAGTCAGGTGGCCAGGACACACCAGGACAGCATGGCTGTGAAGCTGTCAGAAGCTCCTGCCTGCCCCACGGCACAGTGTGCTATAGTGAGGGCACAGGTTGTTCCTGTTTTTCCACGCTAAAAGCTGCATCCAGTGCACCAAAAGGTTGAACTTGCAGTTTGTTCAGCCAGCTTAAAGAATCTGTGCTTGTTATATGAATCCCTTGTAATTGCTCTGTTTTGGCCTCTATCTCCTTGTGCTACAGCATAGTGAAGAGAGCTAAAGGCATTGACTGCAGTGAGATTCTGGTCTTTGGTGAATGTTTGCCCCTTTGCTTTTCTCCACCAGTGCTTTCCCTTTGCCATGTTCTCCTTATTTGTATTTTTTAATATACAGTTAAGCCAAGGGCCCCAAAAAATCTTGCCATTGAGAAAGTTGAAAATGGTAATTTTAATCTGAGCTGGGAGGAGAGCTACTCTCCTCCATCCATGCTCTCTGGACAGCCGGTCATCTATGAAGTGAAATACTGGAGGAAGCAGCACCCAACAGAGGTAAGAGACAGCCAGTCTCTTCATTTTCTCTGGAGCTTTCAAGTTTTAAAAGTCCTCTGAAAAGTCTTGAAACCATTTCATGACTAATGGTGTAAGGGCCAGCAAGGGCATATCCCACAATGTTCCTGATCACACACTTTTCCATAGGTCACATTCCCCCCAGGAGGTTCAGGTGGGCTTTAAAGGACTGAAACTAACCTGACTGCCACCCCAGAATGGTCTGATGCTCTCAGCAGACAGGGCAGAGGTTGAAAATACAATGCTTCTGTTCCCCGAAATTAATTTGCTCCTTGGACCTCAGGAAGCCAAAGGCTGTTCATAGCTCTGTGGTGCACTTGAGGGGTTTCAGACATCCTCCTGAACAATCCACTTCAGCACTGGGCTGCTTCTGATAGGGGAAGAACATCCATGGTGGCATGTCACAAATACCGTGTGCTCATGACCACAAAATGCAGTATCACACGCAGAAGATCAGGTATACTGTCATTCATCTGCTCATTTGTGAAAGGCCGCTGAAACATGTAACACTATTGTTATTTAATTGCTGTCACTAACCTTTCAGCTCCTAAAGAAATCCAAGTGAACTTTCTCACTGTCTTTTCAGGTTTCTGTAAAAGCCATTAACTACCAGACAAAAAGCTTTGAAATTACTGCAAGCTCCTTGAAGAGAGGCTATGATTATGTTGCAAGTGTAAGGTGCAACTATACAGACTACTCAGCTTATCGGAGTGAATGGAGTGACAAAGTTGAATTTCACTATGGTAAGTATAGTAAGAAATAGCAGCTTGATAAAAGGATAGGACAGTTTTATAAACCATATCATATATACCCCACCACTCTCTTCTCAGAGGAGAGTTCCAGAATCATCATCTTCATCCTTTTGAATGTATCGTGGATACCTCTGTAAAGGCTTCTGAAGAGACTAGATGTTAAAAGGCAACTCCTGGGGAAACTAAGGAAGAGAAGACCAAGAGAAGTTGGATTGCTTAGCCTTGTGAAAAAAAGGCTGAAAGGGGATGTGTTTGTTCTCTATAAATATTTCATGAAGTAGACACCAGGGAAGTAGGAGAGATACTTAAATTGAAGAACAATATTGATGTAAGAGCAAGTGGGTATAAATGAACCAAGAGATATGTAGGCTGCAAATTGAGCAGTACTTTAACTATCAGAGGGCTGAGGGTTTACAAAAATGTTAGAAGAGCAAAAGAGAGGACAAGAAGCGTAGCTGTACTACATTTTGTGGAGATTTTAGGGACCATGTGACAGGTTTGTCCCCGAGAGCTGGCACGTGGCCTCACAGTATGTGTTGGCTCTCCCAGCTCCTAACACTCACAGTAACTGACCACAATATCTGTACTGATCTTTCAGACATGCCACACACCATCACCACTGGTAGCTGTGTATGTTCTGTTGTTTATCTGCTAGAAGCTTTATTTTCCCTCCTCTGAAGGAGTACTTTTTAAGGTGCAAAAGAACAGCAATGAATTTGGTATTGCCAGCACTTGTATTTATATGCACATACACATATAAATGTATATGTTTGTTTAACAGATTACCAAGTAACAGCTGAAGATGTTCTGCAGATGGCTGTTCCAGTTTCCTGCATACTGATCATGGCAGTATCTGTAATTTGTTACTTCTGTTTTACCAAGTATGTATTTTACCAAGGTTTAATAGATGAGCAGTTTGCACAGATATCATTATTGCTATTGATTAGCTGAATGTTTAGTAGTACAGGAATCAAATGTTTTGTTTTTCCTAGGGACCTTTATCTTGTTCTCTGAGCAAACATTTTATAAACAAGAATCAGTTGCAGTCTGTCATTTTCTGTATAGGTAACTGAATATTCTCTATTAATTGTCCTAGAATGGGCTTGGACTTGTTAACAGCATTCGAAACAGGCTGCAGTTATGGGGTCTGTCAGTTTTCAACCCCAGTGTTTGCTGGAATTCCAGCAGTGAATGGTTAAATAGCTGTATTTCATTTTGTTTGTTTGGTTGGTTGGGGTTTTTTTAGTGGTAATGTGAAAGTGAGGTCCTATCTGTTTTGCACATCATTTCAAATATGATTAGAAGAACATGTGACTGTGGTTGTGCAGAGCAATCATGCACCAAACATATAAACATACTTGCACTTGTTTAATGAAAAGTAGCACTTGGAGATGCACACGTTTCCTGTTGCTGCAATGCAAATGGCTAAGAGGGAAAGAAGAACAGAAGAGGGAAGTATATGCTGATGAAGCCAAAATGCAGTCAAAACAAACTATTTTAATTCTTCCTTTGCAGAGTGAAGAAAGAATGGTGGGATCAAATCCCAAATCCAGCTAAGAGCCATTTGGTTGTAAAAAACGTCAAGGTAATTGACAGACTTTGCAAAGAATACCTTTTCCTGATCACCAGAAGTAGAATATGTAAAAAGTGCTATTGTCTGGCTAGTGCAGGGATACTAAATGCAATTCACATGTGTCCTGAATCTCATTTATATCTTCATTAGTTTTCAGTTTTGTGCTACATTGATGAAATTAAGTTCCCTTTCCATGACTTAAAGCAGAGTCATATGGAATACCAAATGTAAGTAAGATAAAGGGGAAAAAAACCCCACCTCTGCTTTACATTATAAAATAGTTTCCTATTACATAAACATTAACTGTCCTTTCCTTTTCACTTCCAAAATCAGAAGCTGCAAGAAATGTCTGGTTCAAAGTTTGTCAAGCCAAAGCTGCAAGGGAAAAGATAACATCGGGAATGTTGAGAAATCTTGCAGTTGCCACAGCAAGTCTGAAGAGTGGTTTCCAAAAGGCAGCAGTGCAGTTTTAACCCCTGAGACAATTCTGATTGAAGAGTCTATAGAAATCTGTGAATGTTTAACGGACATTGAGGCTGAGAGCCAGGAAGAGACTAGTGACCCAACCACTGTTGAGCCTCATGAGAACAACAGTGTCAGTGCTCTCAGAGAGCACACTGAACACAATGATGCTCTAGCTGACATGTTTCTTGAGCTCCTGGTAGATGAAAACAACGTGCAAGACAACAAAGACCCAGGCATCATCACAGGTAAGAATAAAACCTTTGAAAATCTTGAGTCAGAAAATCCGTCACAGCAAAATCCAAAAGAAAATGCAGCCCAGAGTTGGCAGCCATGTGATATTTCTCATACACTCTCCATTTTTACCAAAGCCTCACAAGATGACTACAATTGCAGTACAGCTAGCAAGAAGTCAGAACAATCAGAACAATCCTTTGAATCTGGCTATCGGAGCTCCAGCACAAATTCTGTTTCTCTGGATGCAGGAGATGTCCAGCACATAGTCCATCAACCGTGCAGTTCTGAAGGTCAGCATGACTTGTGTGTCCTGATCCAGCAAGCTCCAAATAAACCATCCTTTGTGACCAGAAAAGACAGAATAAGCAACCCTGCACATGAAAGTTTTGATATCCTTGTGTCTCCGTCCATGAGTTTGTGTAGCTCTGCATATAAGAGCTTTGACACCCTTATCTCTCCATCCACGGAGCCCTATGGTTCTGCCTACAAGAGCTTTCACACCCTTACCTCTCCATCTGTGGAGCCCAGTGGTTCTGCCTACAAAAGCTTTGATATTCTTGTGTCTGCATTCAAGGAACCAAGTAGCTCTGTATATAAAAGCTTTGATACCCTTCTGTCTCCGTCTGTGGCTAACAGTAGCCTGACTGTGTCTTTTGAAAATATGTGCTCCTCACCACCTTTGACACAGTTTTCAGAGACACTAGAACTTAGCTGTGGAGATGAAATTTATCGACCCCCTAGCAATCAGACATGTTACACCAACTACAGATCTCCCTGCACTGAGCTTGAGTTTCAAAACACCTGTTCAGAACATGCCAATTTTCCATCTTCCTCCACACATGCAAATGAGAGTGCTTCAGCTTTCCTACCAGAAAAAGAAATACATAAGCAAGTAACATACCAAAATCTTCAAAAGAAAGCAAATATAATTTCTTGCCCCATCGGACCTCAACCACCTGGTTATCAAGCTTTTGATAATGCACTTAAATGTAATGATTCATACCGTGACAATGACAGTGAAGTTATCTCTAGGTCACTGTATGAACCCTTCATTCATCTTTTGTACAACAACCTGAGAGAAACACCTCCAGGTACCATAATCTGTGAACCTGACCAGAGGACAGATGACCAAGTATGTTTGATTGTACAGGCTTTTGACTGCAGTGTTGTCCCAGGTTTAGCCTCTAGTGAAAATGTCATGCGGACCAGTGATGGCAGCGTATGGATCACCAACTCTACTGAGCTGCCTAGTGATAACAAAGATGAAAATACCAGCAGAGGTGAACAGCTATTGCATTTGTTGGAACAGAAATGTCAATATTTTAACAGCAGAGAAAGAAATATAAAGGGGACTAAAGCTAGCAGCTTTAATTGTGCTGGTAAAGGGATGCAAGAGAGCAACAGTAAGAGACTAAATACTGACTTTAACTGCCACACACATGGCAACCTAAGAAATGCCAGGGACAATAAAGAGATGATAAAGCATGCAGTAGGCAGGAGGTATGGCTCAGCAGCTAGCTTGCCAGAAGAATCACTGGACAGCACTGGGCTGAACTTAAAAAGCACAGAGCCCCTGGGTTCAGACAAGGTGTCACCTCCTTGTTTTGTGGGTGACTCCTGTCCTGATTTTCACACCATCCACAGTGAGGGTTGCAGACTGGCACCTGTTGTTAAAAAAAGCCCAGTAGAATTATTGAGGGAATACAACAGGAAGAATGAGAAAAAAATGAAACTTGTACAGGCTCTTGCTCAGGAAGACAACTGCTACATGAAGGTAGGCTAGTCACTGTTTCCAAGACTGAACCAAAGTCTTTGGAAATGAACTGTATGGCAAATTGAAATGTTGCTTGTTATTCTGATCTTGCCTGAAACGAGGGCTGCTACAGTTCAGACATGTGTTCAGTGGGTTGTAACGTTCACACC
>JAVJGJ010000047.1:24794362-24829528 GCA_035590215.1 Microhierax caerulescens | reverse complement strand
ACCTGCTGCAGGGCTGGCACGCAGTACATGATGCAGGCCCCTGCAGGACAGCAGAGGTTAGCACCTAATAATTTCAGCTACAACTCTGTCGGGGCAGCAAAGCCAGAGCTGAAGCTTCTCTGGCCATAATTGTTCTCTAAAAGTGAGCAGCAGCTGCACAAAGCAGGAGTTCTTATTGCAGCTCCCGTGGTTATTGCCCTGACTATGTTGCTTGGGAAGCACACACAGGTGATGTGGAAGGTGCTGACACACCTGGAAGTGGGGCATAAGTGCAGGTCGGAAGGCACTGGCAGCCTCCCACAGCTTCCATAATTTATTTATTGGGTGGGGAGTGGAGGAGGAAGGTCCTGTGTGCCTAGCCCCAGCGTGGGTTGTATTTCTATACTTGCTTAATCAAGATCTGAAATAAAGATTACTGTCATTTGGGCTTAAGCAATGCTGTTCTTGATTATTAGTTTCTTATTATGTAGAAGCAAGCAGCGTTACTCCATACTTCTACAGCTGTAAATGGAACCAGACATTTCTAAGTAGTGTTTTCCCAGGAAGTTTGTCCAGTTTATGGTCAGCCTCCCTAAAGTGATGGAGCATTTTTTCAGGTTCTTGTGCAGTCAGAATGGGAATTATGCCTGTAGCTTTAAGGCAGCATATACTTCTTGTTGGATAATTGTTCCAAAAGTTTTACTCGTGAGTCTGAACTTTTCTAGGGCATTATCTTCTGTTTTGGTACAGTAAATAACACCCTGGTATGCTGGCAGTGGCACAAAATAGTTAAGAACTGTTAAGTAACTTTATGCATGTTCTCATTATTTCAAAAACCTTATTTGCATTGCCATTCATAAGGAAAGAAACCATGATGCTAAGCACAGAAACTGGTCTAAAGTGTTTTGTCAGTAAGATTTTTTGTGCTGCAAATCTCACCAAAGTTCAGGTTGGCCAAGTGGTAGAGGTATCTATGCATCAATTTTGCATTGGTAAAAAGGTATATAAGCCCTGGAAGGAAACTTGCAGTGAAGTGTCTGTATTCAAATGTAGTAGTTTATATTTGTATAGGCACTGGTTTGTAGCTTGCTCACTAAGGTGGTTAGATGTACTGTTTGTATTAAGGTACTGATGAACATGTTATTTATTTGTTTTTAATGAAAATATTCATTTGAATTTTATTTTCACTCAGGCGAGGTTGAATTCTATCAGAAATACTCATTCTTTGCATGGGGACAGTCACTGCTGTAGTTAACATTAGCACAAATTCTGTGAAGTGGAAGGGCTGTGAGGCAGACAGATGAAAAGGCTTTTCAAGACCCATCAACCAAACCCACACCGAAATGGTGGAACAGGAAGATGCACAGAGGCCATAGTCTGCCTTATGAGTAAACTGACTCACTTCCCTAAATCCAAAGTCAAGTTTAAGCAAAATCCCACACCTAGTTATTGCAGCTACCCGGAATGGGTTGCTCACTGTTTACTGTAGTAGTAATGGGGCTGTGAAGGGAGGTGCGGGGACATCAGTAGTGCTTTATTCCCCTTCTGCTTCTTGCACTTTCCCTTGTGCTCTGTGAAATCCTCCTGGAAGGCTTGCACTTGACTGGAGCAGCCAGGAGAGGCCTGCTCAGGCCAGATTGGAAAGCTATTTGCTGCAGCACTTCTCTGCTGAGCCCTAGCTTCATTCTGCCTTCCTCTGGCTTTGTTTCTCCTATGTAGCTATGCCCTCCTGTCCGCTTGTTTCTGTTGGCCAGCTGGCTGTGCAGGGTATTCTTCCCCTTCTCTTCCTTCAGTATTTCTCTGGTGAAATCAAACTGCAACTCTTTGAGAAAGAGGACCCCTATTCCTACGCCTTTGCATAACCAGAACTGGAGATACACACCAGGGCTGGCTGGGCAGCTGGCCAGCTCTCCCCTTGCCCTGTGACAGGCATGATGTAAGACTGCAGTGGGAGCTAAGTTCATGTTCTGTTCTCCACTTTTACTATCCATAGCTGTTGCCAGGCTATAAAACACAGGTGGGTTTCACATGACAGGTTTCTGGCCTAAGATGATGATTTGCCCAGAGTCCCTGGGAGTTCTGATTTTGGGCTGGCTCCAGGACTGCCAGCCAGGTGTGCCAGCCCCAGCCACACCTGCCGGCCCCAGCCTGGGCTTTGGCAAAGGTGGCTTCCCACCCTGAGAGAGGAACTTCATTCTTGAAGGCTGGGACCTGCCAGGTATATCCTTTTAGCTAGCAGAGGGCTCCTACCAGGACAGAGAATTACTGATGGTAGTAAGTGTATTTTCAGTGGTTTTCAGTTTGTTTTGTAAGACTGCAGTGCAAGTGGAGGCTTGTGCCAGGTTTTAGCCTAGTTACAGTGACACTTACTACTTGTTCACTCTGCCTCCACATCTTTCTCACCTGGCTGCCTACCAGGTATTGGCAACCTGACTCACTGAGTGAAATGGGTTCCTGAGAAAAGCAGGTGTATTCCTAGTTCAGGAGGAGCTAGTTCTGATACACTGCTTTTGCTTTGCAGAGAATGCCACAGCCTTGCTGTTTTTTTCTTTCTTTTCTTCCTGAACAGTGTTGGCTACTTGGAAATATGTACATGTATGGAACAGCTGCGGGCAAAAGCCTGTCAAGCATGAGGTTTGTCATTACCTGGGGAAAACTAACAATAACCATGAGTCGAGGGTGAGACTAGTATGGAACAGGAGCTTGAGGATGTGGGGTCAAGTTCTTGTGGGTAGGGACAAGTTGATTTAGGGTGAAGGAGGAGTGGGCTTTTTAAATAACTTGTCTCTACATCTTGCTTTGGGGCCCTGCATTGTTGAGGCAGGGTGCTAGGATGTCCAAGTGCATATCAATCATGACCTACAAACTTTATCTAAGAAAACAAGTTCTTTTAGGTGTTGCATTCAAACAGCGACATGGCCAAAGGACAAAGGGTGAAGGAACCAAATGAAGGGGTTGTGACTTCCAAAACCCTGCTCCCTAGTGTTTACCTCTGACCATGGAATTATGTGACAAAACTCCATAGTGAACAGAGACTGTGAGGACAGCTGGCTTTCTCCTAGCCATGGCTTTTCTGTAGGTAACTCCTTAGGGAGCATGATTTGTGCAGTGCATGTTCCAGCTCTGACAGAGCTGCTTCCAGTGTGTAATTTTGTATACAGTTGCTTTCACAAAGAACATGTGGTTTTGACCAGTTCTCAGGGGGTTGTGCCCATGCAGTGTGCAGGCATGTGCGTGCACATGTGCACACACATACACATACCATTTCCCCCTCTGCAGATTGCTGAGTACCAGGTCTGCCCCATGCTCCCACATGGTGATGTATCACGATTGCACATAACCCGGAATTTTAATTTTTTTCACCACATTATTATGACTAAGGCAGCCATGTCATGCTGTCAGCTTTTCGTCAGATGCTGCAGCCATGGCACAGTCCTTGAGGCCCCTCTGACTAAACTGCGGTGACAAGGTCAGAAGCCAAGCAACAGCTCAGCGTGAACTGGCTGACAGCCAGAGCAATGAGACCAATGAACCAGTCTGGTTTTCAGCTGCAGGACTATGGTCTCTCAAAGCAGATTGCTCCCAAAGCAAAGGACAAAAACAGCCAAATGAGGAGGAGGGCACTTTCCAGGTACCTTGCTAACACACTTAAAACTAAACCTTACTAAATTGCAATACCTTGGTGTGTTTTCCCAGAGCACCTAGTAACAGCTATCAGCAGCAGCACTGCTTCTCATTCTTTTGACAAGCTGAGAAAGCAACGTTGAGAGGAACTTCACACCTCTGCAGTACTCTGGCCAAAGGTGCTTGGCTCTGCTTGTGCCTGGTGCTGTCCTGTTTCCATCGTGTCCTTTCTGTGGTTTCTACAACGTGGAAATTTCCACGTAGCTGCCTCTATCCCTCCAGCAAGACTGCAAGATGAAAGAGAAGAAAAACTGGCTGCAGCCCTGAGTGAAGAGTGAGGAACTGACTTGTGGCACATTGAGCTGCCTAAAGGGGAGGAGCAGCTGTTTTCTTCTTTTGCTCTTAGCCAAATACTTCCTATAAAACTCTGACCATCTGTGTAGCAGACTTTTAAGTTCTGTATTCTGAATCAGAGGGGGAACTGTAATGGCAGAGGTTGGGGCAGTACCAGCCTGTGACCTGCAGCCTGTCTTTGATAGAGCAATGACTGTGCTAGACCTGCCCCAGTTTATGGAGTGTGGCAGGCGCCTGAAGGATCTCCTGTCCCAGTTCAGTGATGGACCAGCTGCTCCCATGGTCCTGGCTGTGCTCCATGGTTGTAAG
Source organism: Microhierax caerulescens (assembly GCA_035590215.1). Lineage (NCBI taxonomy): Eukaryota > Metazoa > Chordata > Aves > Falconiformes > Falconidae > Microhierax > Microhierax caerulescens. Next base: position 24,825,262 of record JAVJGJ010000047.1, on the reverse strand, counting down.
AGCAGGGCAGTCATGGCAGCATGGTGTTTGTCCTCTGCTTGAAGGTTACTGAGTCAGTGACTAACGTATCACTGGGACTTTCCTACTTGCTGCTGTTTACCCAGCTCTTAGACATGGGGAATTTGCCATAAGCTGAAGAGTTTGAGGTTGGCTGCTTTTCCCCAGCTCAGCCACTGCTGGTTTCACTTGCAGTGAGCCACCCACACAGCAGCAAGATATAGAACAGGGTGAGAAAGCGTGAGACTGCCTTCTTGGGGTAGGATTTCCACAACTGGCTCAGGGTTCTAACCAGTCCCTGGTTCTTGATGCTCCAAAGAGTTGCTGTAAGAGCCAGGTCTGCACGGGCCGTGGTTGGCCCTGAAGTTCGTGCTCTTGGCCCTGGGTGAGTAGCCAGCAGAGGCCTCGGGGAGTTGCTCAGGCAGGCTCGTGCCATGCATTCACTGACCAGTGTATGTCTCTGGCAGGCTCTGGGCCTGAAGGTCATATAGGGCAGTTCATTGCTGGGTGGTCTGCTCCCCCACTGCCTACCTGAGGCACTCCAGAGACATGTAGGATGCTCTTGCACAACCTGAGGCCACAGAACCATCAAGTGCCATGTTTCCTCCACACAGGCAGGAATTGGGACCCATAGCTGAGCATGTGCTACCTATTCCATGGCCTCATTCTGTGCTGTGCTGGGCCCCTGTGACAGACACCATCTGTCTGCCACCTGACAGAAGCATCAGGAGTTCCTCCCTCTTCTGGCTAGGCCACCTTTGCTGTTCTTGTGACTTGTCTTAAAAACCTCCAGCTGTGCTCCCCAGTGTAAAGGACCAACACATTAAGCTGCTGTCTGTATTGTCTCTATCTTGTGCATTACCTGCCATTGTTTTAACTTCTTGCTGCTAGGGCACATCACTTTCCAACTTCTGCACATGCACAGTGACAGGATAAGGAGTGTGGAAACCATGCTCTGTAGGGCTGGTCACAGAAGGAAACCAGGGATGCAGGCAGTTTCCTCGTTCAAGCATGAGCTTCACACCACAACCAAAGCCACGGTGGAGCATTGACTCCCCCGGCCCCTACATTTTGTAGGAACAACCTTCAGACTCCTCCTCTTGTTGCTGAGAGCTGTAAATATTTACCAGTGCTGATTTGGATGCAGATACACTGATGTGACACAATTTCATTGCATTAGTCCCTGTGCTCTACTGGAGCTAATAACCCCGTGTTTTGGCCTTTTTAGCCTCAAAAAAAAAAATGCCTTCTGCCACCTTACAATGAACTCTTACCAGTGTCATAGGAAAGCCACAGCTTCACAAAACTTGGACTGTCCCAAGAAAGTCTTGTAAAACCTTTTGGTTTCTCTATGCAGAAATGTATTTTGAATTTTTGAAAACATTGGTTTCTTTGGAGAAATCTGTTTCCATTAAAATCCTGTTTATCCCCAGCACTGTTAATAAGCCCCATGATATTGCAAGGTGCTTCTCATAACTGCTTGTTTGTCCATCCTGCCTTTTCTCCTGAAGACACAGTACATCCCAGCTAGTGGCATGAGAAGCCACTACCTGTGGTAGGACTTCATGTCCTGTAGGTCTGGGATGGGGCCAGCAATGCTGCTGGGGTCTTTGGTCTGCCACACAGTCATCTCCTGCAGCTCCCTGCTTGCCACGTGGAAGCAGCATGCAGTGCAAGCTGTTAGCTTTTGCTTTGAAAGTGCATCCACAGTCAGAGATTGAAAACAGCTAGGCTCTTTCTTACCCTTCTAGAGATGCCAGAAGCTATCCAGGGCCCTCTCAGTTGCGGCACCCAGCACCAGGTGTGGAAGGCCTGCTGGAAAAGCTTGTGGCCTGGCAGCAGGGGTGGGATGTGGTGATTATTGACAGCTGTGGTAAAACAAAGATCTAGGAGACTCAGGTGAGGCTCTTGCCATAAATAGCTGTATGCCAGCAGCAGAACTCCGGTCTTGGTGCAACCCTGTGAGCAGAGATCTGAGGACCAGCTGATGAATGTTGGCTCGAAGTGGGTGGGTTTCTGCCGACCTGCACGACAGGAGCAGGGAGTTCTGTCAGCAGTGCTGGCTGAGGTGAGCACTGTGCAATGTGTGATGGGCTTGCTGACTGTGTGTGGAGTCAGTGCTCTTTGGAAGCATAAATGCAGAAGATGTGACTTGGGACCGGTCTGAGAATGGCTGTGGTAGGGGACGATGAGGCACATCAGCTGAAAAGGCTGATGCTCAGTTTGTGAAGCTGCAGGAACCCAGCTGTGGGGCAGGGCTCTGACAAACATGGAGGGAGGGTGCTGCCCATGGGCTATCCAAAGAGGTCTAGGCTCTCAGAGGAGGGCTTATGTGGAGGCTGTCTTGGGGAGGAGTGTGCTTTCCTATGGGCTGAATGTACACAGTGCAGTGAGGCATGTGGGGAAATGCTCAGAGCATGTTTTGCATGGTGCAGATGAGGGTGGTGGGTTTGAGCCTGAGCAGAGCTGTAGGTTTCTGTTCCAGATTGGCAGGGTGAGTTCAGAGGCACAGTCATTCCTGTTGCTGTTTACCAGCATGTGTCTGGTGATTTCCTGAGAGAAGATACGAGCCTCTGAGCAATCCTGTCCATGTAAGCAAGACGTACACAGTCACAGCTCTGTGAAGGTAAGCCCTTTTCCTCTGGTGGGAGCCAATGTGATGTCCTGCTGCTGCAGCATTCGTTAAGAATGGGCTCAGACTTGAGGTATATTGTGGAAAACAAGAGACTGAGCCCATTGTTGCTTGCTACAAAGAGATAACTAGCAAAGGCAAAAGGGAGGCCGGAGGGCAGGGCGCGGGGGTCTCCCAGACCAAAAGCAATGAACTCCTCCCTCTGCAGCACCCTGTGTCAGCTCACAGGCTGCCATCCTGGGGGGCTTTGTTGTTTTTCAGCCACCTGCTTTGCTGACTAACACCTCCGCTTTCTGCCTGCCTCATTCATGTTTTACCCCATTTCCTGAGCTTTGAGGTGGTTTCTTCTATTGCTTTCCCTTCCAGTAGAACACTTACTTGTCTCAGCTGTTCCTCTGCCATTTTTTACTCATTACTTATTGTAATGTATGATTATCTTCTTCCTATATGTCACCAGCCAGTAAAGATGCCTTTGACCCTAGCATTATACCAGGTCTGTATCTTTAACAATGCTGAAGATACTATTTTAATTCCATTGTGAGAGGAAGAAAATACAGAGGTAGTACTGTTTGTGTGGGGTTTTTCCCCATGTCGTGAACTTGATAACTGCAAACATCACTAATTCTCTCTTCTAGAGAAAGGAATTTTCAGCTCCAATTGTTATTTCCTCTGTGTGTGTTTATTCTTACTGATAAATAAATACATATATAGCCCTTCTTCCAGTCATGGAAAAATGCTTTTGGATCATCAGTAACCTTAGCAGAATGTACCAAGCCTTCTCTGGTGTGCTTGTTACATTGGCTTCTTGGTGAATGTTGCCACTGCAGGCTGGGCTGAGTATATATCTGGATGAAAGTAGTTGCCTCTTGCCTCTAATCAATGTAAATCCATGTCAGTGGAACTGCCTTGTTTCTGTTGTCCCCAAGTGCTTTTGCTTGGGGGCTGGATTCAGCTGCCCTGAAGTGCCAGGGAATCTTGGGTGTAGAGGAATTGGTGCCCCACACAGCACAGAGTAGCTTTAGAGCTCTTTGCTGTTGAAGGAGATCACTGCATGCTGAACCCACCTCCTTGCCTGGCACTGTGCAGGAGGTGTATCTATGTAGTGTGCTCCAGGTGGCAATGAGTATCAGGGGTGCATGTGTGTCCTACATCACGGCTTTTCCCAAACTGTGTGTGGTGGGCGCGGTCCCTCTCGGTCCCCGAGAGAGAACTGGTGGGTCACACTGTGCTGGGCTTCCCAGGACTGAAGATCTAGGAGTATGTTAAGCATTTGCTCTGCAGTGACAAGACTACTTGTGGCTCTTCCCACTGCAGCAACTCACACTGTTTCACATATGCACGTATGTAGGCACAGTGCTAGGTGACAGAAGAGAATCAATCATTGAGTTTCAACACATCCATGCATAAAGAGCTATCCCAGCCTTCTGTCAGGCCCTTCATGCTTCCCTTGGATTTATGCTTCACCAGCAGCGAGCATCACAGAAAGTGTACACACCTGAATTCTGTCAGTCAGTGAAGGATAAACTTTCTTCAATTAGAATTAAGTATCTTAAGAGTTCTGACTGCCACTGCTGCCCTTTCTTAGAGCTTGTTACTGACCTTTAGTCTGACCTTGCTTTCCTTGTCTCTATACAGTAAACTCTTCCATACCCCTGACTCACCCTGGAAAAATGGATGTTTTGGGTCATTCAGGCCAGGGCGGGCAGCTCTAGACCATGCTTGCCAGGTAGTGGCTGGCCCTGTGCTGGTTGTGCGCTGCTGTAACATGCATGGAGAAGATCCCCCTGTTACTTGGCCCAACAGCCATTCCTCACTGTGTTTGGAGCAGTCTGTGAGAGAGATCAGCTCTTCCTTCTGCACACTTTGTGGATAACTTAAAGGCATAGTGCCAGGCCCAAGCTTCTTGAAAATACTCATCTGAGCTGATGCTGCTCGTGGGTTGTGGAGATTGTCACTGTTGGGTGCAGTGTGGGACAGCACAGGGTCCGTTAGGCTGAGCAGCTAAGCTAGACATTTCCCAGGGAGTTAGTATTACCTTTTGTGAGGGTAGCAGGCCAGGCCAGTGGTGTAGCTTTTGCTCCATGGTTACTCAGGGCTCTGCAAGGTGTGCTAGCACTGTTATTTGTGCAGAGGAAGGAGGAAAGGAGCAACATGTGTGATCAGTCCAAAGAGTGGTAGTCTGGCAGGCGTGAGCTACACTACTTTTAAAATGTGATAATATGCATTTGATAGAGCTAATTTTTAAAGCAACATTACTGGTGGTACTCTTAAGACTAACTGCTTTATAAATTTAAACATATTGCACCTAAATGCATGTTTTTCTCAAACTTAACTCATTAAAAATGAAAAATTGCTTGTTGCACTGCTTTCTTTATAGCTGCTTAGCCTGTAGTTATTCTCTGTTACTATCCTTTTGTCGTATATTAACTGAATCCCACATTAGCTTTTTTAATAGTTTTGATTTAGACCTGCTGGCCTGCTTTATGGCCCAGAATACCTACAGCCTTTTATAAAAAAATCTGGCATGTTTTATAAAAAATCTGGCAAACTCCTGGGAACATCCCCTGACATACCAACACCTCGCCTTGTTTCTGCCTGCATACCAGCATAGAAATTGGAGCTGCTCCCTTTTGCACTGTTAGTGGCAGTTTCCCTATGGCTGCATATTCATTGCTCCGGACTGGGATCAGCAGCCTTTTAAGTCTGGATTTCTCCTCTTCAAACAAATGTTATGTATGCTGAAAGCAGTAAGCTCCTGATTATTTTTTCAAATATCAGCATACATGACAGACAGACAGCTGCTACTGCTGAACATGGAGCTGGGACCTTCTGTCCTGAGCATCTTCTGACAATCTTATGCTCTCTGTGGCCTGCGATTGTCCTTGCCTACATAAGAGACGAGATATATTTTGTTCTTTAACTACTGTAAAAATGTATTGTACTTGTACTGACCAGCCATGACACTCCCCTACCTGTAATTTCCCTTGCAGCTGCCCGAGGAGCCCTGAGCTTGGGTCAGGGCTGGCCGCTGCAGGCTGTGGGGCAGCAGCTGGGTGATGCTGTGCTGTGCCGAGACCCTGCCCCTCCTCTTGCAGTGCAGGGGGTAGGGGCAGCGGGCTCTGCAGCTCAGCAGGTCTCAGGGCTGAACACAGAGCCCACTTCCCTGCACCCAGCTGCTTTGTGCCCACCTCACTGCTGCCATCTCTGTGGGTTATTCCAGCTCCTTGTTCTCCCTCCTACCACCAAGCCATACTGGGCGTGCCAAGTCCCCTCCATCGTGCTGGTCCTTTCCCTCTTGCCCAAGGGCACAAGGAGCATGCACCAGGCTCCTTGCAGCCCCTTGTAAGGTACATGGAGGCAAGATGAGCTACCCTCCCTTGGCATCAGCCTTGCGATCTGCGGAGCCCTGGCACAGACACAAGCTGCAGGTGTGAGCTCAGAGTAGGGGTGAGTCCCTCTGCCTCTGCGGAGCCAGACCACCTCCCTGCCTGTGGGCCAAGGCTGATGCTGTTGCCCTGGTCCCAAGGGCCATTCTGGGGACTGGGGGAAGCAGAGCACAGTGGTACTTGACTGTCTCTGTTGTGGTACGCACTGAACTATATAGTTAGGTTTAACCATTTATTGCCTTGACACTGATGTCTCCCCACTGCAAGGCTCTAACTCCACCAGCCTCACTATGACCTTCTAGAGCTGAGGCTTGTGAGTTTTCGTCTGTTCTCCCACCTTTTTCTCGCATAAAAGTAAGAGAGCAGAGCGATACAGTAATAAATGTTGTGTGGGTGTTTGGACCCGAAGTCATTGCCTCCTCTGCTCACCACATCCTTCTATCGGCACAGTAATACCGATACAGTGGTGACGTCAACCCCCATTTATCACTATGTATTCCAATACGCTACAGTCCTTCACTGTGCACAAGTAGGCTTTACTCTTACTCAGTGCTGATGAGATCCACCTGCTTTCCAGCTCCTGTTCATGCAGTGTCTGCAGTCACAGCAATGATTTAAACAGGCCGGCCATAGTAGTATTGGAGGGCTGAAAAGCACAGCTGAAAGACCGAGCAAGGTAATGCCAATGTTTCCACCAACTTTCTCTGCTGCTAGTTTGTTACTGCTTCATAGCTGTGACATTGCTAAATACTTCTTACAGCTGACCTGGCCTGCTGTCATTACTGTTGGCCTCTACTGGGCAGCTAGAGAATCCTTTGTCTCCCTGTTGCTTTAGCTTTGTTATTAGATGGCAGTGTACACTGATGATGAATTTTTTTCAAGAAGGCGGCTTGGTTTTGCATGTAACTGGTGGACTGAGGGACTTCCGCTCTTTTTTGCTTGGGTGTAGCTATGACATTTATTTTCTCATGCTTGGAAATACCAGATTTTTTTTTTAATTTAAGCTGAGTTCTTAATTAGGGAGTGGAGGCGTGTGTGTGTGTGAAAATTCAGCTTAGACCACATCCATCTTTGGCAGCTTATAGCACCATATTTCCAGATCCTTAACAAAAATAATCTTCATAAATGTCTTTGTCTCTATTGGTCCTATTTCCTATTCTCTGATATATTAAAACCTTGTAGCATCATTTTCATGTGCATGTCTATGTGAATGGCTAATCCACTTCATTACTGTGCCATCACGTGCTGTTCCCTAGGATACTACAGGGTTTGCAGCAGTGGTGCCTAGCAGCTGCACAATGCTTGGCCTTTTATAAGAATTAAATAACTGTGTTTCAAGTATGCCTGAAGCTGTCTCAGAGCCCCCATTTCATAGACAGAAATTGAATGAGGTAGTAGAAAGGATTTTTCTAATGCCAGACAGGGAATAAGTTCCTGCCTCTGCTCATTGCCCACTGCCATTCTTCCCTCCGAGTGAGAAATCACATGAGCAGGGCGCTGACAGGTGGAAGCAGATGGAGGAAAAGGATGCAACAGATGGAGAGATGTAGGAAAGGTAGGGGGTCTTAATCATGCACTGGGATTGAGGCTTGTGGAGGGTCTGATTGGAGGAAGCTTCAGAACAGGGGCTGCTATACATCTCTCTGAAGCTATGAGGTCTTCTAGCCATCAAAGACCATGGAGACACTGCTTCAGAGCTGTATCTTTCCCAGTTCTTCTGTATGCACATCCATGTCTTGTCATGATGTCCTGGAGAGCAGCCAGGTCAGACACACATCGTACTGACACTTTTCTCTGGTGCTTGCAGAGGTAGCAATCCTTCCCCACCACCTGAGGTAGGAGAACTGCATAAGAAGTGAAGGAGATAAGTGTTGGACTAATCAGTGGGCACTGGAAGGGGTAAGAGTTGGGACAGCGGAGTCCCAAGTGAGGAAGTATTGTCTCCTTGCTTCACCTAAGTTAGCAGATCCTACTACTCTTCTATCTTATTTTTGCTACTGTGCTGTTATTCAGGAAACTTCCTTCTAGATCACAATCTTGTTATGTTAACCTTTCTCCAGTGTGTAATGGCAGCCTCTGAAATCTCCATGAGACATCTTCCCGATGAGTTACCCGAGCTTGTTGCTTGACCTTTCCCTGTTCAGTCTTCCTGTCCCATTGAATTGATGGTACTATCCTCTGAGTAGAGGAAGGAAAATAGGGAAGGCACTTTAACGAAACCACAGTCCAGTAGCTAAAAGCAGCAAAGACTTTCTTTGCATTGCTCTGTCCATTTAGGCATGAATGGGGGTGAAATGAGGGAGCTACAGGAATACCATGAACATGAAACAGTGGGGGCACTGCCAGTTGGTCTTCAGAGCTCTCTGAGGGCTCAGCACTTCCTTTGCTGAAGAAGAGGTAGTGAGTCGCCTTTCTCGGCCTTAGAGGGTAGCCGACAGCGGAGCGTGACCACAGTGCTTCTGCAGCAGAACACGGTGCTGATGGCACCACCCACCCTGCAGCCAGAGTGTGTGTGGGGGCTACAGCTGGTGCCAGGGCAGGGGGGCCTGAGGAAGGACAGCAGCCGCCCTGGGGACTGTGTGCTCTCTTAGGGTGGGAACAGGCAACAACAGGGCAGGTCGTTGGCATCCTGAGCTGGGGGACCCCTGGATATCCTAAGCCCAGAGACAATATGTTCTTGATACTTCACAGGGAGAAGGACGATTTCAAAAAGCGTGAATCATGTCCCCAGGGCTAGTGACCTGTGGGACCCAGTGGCCAGTTCATTCAGCGTGGCTCTCCTGTAAAATGTGCTGCAAGGAACAGGGCCCTTGATGCTAGGAAGTCATGAGCAAATGTAGCGTCAGGAGCCTGCCCATCTCAAGGACGTCTGTTTTCATGGTGCAGCCAGTCTTGGTGTGAAGTTGGGTGAGCAGGGTTCAGTTGGCAGGGTATCAGGTGCCTTCCTCAAAGGAGTGAGAATTTGGAGAAGAGCAGTGGAAGGACAAGTGGGAGCACAAGGTGGGGTTGGACAGTGGGCTGTGTCTTGGTAATCAGGAACTGCACCACCAGGAGTGGTAATGATGGCAGTTAGCATACAGAGAAAACTTGGAGAACTGGGACCAGAGGGGTCAAGAAAAGCTGCTTCCTCAAGAAAGTGTATGATGCAGAAAGAAGGGCTGGAGTGAGGGGAAAGAGAATTTCCGTCCTGCCACTTGCAGTAGTGTGAGGGAGAGTAGCAGGGTGCCTGGGGCTCATTGTTGAGCTGCAGCATGCACTGTGTCTGCAGGGAAAGACTGGCAGGAAAGGAGGGGCAGCAGCAGCATGGCTGCTCCCACCACAGGGCTGAGGTGCTGCAGATATGAGGTGTTTGTAGCACCTCCTGAGTGAGCCTTGCTGATCTCATCTGGACACTGTGGTGCCTTGAGAGCAAGTCTCTGAGCTCACATGGGGCTGCAGGGGCTTTTTGGTGGCTGCTAAATTTATTTTGCTTTCATTATTTGAGTAAACCTGGGAAATTTTCAAATAGCACAAATGCTCCCCATGTGGGAGAGGCCTCACTGGCATTCTGTCTCCTGAGTGACTGGATGTTTGTTGCTGGTGGTGGCAGGGGAGGCACAGGCACCCTGAGACCTGGGTCCTGCACCCAGGTCAGGGCAACCACCAGTATCAAGATAGGCTGGGGGATGAAGGAATTGAGAGCAGCCCTGCAGGGAAGAACATGGGGTGCTGGTGGATGAAAAGCTGGATGTGGACAATGTGCACTCTCAGCCCAGAAAGCCAACCGTATCCTGGGCTGCATCACCAGCAGCGTGGCCAGCAGGTCAAGGGTGGTGATTCTGCCCCTCTGCTCCACTCTGGTGAGACCCCACCTGGAGTACTGCGTCCAGCTCTGGGGCTCTCGGTACAGGAAAGACACGGACCTGTTGGAGTGAGTCCAAAGGAGGCCATGAAGATGACTGAGGGCTGGAGCACATCTCCAATGAGGAAAGGCTGAGAGAGTTGGGGTGGCTCAACCTGGAGCAGAGGAGTATTAGGGGAGACCTTGGAGCAGCTTCCAGTACCTAAAGGGGGCTTATAAGAAAGATGGGGACAGGCTTTTTAGTAGGGCCTGTTGTGATAGGACCAGGTGTAATGGTTTTAAACTAACAGAGGGTGTGGATTCAGACGAGGTATGAGGAAGAATTTTTTTATGAAGGTGGTGAAACACTGTAACAGGTTGCTCAGAGAGGTAGGTGGTCAATACCCCATCCCTGGAGGTTGGACAGGGCTCTGAGCAACTTGATCTAGCTGAAGATGCCCCTGCTCATTGCAGGGCAGTTGGACTAGATTAGTCTACTTAAAAGATGCCTTCCAACCCAAACAATTCAATATCTGTACCAGGCCGTGCCAGGAGTTCTGGGTATCTTTTGGTGGCTGCAGCATGCTGCCCAGTCTTCACCCATACAACTTTCAGAGATGCCTCTGTGCCATCTAGTGCAGGGGGTTTTGCAGAGCTCTTGGGCTCTGCAGAGACACTCTTGTGTGTCCAGTCACTGGCAGTGTTGCTGCTCTGTGTGGCATGCCATGTGGGCCTTCCCTGCTGTCTGTGCATCCTTGCAACTTGCTGCCAACAGAAACATGTCCCAAAACCAATGCAGGTGGCTTCTCCAAAGTCTTGTTCCCAGGCAGCCTAGCCCATTTTAGAATAGCTTGAGAAAACAGTGCTGAAATCTGTACTGGGTATCAACAGCCTGTATTCTGCAGTGACCTCATTTTAAGTCTTTCTGTGGACATCTGTGTGTTTCTGTAAATGTTAAATACTGTGAAAACACAGCCTTACTGTGTTATGTGGCTTGAGGATCTGGTCTTGGAGCAGATGCTGTGGGCTGAGCAGTTATTTGTATGTGATGCTTGTTTCCTCGTATTGTTGTAAACATTCTGCTGCCTTCTTCTCTGAAGACTTTCCTGTAGGTTCTCCTCACCAAACTGCATCATGAGAGCCTTCCACTGAAGTGAGTGCTGTACATCACTCTCTTCTCTGCCACATGGGAGGCTGTTATTTTTTTGTCTGATGTGCCTTCCTGGAGTTGCTTAACTAGATTCTCCATGCTTGTTCAACCATGGGTAGGCCAAATCAATGAGTTCTTGCAAGCCTTGCTCATACAGACCCACACTGACAGTCAGACTCTATTTGACTAATGCACTGTACAGTTATTCAAGCCGCAGCAATGTCACTTCTCCTAGTTGCAAGCCATTTCTAGTTGCAGGGAACCAATGAAGAAAAAAATGGGTTTGTACTTAACCCAAGTGCCTTCCTGTTGCATGGATAGACTGAGGCTGCAGCCACTTTTTCTGCTTTCTCTGTGCACATGCCACTGGAAAGGAGAAGAGATTTCGCTGGCCTGGTTCATGGCCAGCTGGCAGGGCTCTTGGTCATCCCCTCCCTTAGCCCGTGGAGTAGCTGAGATGACTTGCCTAAATTAGGCACTTTACTTTTAGTTATTTAAATGGAAGCAAGATTAATTCCACCTCAGCCTTCAACACATGAGTAGGTGGCTGAGCCGAACTTTTAGTTGGTTTTTTGGGTTCTCTTTAAAGAGGGTTTTGTTGTTTGTTTGGCTTTTTTTTTTTTTTCCCCCAGGGCATCCAGTCTGAACCAACATGAGGAACAAACTGTGGCTCCAGAGTATTTCCTTCTTCCTTTTATTCCAGTACAGTAAGTTCCCATATATCCCTTCCTGCTGTACACCTACATGATTTGCCTTGGTGGCCATTGGCACAGGCTGAGATGTGCATGGCATGAGGCTGCCATGGGACAGCAAGCACGAGATGGGGTACCAGGGGAGAGGGTTCCATGGAATAATAAGTTATGGCAGAGGCTCCACAGATGCAAGAAGATAATGCAGGTGGGCAGAGCTCACCCAGACTGCATACCACTCCAGGGAGCAGCACCAGGGGGGAGGGTGCAGAGGTAGTGCCTGCCTTGCATTGAAATGTCTCTCTTTGACATAACAGTAGGATTTCCTCCCCAGCTGTCTCACCCTCCCCAAAAAAACACCCCACCTTTGCAATAGGAAAGGTTGTAGTGGCCAAGACCAGGATAACCCCAGGTCTTATGGCCAGTGTTGGCAGGACAGCCAGGGACAGTGGGGTGCCCCTCTCCTGGTCAGAGCCCTTTAGTGCAGCTCTGTGCTGCGCTGTCGCTCCCCGTTCCTGCTGGTTCCTAGCCACTGTGCAAACTTCAGCTGACTCAGGGCTGACATTCTGAACAGGTCAGCTGGACAGAAAAAGACAGTGTCTGCAGGGAACAGGTGCAAGTTTAGCATTTTACATGCTGCTTCCAGGCAGAGCATTGGACCTGCTCCAAACCTAAATAGCAGAAAAGAACAATTCAGAGTTCTGTCTTCCTGCTGTGTAGGAACGTTGTGATGTCTGGTCTGAATTTTGTGTAATGCAAGCCAGGGAATTACCCTCTACTAATTTCAGTGTGGACCAAACTAAATCTTACTGTTAATAGTATTTGATTTTTGTTTCTGAAGCTGCCAAGGATGGACAAATCATCCTAGATCTAACGGGGCTTAGGACACTTAATTATTTCCTTCCCAGTAAAAAGCTGTCCTCTTAACTTTGTTAACAGGTTCTTGCCCAAAGCTGCCCACTTGGAGCTTACCAGCTACCTAGGAAAAGTAGTCCATTTGACTGATCAACATAACAGTGTAGAAGAATGCTAATTAGGGGTACTTCTTAGCTTATCGGTACTTGCTGCGCTCTCTAAAGGAAAGCATTTTTTTTGTAGGAGAGCAAAGTTAGGCTAAGGGGGAAAAAGTATGTTGTTCACGACACTGGAACAAACTGTGCTTGTACCAGCGCTCCCAGAGGAGCCTATTGAGGGCTCAAAATGAAAAGTTAAAACTTAACGAAAATTGTAGAACAAAATTCTTAAGTCAGTGTGAAACAAAAAAGTCAAAATGAAACAAAGTGACAACGACATAATTTGAATCACAGTTTTAATAAAGCCTATGTACACCCTTGGGGCCAGCCCATCGCAAGCATCCCCAAATTTATTCTGTTGCCATCCTGACTCTGCAGGGGTCTGGTATGCAAACTTGAGTGTTGCCCAGCACTCACACAGGGAGGGCAGCCAGTGCTCTGGTGCACCAGGCCAAGGAAGAAACTTTTGTGATGAGTGAAGTCAGTGGGAAAAGTTGGACTTCATTTTCCTTTGAATTTACTCTGGCCTAGAATAAGGTAGCACCCTCCAAGGGACATGCCGGTTGTACCCTGTAACTGTAAACAAAGAGGCAACTTGTTTGTGAGGACTGTCATTTGATCTGGACAGCAGAACAGGTGTTTCTGGTCCATCAGTACTTACACTGCCTGCATTCCATGGTGATGGTTGTTCTCTGCATCCACATTGGTTTTAACTGTAAAAAATCAGGCACAGTGTTGTTGAGCACATCACGCAGGCCTGCTTTTATCTCATGCAAACAACTCTTCATAACACCAAGTATGTTCAGCAAAGGGAATGCAGGAAGCAGGGACTGCAGCTTCTCTAACCAGGCAAGTGGCAGAATGACAAAGGGAGGTGAACTCACAACATGGTGGTTAGCATCACAGTGTTTGGGTGCCTGATGGCTGTGAACTAGTGTGTGCCTATCAGGCTGGGGGCAGCCCTGGTAGTAGGGGATGACCCGTGCTTGATCTGAGCATGGATGTAACAACCCTGAGATCTTCCCCTCAGTGATGACAATTGTATATGTACATGTAAAGAGATGAATAGTCACTGCAGTACGCATGGTTTGCACCACCGTGGCATGCTGCATCTCCTACAGGCCTGCCTTTCCCCCCTCAGTTTTTCCTGGTGCAGTAGCGGTGGCTCTGGTCAGCCCAAGATGCTGTCGGGAGAGGACTCGCCAATGCAGACGTTTCTGGCTCTGCTGTCTTCCCTGCCTTGAAATTCAAGGGGATAACTTACGTGTGTTATGCACAGAACAACAGTGCTTTTGTGCAGCACATACCAGATACGGACGGATATGTGAGCAGAGCTCATGCAGGACCATTAGAAGAGCGTAAATGCTGCTTTGTGATCACTTTCAAATTAGCTGATTTTTCTGACAGACCAATGTAAATTCTACAATTGCCTCTCAAGTTCTCCTCAGAAGTCCGTTTCAGTTTAAGCGATTAATAAATTGTGCCTATCATTTTAGTATCAGGATGATTTATGGAAATCATAGTAACTACAAATTTGGTTGGGTTTTTTGGGGAGGTTTTTTTTTTCTTTTTTCCCCAAAATTCCATGAAAAGCATATTCTGAGCCTCTGGAGCTGGACATGAAAAGTGTTGATGCTGCCAGATATCAGCTGTAGAAAATAATAAGCAGAGGGAAAGGTAAAGAGTTACTAAATTACCACTTTTTTAAATGCACAAAGTGCCACATAGATGTTGTAAAGTGAAAACTAGACTCACAAAGAACAGCACTCAATTTAGGAGATGGTATCATTGAAATGTGTGAATATGCTACTGTTTCTGATGGAGTAATCATGCCTCTTATGTGCTACATAAACTATAACTCTTGCAGAAATAATATGTCACTCTGCTGTAGTGACTCTATAAGAGGGGACAGAGATAAGTTTGAAAATCCAGCCACAGTTTGGGCATTGCCTGGTGTTTTGGTGTGCTGGAAATTGATACTGTGTCTTCTCTTTTCAAACTTACAGCTACGCGTTGTGAAAACCTCACTTGTTTTGTGGACTATGTACAGACCCTATCCTGTATCCTGAGGAATGACTTGGGTGCCAGTTTGTATAACCTCACTGCAACATGGTGCGTCTCAGCAGGATGAGCAGAGTGCAGTCAGCAGGAGCTTCTAACACAGCCATAGCACAGTGGTGTCCTTCTGTCCTCTGTGTTAGGTGGAATACCTGACCTTGCTGCCATGTTGGGTTTCACTTGGTACTTCGCACTCCAGTTATCAGCTGGTTCCCCCCAGAAAAGGATCCCTGGTTCCTGTGTCCATGGCCTGCTACACACCCTGGCTCCCTCAGCATTGTTTTCTCACCTGCCCTGGGAATACCTTGTCCCTTGTTGCTATTAATGATGGAGTTTCACTCGTGCCTGCTGGCAGGGCTCATGCAGCTTGTCCAAGCCCCTCGTGGCTGCTGTTGTGCCCCAGCAAGGTAGTGGGTTCATGTGGGCTGTGTGGCCCTGGGGAGCACCTTTCCTTCCCACAGACACTTCAGCACACCTTTCCTGCTTCTCTCAAAGATGCTAAGCGAGCAAATAGCAGGAAAAAACCCATATGTCAAAGCTCAAAGATAATTTTTTATTTGAACACATTGCCTCTCTTTCTTATTAATTTCTATGCCTGGTGGTTCAGCCACAGATCAGTCCAACTACAGCATGTGATAGATGTGGACTTGTTTGTTTTTGTGTGTTTAGGGTTCCCGAGGAAGATCCAGAAAATACTGTGGCTGCCTGCAGTCTCCTGCAGTTGTCCAGGAACAACAGTCACACCCAGTACATGTGCATTGTGGACATGACTGAACTCCCGGCAGATACCAAGGTCCAGGTGGATGCTATAGAGACAGCTGATAGGCAGCACATGATTTCCGAAGGCTTTTTTATGGCAGAGAACAGTAAGTACAAAACTGGTGGATTTGGTAAATACTATCTGACCTTATGCCTATCTGTTAGGATAGCCTGGGCAAGGAGTGAGCATGGCAGCTGATGGTGGGGTGCTATGTTTGGTGTGCACCCCTCTGCACAGAGCACTGTGCTGTTATTGTTGCTGTTGTAAATGACGGAAACATTTCTGCTTGAGGCTGAGCTTAGAGCTGGCTTGACCCCAGCCTTGTTGTGGGGAAATTCCTTTTCCCCATGAAGCAGTAGGTGATAAATTTACACTTTAGGCCAGTCTTGTGCCTTCCCTATGCAAGTGTTTGTTCTTGGCTAGAATCTAAAGGGCAAGAGGAATTGCTTTAATTGCTAATGCCACAAATGTACTCACAGGAGTCCCAGGAGGCTCTTGCAGTGATCACCTGAACCAACATGACATTGTTGTAGGTGGCACAAGGTGTTCCAGACACAGAGGTGGCACTTCCCTGTTCTGGGGTAATTCCTAACCATTTCTTCTCCATGACAGGAAGGCTGGGTGCAATCATATAGCTGACTTGGTGGAACGCTGGTGCGTTCTGAGTTGTGCAGCAAACTGAAGAAGAGGGATGGTTAGCCCAGCACACAGGTGCCATGTGGGTGTATGAAAAAGTATTTTTCTACTTCAGAAATTCTGCTTTCTGATTCTTCTGAAATTAAACTTTGCATAAGAAGTGTCATCTTTTTTTACAAATGCCATAACATTTCAAGAAAGCCCCTTGCCCCCCTGACAGACTATAGATTGGGTAGTGGTGCTTTGCATGTCTCCCAGATGTCCCCTTACAGAGATGCAGAAGCATCATACATAGCTCACTGACGGACCCCACACACTAGCACTGGAGTTCGTGCATTACTGCTTCTCAATATATGAAAACACCCTTCAGGGGACACAGCAGCCTGCCTTTTAGGCACTTATGACACAGGGATTTGCACTGGGTTTTTGTAGCGGCCACTAGTCTCAGCTTTTTCTGATGCCTTTGTTAATACTGAGGGGTATTTCCCCAACTGTGGAAGTGACCATGACTGCACGGAGTCCTCCTATGCCATGAAAAGAACAAGGTGCTCTACTCTTCACATCTCCCAAGAGGTATTAGCCCCTTGTGCTATCTTCTCCTGCTTCTTAGGTGATGAGGAGGTTCAGAGACAGGCAGAAGGCATATTCAGAGAAATGTGGGCCTGACTACACTACGCTGCTGAGGTGTGAGGTTCTGTGCATGGCTCAGGACTCTCAGCCTGAGAGGCAGGAATGCTGTGGATGCTGTCCTGTGTAGGAGGGCCCACCCCTGCCAGGGCAGCTTTGCTCTCTACTTGCTCTGCATTGCTGGTACCATGCTGGGCCACCTCTTGTCTGCAGTAACATCGTGAAGGGTAACACCATTCTGTCTTCCAGTCAAACCACAGCCCCCATTCAATCTGACTGCTGTGTTCTCAGAAGGTTACAATATTTCTTGGGAAACCATCTACCAGAACTCTCCTTTCTACTTTTTGAATGAAGAGCTGGAATATCAGCTGCGTTACAAGAGAAGGACCGACACCTGGGAGGTGAGTGAGATGTCAGTCTACCATCAGGTAGGATGTGCTAGCAAAGAGGAGGCCAGCATAACCAGGACAGGAGCACTGGGGAAAAGAAGGGGTTTTGTGGCTTAGAAAAGGTGTCTCTTTGCTTGCCTGGACTAAAAACAGGCAAAAGTGAAAAAAGAATTGAGAAGAGGAAGCTGTTGAGAAATGCTGGATCCTGCGGGGAAGGCTGATAGTTCATTTGCTTCTCATACTGCCCTGCAGGGAAGGATCCCCAGGGCCTGGTGCAGTTACTGAGCAGCCAGAGCATGGCCTTGCAGAAACAGCATGAAAGCAGAGGCAATTACTTTGCAGGGCTCCTCACTGTGCAGCAGTGAGGGTAGTCACTCCAGCCCTGAGTGTCTGGTGTTAATCATTCACAGACTCAGAAGACTAAAGCTGTCCATGAAGACAAACGGACACTGGTGATCCTGCCTTGGGAATTCCAGGCAAACACCGAGTATGAGTTCCAAGTGAGAGCCAGACCCCGAGAAGACACTGGCTACCATGGGTTTTGGAGTGAATGGAGTCCTTCGCTGACATTGAAAACCAGCCCTGCCGGTACTTGCTACCAGCTCTTTTGCCCTTTCAGTTGATACGACGTCAGAGAATGCTTCCGGAACTCTCATCAAATCTAATTAATTAGCACAAATTCTAAATAGCCTAGTGAAGGCAGGCATGTTTAGCTTGCTGATGGAGTACATGAGTCCCAGGCCTGGGCTGATAGATGCTGTCTGTACTGACTTTCTCACTGTGCTGCAAAGCCCACTGTACGGTATGGGTCACGGGAGGAGGGTTTGGTGGGGGTGGCTATAGGTTTGGGTGCCTCAGCAGGAGTGCAGCCTCTAGCTTCCTTTGCAATGTCCAGTGTCCAGGGTCCTGCCTGTAGCTTTCAGAAATGGGGGAGATGTAGTTGAGGTGCCTCCACTACTGGGGTGTAGTATTGCCTTCAGCTGAGGGTGTGGGGATGCTGTTCTGAGGGCTACATTCCATGTCTGGGTTCTGGTGGCTGGCCACGCTGGGCAGGGGCATCAGATTTGGTAGCCACCACTCCCACTCCACAGGGAGTGCACAGTCCCTTGTGCACAAACATGCACAAACGTGCTTGTCATAATGGAACAGAGGTCATGAAAATAGGGAGTCTTTTTTTCAAACAGAGCAGGACAGGATGACTGTGGTCAATGTTAGCAGTGTGTGCTGAACTTCCCCGCTCTCACTGATCTGCAGCCCGAACTGAAGTATTATTTGGTGCTGTGGCCACAGGGTCAGGCTCCATTTGCTAATGGCTATCTGAGTTCTAGGTCTCAAAGGTGCTCCCTTGCACCACAGGCAGAGAGCAGCCAACAAGCACTCAATTAGTCAGCACTTCTTCTTCACACATCTCTGGCCAGCTGCACTCTCTTTTCACTTCATGGATCATCTGTGGAGGTGTCCCTAAACCAGGAGTCAGAAACACCAGGGGTCTGCGTCAGGGAGCTGTCTTGCCCCAAACACATTGGCTGTCAGTCTGTGGTACAGCCAGGCCATAAAGCAGCTGATGTGCTGCTCCTTTCATTGATTCAGTCTTCTCCAAGCATCCTCACTCAGACCTCATGTCTGCAGTGCTGGGCCCCAGGTGACAGTTTCAATGTCCCCAGGAGAAAGTCTGGGGTAGAAATTGAGGGTACCTTCTCACCATTTCTTGCTTATTGACCAGGATAGAAATGCGAGGTGAGCCTGAATGACCTTGTCTCTTTCTCCAGCAGTGACACAGACAGCAGGCATGGGATGGCTGCTGCTGTTTGGTGTTGTCGTGGCAATCACTGTCTCAATCACAACCTTTCTGGCCAAACAGCGGAGGTAAGAATGCTTCAGGAAGCTGGAGCAAATGCTTCTGTTCGGTCTTGCTAAAGATGGGATGTTTGCATGCAGCTGTCTTTGCATCTTGTATATCCATACACAGACACAGCTGTGGGCCTGTGAGGGCCACCAAAGCATGGTCTCCAGCTGGGGCACTGCCAAGAGCGCCTTGCTCTTCTCTGGGGTTCTGCTGCCGCTCAGCTGGCTGGGACAAGGCAATGGCACCTGGGGACTGAGCAGGGGCCACCCAGCCTCCTTGGGCTGTTCTCCTGCTCCTGGCTCCATGTTGCCACATGGGAGGAGTAGCCAGGGCTGGCCTGCCCCTTCCCAAAGCTGGCACAGGCCCCTCGGCACTGGCTGAGGGCCTGTCTCCTTTGCGGAGGTTCCTGTGCCCTTGCAGAGGGATGGAGCGTATGCTGCCACAGAGGAGGGCACTGGGCCGGTGCAGCAATGGGGCTGGTGCACCCCTCATCCACAGAAGTGCACAGGGCAGCATTAATGCACTTCCAGCACTTGGTGCTTCTCCAGGAAGGAGAAAATTGGAATCCCTTTCCTTAGTGTGAATATTGTTCACACAAGTCTTGAGGGCTGTGGCCCCACTTCCAGCGAGGCTCACAAGAAAGGCCATCAGACGGCTCTGACAGCACAAGGCGTCTTTGGATCTTCAGCTGCTTGCTAACTTGAGAGGCCAGTGAGGCTGGGCAGGTGATTTCAGCTGCCTAAATTAGATCTGGAGATGCCTTGCTTTGCATCTGTAATGTGTGCTTAATCCCAAAGTCTTTCTCTTTTCTCCTCCAGCTTATGGAAGAAGATGGCTTGCATCCCAGACCCTGCTCCCTTTTTCAAACCTCTTTACCTGGTGCATAATGGAGATTTCAAGGTATAAATGGGCTACATGAGCTAGTGGAGCACATGACAAAGTTAAAGAGCCCATCATGCTATCCTGGACAAGGGATTCTCATTAGTGCAGTGGGAGGGGGAATATATCTCAAGGGAATGTCACACAGCTTCAGATATAAGGACTGGAACTCCCCAGTGTCTATTCTGTGCCACCAAGGCCTTTATGTCACATCTGTGCTGCATATTCCATGTAGGTGCTGTCTTAGCGGGTGAGCTGAGCTCATATGTGATCTGTGAAGCCTGGGAACCTGAAGGCAGTGGACAAAGGGATACTGACAGTAACTAGAATTTTTTCCAAAGCTCCAGTCCCATGTTGCCATCAAGGCCATGGAGCAGACTTCATTACAGAGCCAGATTTCCCACTCCAGCCTCTGCAGTGACACAAGCTCAACATTAAGGCTTGTAGTTCTCTCTGCAGAGTCACTCCTACAGATAATAACTGTGCATATTGTCCTGGACAGATGGGTGGAGCTTTGGGGGCAAATAACTGCTGTGTGATAGTACTGTGCCTCCCTAGGAAGGAAGTGTCTTTGATTAACTGCCTAGCCTTCCCAAATTCTCTTCTCACTTAACACCAGCCAAGCTTGCTCATGTGGCAAAATGGTTTGCAAAGACTGCAGTGTGTGCTGGATTTCTCAGAATACAAAAGTAAAAGAACATTGAACATCCATAAGTAATGGTTGTATTAAGCTGAAGAGCATCTCACAATGCCATTATCAAACTGTAAAAGTGCTGGCACGTTGGTGCAGACATCACTGCCTCTTGCTGAACAAGTTCCTGGTGTTACAGCAGCACTGGTCAGAGACACTTCAGTGTCTGCTTTTTGTTTCTGCTTTTTCTTTGACCCTCTGGGAGAGGGACACCATCTGGGCCCTAATGATCTTCCTGTACTTTCCCACTGCTGCATGGCTGACATTTGCAGTGAGGTTAAGCAAGCAGTCTTGGATGGATGCCATTCAAGCTGACGCCTGCATTGAGCGTATCTCTGCCTTCCTGCCTTCCTCTTTCAGCCCTATTATGGCTTGCCATATCTGCACCAGAGGGGTGCTTGCATCCCCTTGTGAGACAGGTGGCAGTGGTTGCTCTCAGGCAAAGGAAACAGGACCATATGGACTAGGTGTGGGAATTCCTGAGAGTCCCGGGCTAGTGCTGACAGTGGAAGTGAAAGCAGCCTGCGTGCCAAGAGCCATGCTGCTCTCAGGGTGAGGCCATGGGGTTCTCTGGTCTCTGGGAGTTACGTTCCTGCTCATTTCTAGTTAGGTTGTTCAGTGCTGCTGGGAAGAGAATGAGCCTCAGCTGCTAAAGCCAAGTTACTTCTTAAAAAAAAATTTGCAGATCAAAGCAGCAGTTGCCCACACACCCACAGCACAAGATGCCTAGGCAAGGGGTGTCAAGAGGATGCAGTGACATCACTAGCATGTAAACAGGCTTGTCATTTTTGCCTAGCAAGACAGTGATTAATGTAGGGCCTGTTCAACTGCATCCTGCCTGCATCAAAGCAAGTGGTTAGGTTATGTCTGTGACAAATGGTCAGCAAATTGCAATAGTAATGCTCTGCAGACAACAGTCCTAGACTGGGTAGGAAGCAGTGAAAATATTAGAGGAAAAGTTAAAACATAAAAAGAGAAGGGAAAACAGAGGAACATTGTTTACGCTTGTGTGTACATGTGTCCTTAGATTCATGTTGGGTGGGAGTTTGCAAAGAGCAGTCAAGAGGGAGTAGGAAATAGTCTGCCTGCTCAGTTCTAAGAAAGGGATTTCCTGCTGTTTCTTCAAATAGTCTTGTGCACCTTAGGTGCCTTTCTGTCCATTAGAGCTTTAATAAGCTCTTTGTAGCTTAGGTTAAAAATAAATTAAAATAGAGTTGTTGCTTCCTGCTGTAATTAAGATTTTTCCATGCTCTGTCAGAGGGTAATAAGCTGTGTGTCAAGTTGTTCTTTTCCCAAATACTTTCCTCATGTCTAGTTATGGTGAGTGCATTTTGAGGCAGGAGGTTGATAAGATTAAGGCTGTGGCAACACCCAGCTCTCATGAAGCACTCTGTCAGAAGCCTTCACGGTGTTTATGAAGACCAGCACTGTTACCTACTTTATACGTAGGGGAAAGTGGAGCACTTAGAAGAGCCTTGGCACAGCCCAGCCATTAGGCAAGTGTCAGACAGAGCAGAACCAAGTCTTGAGCCTGTGCTGTGCCCAACCTCTGGGCTATAGAATCCTCTGGTAGGACTTGCTGGCGTTCCTTAGTGGCTCATGCCTAAAGATTTCTGTGATCTGGGTGTCTGATTCAGTGACTTCTTCAAAAAGAACAGAAACTTTTACATTGCTCTTAGGTCAGAGAAACTCGGAGATGCCCTTTACTTACAGATATGACTGAATGTACAAGGCTTGTGATCTAGAGATAATGCATGGCACAGGGCAGAATGTAATACTACTGGTGACACAGAAAGGCAAGATTCAATATGTGGCACTCCTTAAGCACCTGAGTAAGCGTTACCTGCAGTAGGCAGGTCTTGGAGGTTCCCATCCCCCGCCTACCCCCCTGCTTCCTTCTTGTCACTGTGAGAGAAAAGGCTGGTATGGGGCAAGGCATACAGAATCCCTGAGAACTGAGGTATGTGACAGAGCAGGGCTATGTGTGTGTTGGCTGCAGATGAAGCACGTAAGGAAGGACAATCAGCTTCTCCTGCAAAAGAAGCAGTGTCCAAGACAAGAGAGCAGGGACTCTCAGTGGCTTGGGCTGGGACCTCAGACTGATGCACGAAGGAGTGCTGCTGTGGGCAGTGGCATTCTTCGCAGTGTAGAGAAAAAAAAGAGTAGTTTGCAAAGCCATGCAAACTACTCAAAGCTAATTATTTTCGATTATTTGAGTCAGTTCTGCTGCAGCTGCCTGTATCTGGTAATAACAGCATCTCATACCCTGCTATTTTGGAGGACTCATTGGGTTTAGAGTTTGACTTTGCCTCTAAAAGCATGAGAACTTAGTGATGATAGAACCTGATTTTACTAATCTCTCTCTCTCTGTCCTTTTATGCAGAAGTGGGTTGGTGCATCACACACAAAAATGACCCTCAATTTCTTTGAATGGGGAATAGTCCTTCCAGAGGTCCTAGAAGTTTACACCGTGCATCCTTCCAACAGTACCTCACAGGAGGAGTTGTGTGAGCTGAAAAAAGATCTGCCTTGCAAGCCCTGTGTGTCTTGTCTAACTACCCCAGGTCAGGATAGCCAGTCCCTGCTGTCTAGCATGAACAGTAGCAGTGTGACTCAGGACCAGTCATACGGGCACTTGTCCATTGACACTGTGACTGTGGCTGATGAATTTACACCTTGTAACTGCCCGTGCAACTGTAACCATGTGTACAGGGGACATGAGCATACTGGTGAGGAAGATAACAGTGCTGGAGAAACTGATTACCCCAAGGTTAATGTTGATGATGAAGACAGAAAGACATCCAGTGGCTTGCACCTGGCTGACCTGAGCATGCAGGACAAAATACTTGCTTCAGGCTCTGTGTCCACAGACCACATGGGGAGTGCAAGTGTCCCAGCGCGCCAGCAAGTAAAAGGGGCTTTGGAAGGAGGGGTGGGGAGCATCCTAGAAGCACTTTCCTTGCAGCCTGATCAGTGGGAT
Source organism: Microhierax caerulescens (assembly GCA_035590215.1). NCBI lineage: Eukaryota > Metazoa > Chordata > Aves > Falconiformes > Falconidae > Microhierax > Microhierax caerulescens. The sequence continues at coordinate 24,801,709 of JAVJGJ010000047.1, read as the reverse complement.
TTGGAAAATGCATGTTCCCTACCTTCTCCTGATGGTGAGAGTGTTTCCTACAGTGAAGGCTCCTATGACTTCTTCCCTCACGTTGCAAGGCCTGGTGATAGTTACCCTATGATCTGTGTAGATTTGGACACTATTGACAGTGGCTTTGTGGACTCGGACTGTGGGAGTCCAGTTGACTGTGAATTTGAGCAAAACAGTCAGACCAACTGTGGCTCCATCCCTCTTGAGCGGGAGGGGGAAGACTTTCCACGGAGCTATGTCAAGCAGTGGGTCTCCTGTCGCTCTGACAGCCCTGTCAGTGGGACACAGACAAACTAAGGACTTGATGTTGCCTTGCAGAGTGTAGGGCCTTTTCCATACTGTGCCAAAGTGGAGTGTTAGCAAAATTCAAGAGAGAAACAGTTTATTTTGTGTAAGCCTTATTGCGTACAACTGAAGACTGTTAGGTCCATAGAAATACATGCCTACTTCTATTGCCAATTATCCTGTTAATGTTTCAAACTTGATGCATGACTGGTGCTTTTTTTTTTTTTTTTTTTTTTTTTTTTTTTTAAAAAAAACATTTTAGGTAAAAACCTTACAATAGCAGAAAAAGCAAATGTATCTTGAAAATTACCCTTTGGCTTATGTAGATGTGCAATTTTTTTGACAGCAACCTTATAAAGAGTACTAAACTTTAAATTATTTTCCCTGGTATTCTCACGTGACTTGAGAGTTTGGGTGTACATAGAGTCTTAGAAGCATAACCTGTGGCAAGCATGTTTGTTACATTAAAGTTACCCTATGCTTTCCAAGCAACACAGGTGGTGTTACTTTTCCTACTAATGTCTTTGGCTCTTTAAGCCTAGCTGTAATAGTCTGTTAATTTTGTAGGTCCCAGCCCTGTCCATAGGGTATGATCAAAAACAATTTCTCATATAATCATCACAGGACTATGTGTCCAAGAGACCAAACAACTCGGGTTTCAGAAAGACTTTGCCTTTGCAGGTGGAGTCTGGAAATAAAAAGTCTTCAAAACAAAATTATTCAAAAAATAATTTCAGGCAAACTCTTGCTACCAGGGCTTTCTACTGAATTAGCATATTTTCCAGCATTTTCCAAGCACTTTAACTGAAACATTGATCAGCTTCTAGAACATGCAGGAATTTCAGAAATGTTGTTGCTACCTGGATGTGCCTGCAACTCCATCTTCTGCCTTGGACCTGGTTTGCTGCAGTTAACAGGTCAGTAGCACAAATTTTGAGTGGTTTCTGCTAGCCAATAAAGCCAACCATGAAACTGCTATTTGCACTGTAACTGTGAATATGTTTCCCTCTGACATCTCTGTATCTCTGTTTTGTTTAGGATAATTGTCTTTAAAAGTTACTGCGATGCTGATATTGAAGTTGAATACCTACTTCTTATGCAGGCATAGTGTTATTAACCCATGGGCTTCTTGGCTCCAGAAGATCTTATACTGAGAGAACCTTTGTGGTGAATGATGTATGTTTCCAGTGCAGTAACAATCTGTTGTTGCTGTGATACCAAAAAACTCTCTTCCCTCTCCCTCATCTCTTGCCCAAGACTTTAGCCAACCCTACAGCTCCCTAAATGAGGGAGCACTGTAAGGAAGAGAAGCTGCTTCATTCACAGGTGAGTGCTGGGGAAGTTTTTTGTGCATCCACACCCCTGGTTTGATTGTTAGAACAGCCGCGGTCTCTGCTGCATTGGTTTTGAACCTACAGGGCTTAGTTTTGTCCATGTTGTTATTACTCCCCTGGCTCAGGGGCTTCCTAGGCACTGCTCCAAGATACCAGCTTTTTGGTTCCTTCCTTCCTTATTTTTAATTTTTCTTGCCATCTTCTGTGATAAGCCATGGGAGGTGTTGTCTTAGCGTGGTTATGCATCCTCCTTTCTGTGTCACAGGTACCCTGCATGCCCTCCCCGAGGGAGCAGAGGATCGAGCCGGCTCCACTCCCTTGCCTATGAGCTCAGCCTGCCCCACTCTGTCCTTACAAGGGACGTTTGCATCGTGCTTATGTCTACGAGTGGGCAAAAGCTTCATTGGTAGTTTGTAGCAGAGTCCTCTGCAGCTGCAGTTTGCAGCTATTTGTGCTTCAGAAATGACATTGTGGTAACTGGCCCCAGGCTGCTTAAGGGAGGAGGGAAAACCTGCCTCTCTTTCTAGGGCCCTTTTGCATCTCAGTTCTGTGTGCTCCTTGTTTCTGGCCCCAGAACTGCTAGGAGCTGTTCCGTTACTGCAGCACTACCTAGCTGCACAGCTAGTAGGTGGTGGTTTGGTGCTACTCTGGGCTAGAAGCTGCCTCTGGTCACCCTCGGAAGCAGACTTCACAGGCAGAGAGGAGCTCACTTTGATATGTGGTGTAAGGATACTAGAATAAAGGTGACTGTTCCCTTTGAAGTAAGCTGTAACCATTAAGCTTCTGGCCAATGAGTTGTTGACACTGTGAATGTGGAGGGGTTTGAAGTGGGCTTTTTTCCTGTGGCTCCCAGCAGCAAACTGCAAATGTTCCTGACCCAGCAATATCTAATTTAGAAAAACTGTGTTTCCCCAGGAATGCTAGGGCCATTGACAGTATTGCAAGTTGTGTTTTGTTGGTTTTTGGGAGGCCTCTGCTGCTTTCAAACAAGCAGTCTCTAAAAGGCCTCACTCCGTGACCTCAGTAGCCCACCATGGCAGATTCCTGAATAGCCACATGAAGCACAGGAAGGAGTTATGATTGTGTTGTTTATGATTATAAACATGATAAAGGCATTTGAGTTTTAAGGTTTAAGTGCTGGCCAAGCAGGCCTGCTTAAAAGAACAGAGTTTGCAATATGCTGCCTAAGCTCTTCACTGCAGAGGAGTCTGCTTAGGTCACCTGGTTACCTGATCACGGCAGGAGTGGATGGCTTTAGCCACCTTACCAAGGTGAGGTTAGTCATACACTGAGCAGTGGAATGAGGTAGTGAGAAGATGCCAGCAGCACCACCCATGTGGACAAAGCCTTTAGATGGCTGTGGTCTGCTGTGCTTTGTGCAGTATTCACAACAGTCAGGGACGTGATAGTGGACTTAAGGTGTTACAGTGACCAGAATAGTGTCCTTTTACTGGGGGACTTGATGAGCAGAGGACAGGAGGGAGGTCAGATCTCACAGATTCTTGAGTGACAGCATGGTTGGAATACAGAAGTGGTGCTGGACTATAGCACTGATCATCTACTCTGATGGACTAACAATGAGTTCACTAGTCAAGCACTGAGGCAGGTAGACACAGAAAACCAAGTGTATGTGAGTCTGAGTCTATATAGGCTCAAAAATATGCATCATTGTACCAGCGAAGGAATGCAGCACAGACACAGCAAGTGCTGTGTGTCCCAGTAGCTTCCACTGTAATGGGATGCTTCTGTCACTTACTGTGTTTGCCTCTGTAGTGATCCAAAGCCAGAGGAGATAGTAAAGCATATGCATTCAGTCCAGGGTTGACAGTAGACAAACAGCGGGTGTCTATCCAAATGGAGCATTTTGCGTAAAAAAAAAAAAAAAAAAAAAAAAATCACACCAACCAACAAACCCTAAAAAACAAACAAGCAAACAAAAACTTCAAGGTAGATGCATCTTAAAGCAAATCATCTGGTGAGAAACAATGTTCACCTCATGGAAGCTAATTGTGAGACAGGTGTGAATGGATTCTGTGGTTCCTAGAAAACATGAAGGAAGGATCTGGTGGCCTTTGGAGAGCAGGAGTTCTGTTAATGGCCTTTGGGCTGAGTGGCACTTGGGGTAGAAGGGAAGCATGAAAAAAGGCAACTTACAGGGATCTGTGATGTTCTTGTCAGACATACTGCTCTGTATTTTGGAACAGTCATATGAAAGGAAATTGGAAAAGAAGTTTGTGCTTTGCCATTTGAGCCAAACTGCTGCTGAACTCTTGTACTGACTTTTTTTTTTTTCTGTCTGCCCTGTAGGCAGAACGTGGTAAAAGCTGTGGGTCTTAAATGGCCGTGGCATCTTTATGGTGGCCTGTGGCAGTAGGCTGGGAAGGTGCAGGGGTACAATTTGTCTCTACGTGAGACTAGATGTTTGCTGCTGCAGCAGGCAGCTCAGGCATCTGGACAGCTCTGAGGCAGCAGGTATTACTTGCTTAAATGATACTCTGAAGGCTGCCTGCATTTTAGGAGCTTTCTGTTTCTGCTTCTGTCCAGGATTGTGGTAACCATAACTTATGTGTCATACTCATTTAGACAGGTAACCGTGAGGTCTCATGGGAGTTGGGAGAAGTCTTACTGGACGGGGAAGGCCCAAACCGAGGTGTTGGGAGAAGCAGCGTATCTCAATCTGTAGTACTGGTTTGGAAATGTCTGTCTTCATTCCTGCATTGGCCCTGCCTTCCTGTCCTTTGGCCCTAAAGCTAATGCTGGTGTACCGTTGTTCAGCCTGTGCTTTGCCTGCTTCTCTCCTGTTCTCTGCTACTAGACCCGTGCATGTGACTGACTTGATGGACCCTGATGGTAACACTACCCCTGCAGCACTGGAGCTGGGTATGGAAAGATCTGTGCCTTATACGCTCCCGGATTTGGGCATGGAAGCACTGCAGTGCTTGTTTGCCTCTGCTTCCAGAGTTCGCCTTTGAACATGGTGCAGCAACAGCCTGTGGAAGAAGGACAGGACAGGGCAGCTCAGGTACCTGGAGCGTCTGAGCACAGCTGGGCAGAGGCCTTGGGTCGAAGCAGTCTCACCTCACATCCAGATAGGGCTAGGAGATGGCTTTAGGTCACTTAGGGAGCTCTTCTGCTGGCCTTTTTTATATAAATGTTGCAAGAAGGTACTTTCATATTCAGCAAATGGCTTGGCTTTTTAAATGTTAACTCTTTGACAGAAATTCCTCGGTTTCTCCATTGCTCATGAGTAATTGCAGATGCAGCTACTTGAACTCAATCTGATGATCTGAACAGGTTTTCATTGGTTCTTGAGATTATCTTTAAAATCGGGCACAGTAAGCTCTGCTTTATTATGCTGCTGCTGCTACTGCCTGATCATCAAACCACACAGCCTAACTATCAAGGGACAGAAGCAGCACAAAAAGTGAAGTTTCCTTTGAGCTGGTAAGACAGTTTAACATATTTCTGTGCTATACATCACAGTAAATAATAGGATAAATCTACTGAGCTAAGATACTGAAAAATAATTTCTTTATCTAGCTGCGGAATTCTATATTGTTTCTTGTACTAGGAACCTAGAGCAATAAAATCACCAGAAGGGTCTTAGCGCTTTTGTCCTGCTAGTCTGCCGAGCACAAAACCACGCTGTTAGATTCATTCTGGTACAGATTGGGCTAGAAGGAAGCACTATCTTGAACAAATGATTTTCATGTGCTCCTCTCTGAGAGAGATCAATGGAAATGAATCTGACTGAAATAGATCCCAGTGTTTGGGACTGCGCAGACAAAAATATGCTTTTAATGCATACATGTGCATTATATATATATATATATTGTATATACATATATTTTATGTGTGTGTGTGTATGAATATTGCTTTGTTGCTTTAGTCATCCTTTATAGTCAACCTTTATAGCAGGTTTTTTTTCAGCCTCTGGGATCCAAGTCTGTCAAATCCAAAAGTATGTAGCAGTTCATGAGCATCAGATTGTGGAAAAATGGCTCCCCAAAGATGAACAGAGAAAAAGACTGGTTACGTGGGATTCTCTCTGATAATCTGTGCAGATAAGGAAATCTTGGTACTTTTTTCCTTATTCTCCAGCAGTTCACATGCTGATCATGTGAGTCAACCATGTACACTTGACATGCTTTGTCAGGCGTGCTTAGGGGCCTAGGTATTCCAGAGGTAGATAGTCTTTTATTTATTGTTCTTAAAGAACCTACAGAATATTTTCTTGTAGGCAGGGATGACTGAAGGAGTGCCCTTGACAAACAATTACACTTAGTAGCACAATAGATCACTCTGGAGAAGGTGCACTTGGGGCTAACCTTAACAGATGGAGGGATGTGCGTGTTGGTACAGACACACTATTGTCTGTCATGTTGTACTTCACAGGTGTGAGTCAGTGTCCTGCCTTTCTTTAGAGCCTGTTGGTGCTGCCTCTGGAAGAGATTTAAGCAAAGGAAGGAATTATGGCCAAGGGAGAGCAGGTTGCTTAGGACTAATTGCTAAGATGTCGGGAATGGGAACAGAGTGTCCGAGGGTCCATGTCTGCTGTGCCTGCTCCCACTGTGCACCACTCATTGCATCTTGCTGTGGGAGGGAGAGCGAGCAGAGCACATTTTGGAACAGCTCAGAGACACTGCCAAATCAAAACCTGAAGCTTCTGACTTCCTCTAAGTTTTAGGTGAGCATAGCAGACCTCACGAGTGAGCTGCAACAAGAAAAACTACACTGATGAAACAGTCTGCTCTATATAAAAGCTGACGGCAGAGGTGGGATAGAACCTAGGAGTCCCGGCTGTCTGCTGTGGGCTGGCATATAGTATCACTACATGTATCAAAGGGTACTCAGGCATGTTGAAGAATTTTCGCACACATGAAAATCCCTGCTCATGCTCTTGTATCGCACTTCAGTTTCATGTTTTATCAGGCCTTTGTAAAGCTGATCTTGTCTTACTTGTAGTCATCCAAAGGCTGGAGATGCAAAGGTCCTTTTTTGTGTCTTGTCACTTTGAACCCATTAAATTTCTCTGCATAATTCTTCTCTCTTCTCTGTCACATCAAATATAAGCTTCTTGTCCCTACTTTCAAAGTCACTGACAGCCTCTCCTTGTCCTCTCGTCATTTCTCACTTCCCTATCAAGAAGTCAACTCTTTCTATGAAGCCAGCTTCCACCTCCCACTCACCAAATCAGCTCCTCCTAACCTTCCTCCATACTACTGCTTACACACTGAAGGTGCTGCCTACAGTTCTCTTGAGCTACCTCAATCTTGTTCCAAGTCTCCACAAAGCTCTGCTTTGCTAAAACCCAGATGATATCTAGGCTATCCACATGCTGAGACTGTGCTGTCACCTTCTTGTATTACTTCCCCTTTCAGGGGGATATATATAAAAGAATTCATTTTACCCTAGAAATTCTTAAAAGCAAAGGTTCTCTGAGGTTAGCCAGAACTTTGAATGCAGATTTCTGGTAATACAAATGAGTATAGCAATAGCAGTCAATCACCTGTCTTTCTGCTGATCAGCAGTTGAGAGCATTTGGAAAATGTGTTGTATAAATTCTGGTTAAAATGACTTGAAATTACTCTTGGAAAATGGTGGGAGCTGATGGAACCACAGGAGAGGAAGGGGAAGGCATGGCTGCAAAGCCCTATTTCCTCAAGCAGAAGAGCTCTGTGCTGGAAACATACGAAGAGGATGGAAA
>JAVJGJ010000047.1:24763130-24784491 GCA_035590215.1 Microhierax caerulescens | reverse complement strand
CCCCCCCCCCCCCCCCCCCCCCCCGAAATAATAACTGTGTCTTACAGTGATTTATTGTATTTTCAACATTACCTTCCTATTACGGTAATTTTTCTTTAAATTTTATTAGGGCTGTTAATATATTAAGCAGACTACATCAACTTGAATTCTTTTCATACTTCTGTTTCCCACTATTGCAGAGGTCCCAGCCAGATTAGGTAGAATAGCGTCTTTGAAGAATTGTCTGCTCCAAACTTTTCCCTTCCATTAACGCTTACAGTCTTTATTCTTGAAATGTATTACCAGGACATTATTTTAAAATGTCTTCTTCTCTTTTAAATAGTGGTTATTTCTATCAAGGTGCTTTGCTAAGAGATTTTTTTTGGGGGGGAACAGTTTTATGCAGTGCTTCAGTGAATGCTTACCTTCCAGTGTGAGAGGTTTCAAATGACACTGTGCTTTGGTGGGTCAGAGCCTAGACTTCTTTAATCAGCATGGCAGTCTGTTGAAACAACAACAAAGTAGCCCTTTTATATGACCAAAAGCTTTTGAAATTGGCATGGCTTATTCATAAATATGGTCTGTTAAGCAACAGTGTTTTCATGTGGCAGCTTCCCAGATAAAAATATTGCACTCCAGATAGGGGTATGACTTCAGATTCTTTTGCAAAACAAATTTATATTTAAATAGGTTTTGTAATTGAAATATGATATTTCAGTCTGTTCTTTTAAATGTAGTAATTGGTAACCATTTATGAATCTTTATCAGATAGAGTATAGATTGTGACAAGTTTTTTGGCTTCAGACCGTTTTGTTGGCTGTAATGGTTGGCTTCTTCAAGACTTGGAGTTGATGGGCAATTTGTTGGGTTATGAGCTAGATCTTAAGTTCTCTACTGTAATCTTTGCATACCATTTGATGATGTGGTTTGAAAGAGTGCTGATGCAGCTCTACACAACGTAAACACAAACTACTGCCACAGAAGATTATTGTTTCATGTTAATGCTTTTTTAATATCTACAAATAACTAATACTTGGAGTAGGGTTTGTTTACTGCAGCTTGAAGAAAACGGCTTACTATGATCTTCAAATAAGTTCTCTGTAGAAAAAAAACATTTTGTTGTCCCAGGAAAGTATCTTCGGCATCTTTGTAACCTAATACATTTTTTACTAAGTGCCTCATTTGTTTTTTTGGAAAGGAGTGTTTCTGCTTGGAAATGCGTGCTGATTTTATGGGTTTGGATTTTCTGTTAGGTATTTGGATTATCTGCCTTAAAGGTTGAACAAGATCTGTCATTTCAGTATAAACTTCACTTCTTGTGATAGGTTGAAGATTAATCAGCTTGTTTAATTACTTTGTATAGTACTTAAAAACAGGAGATTTTTTTTAAAAAGCCTTAGTATCACCCCTTTTGATCAGATTTTTTTACTAGGTTTTTTTAACTCTACGTTTTGCACTCTGCTGCACAGATAAATCATTGAAGTATGACTTACCTAGTCTTCACTCAGATGGAAACATTATTTGCCAATGTCATATTCAGTTAGAATTATTACTGTTTTTAATATATTCCTTTTCAATGGAGGAATGTTGAGTGTGATTCTTTAAAGCCTTTGGCAATGTTTTCCTCCCTCAGATTTCAGAATCTGAAAGTGTACTTCTAAGTCTGTTCCTTACTGTTTTGGTCTAGTGGTATTCCTTCCTGATTAGGGAGATATGTAATCTTCTGTAGAGCTAAAAGTGTGAGCAAAGTACATGATTTTTAAATACCTCCCAATTACTATGGTGCTGTAAGTTTGGGTTTCTTTAATATGGCTGTATGTGTTTGAGCGTCAAAGTTAACCTGTTAGGTGGGTGAACATTTTACTATACTGCCGAGGCTTAATCTGATTTTTGTCCTGCCCATTACATGCTTGATTTTGTTATGAGACAGTCTGTCAGCATCTAGTGACACTTTAAGGCATATGAATGGATTTTCTTTTGTTCTTCAGGCAAATATTTCGGTTCCTTAAAGGTAATAATAGTGTTTGCAAGTAGTGACAAACTTCTAAGCATATATTAGTGGAAACTGGCATGCAGTGGAGTTTCATAACTTGAGTATATTGTTTCTATATCCACACATATGTACAATTAGTTACAATTGTTACTTTTGTTGTAACAAAAGTTACAATAGCAAACAAATGCTGTAGGTCACTTAGTAAAAAGTCTGACTGTTTTTAGACAGAAGTCCAGGACTTTATAAATAGACATGAGCATATAAGGTAAGAGAATTTGTTTACTGCAGTTTATGAAGACACACCATCTGTTATTGTTCTGGGTTGCCTTTATTTGTGGCAGTCACCCTGATGTAGCAGTGTACAGAGTTTATGAACTGTTGTTGAATATCATTTGGAATCACATGATAATAATTAAGCTTCCTGCAAGCCACTCCTGGATGGGGTTAGTGCATAATAGGAAGTGCCGCCTGTACTGGAAGGTGAGGCTGAAGCTTCTAGTTGGATGTTGTTGTTCTGAATTGGTGTTTCTTTGTATCTTAGATTTCTTGTAGCTGAACTACCCTGCTCTTGCCTGCATTCTCTTTTTAGGTACCCTATGAGGAATAATTTGAGGACATATATTAAGGCCCATCTTAGTATCTGACCTGATGAGTTGCTTTTTTCTTTTGGAATATGTTGGGACTTCCAGGGTGTGTTGCACTCTAGCCTTTGAAGTGGAGGCTGTCACAAATAGGTGTAGGAGAACCTGGAGAAGGTAAACATTTTCAGTGTTGGATATTAAGTGGGAGGAGGCCAATGGGAAAGCTGTGCAAATACCTCTTAATTGCCCCTTATTATGCTCCTTTTCAGATACAAGATGTCGGGTGCATTTGCTCCATCTTTGTCAACCCTCTGAAATACCAGTGTGCCATTGAAAGAATATACTAAATACAGCTTCCTAGCTGTTCATTTTCTTCCCTTTGCCTTTTGCAGATAAATCCTTAGGAGACCCCAGGACAAATCCTTAGGAGACCCCAGGTTGTCAATGTTTTAATTATAAGCAATAAAAAATACATTTCAGTTACAGAATTTTTGGCTTGTGTGACAATATCATAATGATTTACAAAACTTTTCAGGCCAAGCCTATCTTAACGTAAACGGTCTAGCAAAATCTCGGTGTTGAGAAATAGTGGCAAGTCAGCTTTATCTCTAAAACTACAAAACACCTGTTTGATGAAAGCAATGACCTTCTCTCAATGTGAAATAAAGGCCTTTATTCCTCCTTAATTGCGCAGATAAATGGATGTAGAGGAATTATAGAGTAATGAAGCTGGGTTAATTAACATTGATAATGTACAGCTGTGGGCTTGCTTCAGGGGCGGTGGGTTGGCTGATGTGGATAAGGTGCAGCTGTTGCTGGTTCCTGCTAAGTAGTTAAATAGCTCTGAGGGGTATGGAAGAGAAGCAGGCAATGACCAGAGACCTGGAAGAAGCAGAAGGAGGAGAGAGAGTGCTCTGGACACAGCAGAGGTGAGAAGCAGGGTGGACTGGCTTGAAAAGGATGAAGAAACAGCACGGACAGTAGATGAACTTTTGAAACCTTGTGGGGCGTTGGTAGCTGTGCCAGGGCAAGGCGCAGGAACTACTTATTGAAGTTAACTTGGTATGGGGCGGTAAAAGCCTTGTTGCAGCCTGATAGTTTTGATAGTGCTGTGACAGATGGACTCCATATTTTCACTTGAAGACAAGTGTATTAAATTTGGACATTGAATCTTAGATTCACAGATTTTTGGAAGATCTTCCTGTTTCTGTACTAAAGGGCTATGTTTGGCAGAGAGGTAAAAGCTGAGACTGGATACTCGGACAGCTGGGTAGGGTATCTTATACCACGTGGTATCTGCTTGGAAAGCCTCTCAAATTCCGTTTGTATATGAAAAGATTAATTTGTAGATACCATAGAGTGCTATGTTGCTTTCTGAATCCTGTCATTTCTTAAGTAGACTTTGTTGATGTAGAGCATAGATGTTTGTACTGGTGTGTCTTCATGATAGTCTGTGAACTTCTTACTATAATTTAGTCTAACACATGACATACACCACTTGGTAATTCTTAAATCCAGTAAGACTTGTGCTGAATTGCAGGTGACCCTAATTTTTAGAGTTCTGTATTCTCTGATACCACAAGGCTAAACCAGTCAGATTCTTTAATAAACAGATTTCAGGAGCTTAATCTAGCCAGATGATTAGATGTTTTCACAGGAGTTCGGTGTCTCGATTTTCACCTGAAACTGTTTTGTTTTTCTTCTTAAAGGTTGCACAGTACTAGTGGCAGTAAGACTTTACTTATTCTAGTTGATATTTTCTGGTTCTGTATATTCAGGCATAGAATAGCTTCAGTTCTTTATCTGCTTGTTTCCCACCATTATGCATGATTTCTTGAACTATATTTTGATTTGTAGTAAAGTTTTGGTAGAAACAAAAGTAAAGTCTTGCTGTTTGTCTAATTTACCAAGAGCTGTAGATCGCTTTAAGTTACACGCTTTTGTTGCCAAATGGTGTGTGGGTTTTGTTCTGTTTTTTTTCTACCCCCTCAGTCGTAGATTTGTGTAATTACTCGTCTTCTTTCAGGCTTTTTGGTCAATCCTGGCGTGAACTGCAAGAGATCCTTGTTTAGGGGTGACTATTAAAGTTGTTTAAGAATTTAACTAGGGTCACTTAAAATATGTCGTCCTACATTCATTTTTCTCAACACTGTTCTGTATTTCAGACATTATGTAATGCCAGGTCAAATCTTTTGTGGGTGTCTGTCTGCATTATTTCATTTAGTAGACCTGTAATGCATTTTATCATAAAAGACATTTATAAGAGGATTGTGGCAATGTCCTAGCTTATACAGTCTCATCATCAGTGTTTATAATCAAAACAAATGTACCAGTTGAGAGGTAGAGCTCATGTTGCTTTGTGTAAATAATACTTCCTGTTAGCAAGGAAAAAAATTCCCCTATAGGTAAGTGGATGGAAGAGCTTTTCTGATCATGTCTGCCCTATATATTCATGCAGCTAAAGATTCAGTCATGAAGTCAGCAGTTAGACTCAGTGTTACCAGACAAGTGGCAGGTTAGGACCCTATTCACACTGATTTGCTTTGTAACAGAAATGAGATCGTGCTAGCAGAGTTTCAGTGGTAGCAACGATATTCTCAGTCATCTTCAGGGTTCAGTATCATGTCAGTTAGGACAGAAGTAAAAGATACTAGAAACTGTGGAACACCCAGTCTCTACAAGTGTTTTTTGCTGCTGTTGATAAAACTGTATCAGAAAGCTGTGTTGCAGATTTTGCTGTGAGAAAAAGCTAGTAGAGCTGCAGTTGTGGTTGTACTTGCTTTAGAACAGTGTGTGGTATTTGTGTGATGCATGCTATGTGCTTAGACATTAAAAATTGTATTAGTAGTGCTTTTGTCAAAATGCTGAATTGCATTTTTTGCAAAAAGGTATTGCAAGAGGTATAGGTCCTTCTAGGCAGCAGGGAGCTTTGCCTGTGACTGGCTTTTCATATAGAGTGGAGCGAGGAGAGTGTAAAAGGGAAAATGTAGTGGGCTTTTTGCATTGATTCAAGTTTCCTTAAAATTTATTTCTGCTGTTTGCAGGCAAGAGGGTAAAAGAACAATGTAAGGACTTCACATGTCAGGTAAATAAAAAGAAGCCTGATTCTAGTGATAGTGAAAATGAGTTAATGAAGATTTTGATGCATCTGACCTACAATTCCACTTACCTTCCACAGATTTGTTACTTTCATACTTAGTAGGTTTTCAGCCTCACAGTATGTTGCACTAAGAAGGAAAAAGTTTCTATAAATTGGAAACAGCACCCTTGGGAAAGTGCTTGGGAAAGTAGGTAGCATTAGAGATTACTTTTTAAAAGCGGACATAGGATTAATAGATTAGCAGTGACCAGTGTGGTCCACAGTGATCCATGACATGCAATAGGTAAGTCTGTTTTCACTATGTGAGGGTCTCTGCTTTCACTGGCTTGCCAAGTGAGAAATGTTGATAATTGCTGCAAGTAGAGCATCCTCAAGCTTCTGAGAACTGCAGGTGGAGTTCAGAAGGTTTTTAAAATCTTCAGTGATTGACTTCATATCTCGCTAAAGAAGTCTGTATCTAACAAGCAGAATTTTAAATCTGACTTTTGCAAAAGAGTGCTTATATGAGATTAGACTGGATGAGCTAGCCTGTGCGCTCTCTCTGGCATATGGGAAAACATATATGCAGAAATACGTATAGTCTCTGCAGACATGCATTTTTGGAGTCTTTCAAAGTAAAACTGACAAGGTAAATAATACAGGATACAAAATAGTAAACAAGATTATGTGGAGTCTGGAAAGAAAAGTGTAGCGGTGATCTTTTCTATAAATGGTTGGATTCAACATACCTAATTGCATAGTTCTGTCATTTCTTAGGTAACTGATACTTGAAATCTATTGCATATTCCTCTGTCCTTCTTGTTCTTAATCTTGACTTTCCTTTGTAAAAGTCAGGGGACTAATTGACGTTATACCTTGGCTAGAAATAACCTTCTCTTCCTACAGAGTCCTGTCTGTTCTTCCCTTAGGACTTCTTTATACTTGATATTCATTGTGATTTAGTTTCAGATACTGTGCAAGGAAATATACTGTGTTCAACACCTTTTTCACCCTTTCAGTGCTCTCTGGTGCTTTTGTGGTGGGTTTTTTGCTTGTTTGGTTGGTTTCTTCAAAGTGATCATGCTAGCTGCATAATCTAATCAGATATGCCACAATGCTGCTACTTTACCTGTAAACCCTCAGCTAATAGTCTGACTGGAAGCCAGTTTGTCATTTAAATGCTAATATTTAGTCTGTGTGCTTGTGTCTTTTATTTACTGTATTTCAATTAATAGGATGTTTCGCACATTGTCATCACCTCAGCTGTTGAGCAGTCTTGTGTGTGTTGGCCCTGCTGCACTTGTAATAGGAAAGAGTACAACGTTTTTAGTTCTAGTTACTGTGTATCTTTATATAGGTTGCTGTTTGAATAGCTGTCTGAAGGTGATTCAGCTGGGCTATGAGGATGCTGGGTACAGCAACTAGTTTGGGGAAAGTGTCAGCTACAATCTGCATAAAAGGAGCTGTGACCTACAGCACGCATGCTGTAATGTGCAGTTTTCACAACAGCAGCATCAATATACTTTCTTCTCTTCAAAGGGAAGAGTGCTGCATAACTGATTCTGAGTAGGAGCATGTGCTACTGTATGGGGGAGTTAATGAACTTTTCAAAAAGCAAAATTCTGCATCTGTCTCCAAGTCTGCCCTTAGCCTGTCTTCCCTTCTGTCCTCACAAAAGCTGTACAAAATACAGCAAATAGCTATCATTAGAGGCAGATTCCTCGTAAGTCTCCCTTGTATCACAAAGCTTGGACACAGGTCCAATAAAAGCTGTTACCTGTTCTTGATCAGCTTGCCCTATTGGTGCAGTCATAGTTCTTGGAAAAAGCCCTAAGGAGCAATAGAGATCCTGGAGCAAGTAGGATGCACTCAGGTTGGAAAGGTGATACTCCCTTAGGCTTCTTGAAAGCTATTGTTTAGAGTAGATGCTTAATAATAGTTGATTTTCTATCTTGTGAGAATTGATATTTATATATAATTTATGGAGAGTGGAGAAAATGAAAGAGTTTTAGCAGTATCCCTTTTGACCTTGTTACCTTTCTCTTAATTTAGAAGGTATACATTTGCATGTTTAGAAATATGTTCATATCTCGTTGTTCTGTAGTGCCACTAAATGTGTAAGTGAAGTGTGTTTCTGAACTGTATCTTATTTGTGAAAGATATTTAGCAGTAAATGAAGGCTATTTTCTCCTACTGCATAGAGCATAGCCAAATGAATAATTGCTAATATGGGACCTAGGTGCTTTAAGCCCATATGCATGATTGAATGCAAGTCCAATTCCCTTCTAAAGTGGTTTCTGATAGAAATGCAGAAAATTCTTCTGAATCAGATTGAAATTAATGAGATAAAAATTTATGTCAGAAGCCGTGTTTATTTCAATATCAACATGAACTATGTTACAGACTAGGTCAAGGTTGTGTAATACATCTGTTTTGAGGTTAGGAGATTTTCATTGTCATAGTTTCGTTCTGCTGGGCATACATTAAAATACTGAGATTAAAAAATAATTTTCAGATAAGGTTTTAACTTTCTTAAATATTCCCTCTGTTTGCATACCATTTCAGTTTTCATTGTCAGAAGTAGTTCAGCAGAGCTCTCCTATTGTCTGTGTTTTCTGGCCAATTTCAGGTAAAACATTTGAAGTACAATAGAATAATGGAAGGTGTTGCCAACAGGGAGGGAAAGCAGCTTGACATGTTTCCTTGGTCTTACTTAGGAAAAATTGATAAAAGTATACCAAATGATGGTTTGATTTGTATATTATAAGAATCGGTATTTGAAGTCTTCACGTACTTGCTGTTTTCTGGGCAATATCTGGTTCTTTGTTTTGGAATCGGGATGTCTTTATATGGCCATATGTATAATATAAATAGTGTAATCTCCCTTGTTTTGAAAGGTCATGAACCAGAGCATTCTTCAAAAAAAGAACTGGGTATTGCTGATTATTAAACCCTCCAGCTGACCTGCCTTTTCTGTGTTGTTCCCGCTTTTCTTTATGTCCTTCCCCAATGCGTATTAAAGAGAAATACCACTGGAGAAAGTGGGATTCCAAGTAAAAATGTAGGAATGTATCCTTGGCCTCCATTAAAGTTTTCATGCTTTACTTTTTCATTTGCAGTTCACTGTAACTTGGATCTCTAAACTAATGTCACTTGTGAATACAGGTGTTGATTGCATAACTAGGTAATTCTTTTTAATATCAGGAAGACTGCTACTTGTTAAGACTGGATAGATGGCTTTGTCTCTGAGCATGAAATAAAATTTAATAGATCATGTTATAGGAGGATATACTGTGAAATTTGATACCTTGGTGTCAGGGAGCATTTGAGTTTGGAAAAAAAAAACATTCTTAGTGTTCAGACTTTTGGCTATTTGTATGTGCACAGCATGACCCAGAGTTGTTTATTTTGGAAATGGAAGCTCTTAATTTGTGAAATACTAATGCTCCCCTCCTAAAGACATTTTAATGATAACCCTTTCAAATTGAAGTTTGTGCTGACTGTATGGAAACAAAGTGCAGGTGTGTGTGGTAATTATTTGAAGGTATGGGAGTAAAGTTTCATTTCTCTTTTGCAGTATGATGCTGTTCCACTCCAGTCTACTGTGGTGTTATGCTCCTGTTCATCCCCATCAATGGTGAGGAACCAAGCAGATCCCAGCACTCCATCTGTCATTTCCACCTGTGGCAGCAGACAGGGATCTAACATGGAGGGCACTGCAGCTGAATCAAGATCTAGTTCAAACTCCTTGCAGCAGCATACAGGACAGCAGCCTCCACAGCCTCGAAAGAAACGACCTGATGACTTCAAATTTGGAAAAATTCTGGGTGAAGGATCTTTTTCAACGGTAACTTTACTTTCTATAAAAAGTGCCAAATTTCTTGCATAAACTTCAAAACTTGCTGTGAAAGTAATATTGCTGAGATTTAAATCTGGAGGGAACAGCTTGAAGAGATGGGTGGGACATAGTGATTTTAACTGTTAAAATTAAGTGTTGCAGTAAACATGGGTGCTGATTTTTCAAGTACTTTTTAAACTCATCAGAAGTTCCATTGTGTCCTGCTGACTTGATGCTTGGATTTTTAGGAGACATTGCATTCTAATTTAAGTTTGATGTTATAATGGGTTATGTTAAAATTTTATGATAGAAAGGATTGGAGCTGGGCTAGGAGTTTGTCATGGTAAGAACTTCTACACCATGTCCTATCTGTGGCAGGAGCTACTGCCAAATGGTTAGGGAAGAAAGTAAGAACTTTCTTCTCCAATACTCTTTCTCAACCTCTAGTGTCATGGCCCTCAAGGACTTCATGAGCCACAGGTAGTATCTTTGTATTCAGTAGCCTTAAATGGATTGTTTCTAACTTGTCACGCCCATGGCATTGCACAAGAATGAATCACTTGTTATCTTACAGAACCCATGAAACAATTAATACTTTCATTTGATGCCTTTGTAGTTGCCACATTGTAAGACAAGTAGTATAATATTTCTGTATCTTTTTCACATGTCGTTTCTTGTATATATTTTTTGGTTGTTATCTCTAAATACTGGGTTTTTCTGGTTCTTCCTATACAGTCTACTGTGGTGTTCAGGAAGCAGGCCTCTAGCAGTCATCAAGAGTAATTTGCACTTAAATACATAGTTTGTAATATGCAGGTTTCCCTGAAGAATCCAACAGAGTTGCTGCCTCTTGGGTATATCAGAACACTCTTGCTTCAGTGAGACACTTTCAGTTTCTGTTTGTGGTCTGAAAATGAGTACCATGTTGCTTGTAAACAGAAGCATCCATAGGGCCTAGCCAGACTCCAGATAAACTTCTGGTCCAGCATTCTGCTACCTGTTCACTGGTAGACTCTTTTTTTGGACCCAGGTCTAGGTAGCTCAAATATGCATATAGATGGGCAGCAGGAGAGACACGGAATACTGTGAAAATGTTAATCCCAACGTAGCTTTATTCTTTTGAGTTTTACAAGTAGACTTTCAGTTACCGTAATAATCTGAGCCTCAGTGCTAGAGAGAGTGTGTTCAGGAGTTAGTTCTTCCTGCCTGTCACCACCTCTGTCAGCCTTAGCAGTTCTGGTCTGTTACTGTGGAGCTATGACTAGAAACTGATCAGTAGTTTTAGGGATACCTTTTGTAGTGATTAGACTTCACCGGAGATGCATGCTTCTGTGCTTTCCATGGCCACTGAACAGGTTACAAACTGTTGCTGGGGGGGGGGCCTTAGCAGTACCTGCTTATTATTTTTTTAAAAAAAGTAATGCGGTTTTCAGCAATATCTTTTTTTTTTTTCTTATTTGAAACCCTTAAGCTCAGGATAATGACTGTAGCCTTCACCTTATAGACTGCATCCTTAAAGAAGGAAATTTGCTTGCTGTTCTTACAGAATCACAAAAGGACTGAGGTTGCAAGGGACCTCTGGAGGTGATCTCATCCAATTCCTATGCTCAAGCAGGATCACTTAGAGCCAGTTGCCCAGGACCATGTCTGGCTGGCTTTTGAGTATCTCCAAGGATGGAGATTCCACAACCTCTCTGGGCAACCTGTGCCGGTCACCCTCACAGTAAAAAAGCATTTCCTGATGTTCAGACAGAACCTCCTGTGTTTCAGTTTGTCCCACTGCTGAAAAGAGCTTGACTCTGTGTTTACACTTACCCTTCAGATATTTATATACATTGGTGAGATTTCCCTTGATTCTTTTATCTAGGCTGAATAATCCCATCTTTCTCAGCCTTTCCTCAAATGAGAGATTATCTGTTAATAATCTTTGAGGTCCTCCTATGGACAGTCTCCAGTAGCAACATGTCTTTGATTTACTAAGGAGCTCAGAACTGGACACAGTACTCCAGTTGTGATTGTACCAGTGTTGAATAGAGGGGAAGGGATCACCTCCGTCAGCATACTGGCAGCATTCCTCCTAATGTAGCCCAGAATACCATTTGCCACCTTTGCAGTAAGGGCACGTTGCTGGCTCATGTTCCAGTTGGTGTCCAACAGGACCTCTGAGTCCTGCAAAGCTCTTCTGCAAAGCTGCTTTCCAGCCTATCAGCCCCCAGCATATACAGGTTCATGCAGTTATTCCTCTCTAGGAGGAGGAGTTTGCAGTTCAAAAAAGGGAACTGCACGAGATTCCTGCCTGCTCATCTCTCCAGTCTGTTGAGGTCCCTCTGGATGGTGGCAAAACCCTCTGATGTATCAGCATTAGAGCTCTTGATCTGTGGGGCATGTATCTTTGAGTTGTTATCAAAACATCTTATTAAAATGCTTATGCTTTGTTCTTGTTAATCTATGTTGTAGATTCAGAGATCTGGCATAATATGAACACATACTGAAATATCTTGTTGATTGGAGTTGTGATAGCTTATTTTGTACTGTCAGTATTTTAAATACCTACTGGATGATCAAAATCAATATCAGTGTATGTCTTTAATGAATGGCTAACAATACATTTCTCTCCTCTGGCAACAGGTTGTCTTGGCTCGAGAATTGGCAAGTTCTAGAGAATATGCCAGTAAGTATTGACTCCTTCAACATGAACTTTTAAAAAATACAGTATCAGTGTAGTCATGTTACAAAACACCTGTTCAAAAGACAGAATTAGTGGGTTTATGATAATTTTATCTATCTAAAGAAAAACCAGAACCAAAATTACTTAGATGGACTTCATCTAGTTGTACCCTCTGCATTTTTTTCACTCTGTCTCTTTTTTCATTAAGTTAAAATTCTAGAAAAACGTCATATCATAAAAGAAAACAAGGTGCCATATGTGACACGAGAGAGAGATGTAATGTCCCGTCTGGATCACCCTTTTTTTGTGAAACTCTACTTCACCTTTCAGGATGATGAAAAGCTATGTATCCTTTGTGTTTTTAAGACTTGCAGTAACACTTCCTTAAAAGTTACAATTCCCAGTTTTGGTTCCTTTGAAATATTGTCTTAACAGGAATGATGAAAATAGCTTATTGTATTTAAGATAACTTAATGTTTCTGATGCCGGTTTTGCACTGATGCTTTTAATAGTAATTAAGCAAAGAGAATGAGTGTGCCCCCTCAAAAAGAAGAGTGGGTGGCTTGCAGGATAGGGGAGACGAATAAAACAATAACTCATATTGGCCGTGTGGTAAATGCTGAAGGGCAGCTTGCAACCAACCTAAGTTTAAAGTAATTTAAAAAAATAACAATAATTGAGGGGTGTATGGAAAACATTTTAGAAATGTTTTATTTCTGATATATACAGTAAAACACTGCAGTTCCTGTGTTTAAAATATGAGTAGCCAGCTGTATTTACTATTGTTCATTATTTGAACAATTAGATCTATTACTTATGGAAAAAAGTACTTGCAGAATAATCTGAGATGGGAAGCTGAAACTCTTCTGTTTAGGTCAGGGGTCCTCAAACTTTTTAAATGGGGCCAGCGTGCCGATTAAGTGGCAGGCAGCCATTTGTGGGTGCTGGGTTCCCCCAACCCCCGGCGAGGGGGTTCTGTAAATACCGGGGGGCCGGATTGAGGACCCTGGGGGGCTGTATCCCACGGGCTGGAGTTTGAGGACCCCTGGTTTAGGCTATTGTTCCCCAAGTTCTCTGTGTAGCAGTAATTGCCAAGTGCAGTTTCATCTTGAAAGCATATTGTTTTGCAGTTAGCTTTTTTTTCTTGTGAAGAAAATGTTAATCGTGTGCATTTCCTAAACTTCGAATTGGCAGTGTCAAGGGTAAAAGGATAGATCAGTGTGCTTCTGGGATCAGTAAGAAGTTGTGTTTTTCACAGAGTCTGCTAGCAGTGCTAACAGACACTATATATGTGTCTGTGTACACCCACATGCAGGCATGTGTTAAACAGAACTTTCAGGGGCTCTCCTTTATAAATATAAACATTTGCTCATCGAACACTGAGCTGACTTTGGAACTTTGCAGATGATGGGGCAGTTTTAAACTTAGTAGAATGCTTATAAGGACTGTAAATAGTTTTCTTTGAGGGCAATTATGTATACAGTTCAAATGAATTATTCAGGTGACTGTCTGGAAGAAGTACAAATTTACCCCTTTATGCAGTCATTGCTATGCTAAGAGATCGGACCGGAGCCTGTGTCCTGGATTGTTAACATATTTAAGAAATTGTTTTGGATTGCTGCTATGTGGAGTTTTACATTAACCAACTTAACTTCTTTCTCCATTGTTCATGTATTTTTAGTATTATTCTTGTCTTTGGAATGTGGTGCGGGGATTTTAGTTGTAGAATGATTTAGTCATAGACCTTAACTAACATTCAGATTTTGGGCTTAGCTATGCCAAAAATGGAGAGCTGCTAAAGTATATACGCAAAATTGGCTCATTTGATGAGACCTGTACAAGGTTTTATACTGCTGAAATTGTATCAGCCCTGGAGTATTTGCATGGGAAAGGAATAATTCACAGGTAATACAAAGTTGAGACCGATATGCATTTGATTATGCACAAGGTGTTTTTTCTAGTAATGTTCTTTGTGAAGTCTAAAGCAAACGTGGATTTTGTAGAAAGCTAATGAGAGCATAATAGCATTTGTTAGCATTAGTGCTGCTGTTAACATAGGGAGCTAAACAAAATTTTAGGGGGTAGTCAATCTCTGTTACTAGACCAACTGTTCTAGCAGGAAAAAGTAATAAGACTTTTTGGCCTAGAATTAGTATTACCAAAAGCTAATTTTTTTTCAAGCTTGATCACTTGGTCTAAGAACAGAAACTGACTTTTTGTTTAACTAAATTATTTTCTGTTGTGTCATGTACCAAAAGTAACTAGAATTCTGCTGGTATATGAATTCATGTGTAGCATGTCATCGAGGAAAGTAAAATCAATGTATGTCAGTTTTCACTGATGAACGATTGCCACATAGACGAACAATAACTAGGTAAATAGTGAAATTTAGCAAAGTTTTTAATAGGACCTTCACAGTTGCTCTTGATATAATTATATTGTCTGGATAAGCATGTTTAGTCATTCATGTTTGTTAAAAACCCTAAAGCTGTAAGTGTGAGAAAGCTGAGCTGCAGAGTTTTGTGTAAGAAATCTATTGTGGTCCCAAGCAGTTGTTCATAGAATGGTAGATGCTGGTTGGCAGAAGGCTGGCTGGTTGTAATTCTGGTAGCATTATTTCTTCTTTCAGTTATATTTAAAAGGACAAAGTATTTTCCTAATACTTTTCTGTGAGGTAATTTGGAAAAGAATGTAAGGGGGCTGGATGTGGGGAGTACTAAAAGTATAAAATTTTCTTCAGTGGGGAAGGAAGTTCAAGAAGGCCCAGTTTCACTTTGATTATATAGTCCATGTGTTAGGCTGAGAGCATACTTACAAAATGAGTATAGCATCGTTGTCACTATTCCTAAGCCTGTATTGGAAATCTTGGTTTTTAAAAGAGCAGCTTTGTATTTGCCTTCATATGAAGGCCGCTACAAGAAGCACAAAAGAGAACCATGAAATTGTGCAGTTTGAGAACTTATTATAAAGTTGGTTTAATTATAGGTCTATAGCTTTAGCAGTGCCTGAAAGTTTTGGGATTTTCTGCTACTGTAAAGAAATATGACTTGAGATAGAACCACTTTAAGATGCCAAGCTACTCTGGAAAAGTTACTGCAGATACATCTTGATACATAGAGAGATATACAGCTATATCCCAGCTCCATAATGCAATATTAATATATAAACTGTACACATATGTGTGCATAGAGTACGGTATATATACATACAGATGTGTACGTAAAAAACAACCCTGCACAGAACTGTTAAAAAAAAGTTCCATTCCATTAATGTACTTTCTACTTCTTTCCAAGAATAGTTACAGAAAAATGAACAGGATTTTTATGGCTTGTGTATCATAATTAGTTAATTCCAATTGCTTTCTATGGTAGTGCACAGACTTTAAATTGTACAACTTTTCAATAATGCTTTTCAACAATAAGAGGCTGTATTCTGAGGAATATAATGATGCACAGTGGTTGATGGAAACAGCTTTGAATTTGCACTGATTTTTCTTAACAGTTAATCAAAACAATTCCTATGCTTCTAGATTGCTTTATGAGCGTCCAAAGATACTTCTTAGGAGGGAAGTATGTAGTCTTTTCTTGTCAGTTGAGGAAACTTGGTGCAAAGGAAACAATGTCATAGCAGTGTAACTCAATGCTATTTTTTATTTGTTGCTAATGAACCTCTTGACATCTAACTCTGTATTGCTGTATATTGTGTATGTGTTACCGTGAGGTCTGGTTTTATTTAGAATCAGAGGCAGTGTCTATGCACAAGTTTGAAATTCTGATTATACATGGATTTGTGTGTTACAAATATAAACGTGCCGTTCTTAGAGTGGAGTGGGTTTTACAGTTCTTATCTGTTGTGGACATTTAGCTGGGGGGGATGGAAGGTGGTTGCCATTGTTTGACTAACTGAAATTTTGCACTGAGTGAACAGGCCTAGAAGATACTGCTGTATTGATTTGTCAAATGTTATTTAAATTAAGGCTTGGGAGTGAAGGGTGGGGTGTTTTGTTTTTTTGTGGAGGTGGTTGTTGTTGAACAAGTGAGATGCAAAATAGCTTAGGTTTGAGATTATTCTTCATGTCTTTTTATAAAAATGTTAATAGTCTTTGCAAAATCTGTTAGCAGCGTGCATGACAGCTATAAGTCAGAGCAAAGTGGACACAACAACATTTATACAATGTCTGCATAATTTATGATAGCATTGTGTGCATAAGTCACTAGGCAGTTTTGCAACTTTAATTTGTGTGCTGTTTAAATATAAAAATCTGCTTTTTCCAGGGATCTTAAGCCAGAAAACATCTTGCTAAATGAAGACATGCACATTCAAATAACAGACTTTGGAACAGCAAAAGTATTACCTGCAGACAGCAGACAAGGTATGCCATTACATACTGTATGTGATACAGGTAACTGTAGCAACTGGTCCTTTGAAAGTGTCTGTATGTTTATTTACCAAATTGTAACCTTCAAATATCATTACCTCTTATCTAACAAACTCACAGAGATTTTGAAACAGTTTTGACTGTCACTGCTTAGATTATGTCAGAAGAGGTAATACTTGGTGTAGTGGTATAACCAGCTAGATCACCAAATATAGTGGGTAGTTAAACTTCAAATTATTTTAATTTGCAAGACAAGAATACAAACAAATAGTCACTGGGGTTAAATACATAAGCAGTGTAAAAACCTTAACTGTTTAAGCAGAGCCACAGTAACTATCAGAGTTGCTCAAATGTGAAGGTATAGAATTCTTGTGTCACTAGTTGCTTTGTATTAACCTGTGAACCCATGGTTCAGCAAAGAATGCCTAAATAAAAGCACTAGGCTGAAC
Source organism: Microhierax caerulescens (assembly GCA_035590215.1). Classification (NCBI taxonomy): domain Eukaryota; kingdom Metazoa; phylum Chordata; class Aves; order Falconiformes; family Falconidae; genus Microhierax; species Microhierax caerulescens. The sequence continues at coordinate 24,767,526 of JAVJGJ010000047.1, read as the reverse complement.
TGATTTTGATAAACTTAATTTTTTACTTGAATCTAGTAAGCTTGTGTTGATAGATTTTATACCTAATAAAGTGCCTAAATGCCTAGCTTCTTGAACCAAATAGATATCACTAAGATTGTTTGTCTTTTCTGAGCAGGTTTTGCATATGGGTAGAAAAATGAAATTCCCATAGGTTCTTTGTAGTGTTACATAACTTGCAATAGTTTACCTTTTGAATTTTTTTTTTTAATTGGGTGTGGGCGCAGGGGTGGAAGGGGAAGGCTGGATTCTGCATGAGTATGTATTTGCTTATTTCTTTTAATTTTCTTATCAGCACGGGCAAACTCATTTGTGGGGACAGCACAGTACGTTTCTCCAGAACTCCTAACAGAGAAATCTGCCTGCAAAAGGTGAGGATTCATTTGTGTTTCAGGACTTTACCAACTTTGTCAGGATACTGTCAACTGGTGGGGAGCAGATAAATAAAGCAAGCAAGCTTAGTATTTCAAAGAAACAAGATGCTTGAGTATAAATGTTTTTTAAGAGTTTGAAATATTTTTTTCTTAAACAAGTATTGCTTCTTGTCTGAGTGCTGGCTTCCTCAGTTCATCTACCTTAAGTTCTACAGGCAGGATTAGATGTTGTCAGGAGAAAGTGGTGTGTAATGTGAAGTTGGATTTCTCCTACCTTTAAACAAAGCAGAAAAGTTTTTTCTGTTATTGAAGTGATATAATCATTTTAATTCTGTTTTATGTAATCTTGCTCTAATATGGTAATTCCTGCTGTTAAAAGCAATAGAATGTTGCATTCTGTCAGGAGAAAAGCACCAGCTTTCTTTAACTTGTATTTGGATCAACTTGCAGTTATCTTTGCTAAGTTCAGCTTGGGATTTGCAATGGTTTAAAGCTTATCTCTGTTCCAGGTGTGGATAATAACCCTTAAGGGATTTTTTTTATTGTTTTAATTGGTTCTTAATGGTAACCTACAGACTATACTGTGTATCTATTTTATTACAATGATGTAAAAATAATCATTGACAGATCATTAGGAAAAAAGATCACTTATGAATAACTGGTAATTTGTGTTAGCATTTCATGGAATGATAGAAATGCCATTAGACTTTCCACTTTTCTTTCTAGTAAAGAGGTTTTGACTAGTTTGACTAATAGAAAGACTTTATCAGGCTATCATCTCTTTTTAGAAGTTTCATAATGCTTCAGCTTTATAGAAAACTCTTGTGTAGTTTTGAGTCTTTGATAGTATTTTAGCCTTCCATTAGGATTTCTAAGCATTAATCAAATCTATATATACTTTACCTCCAGGTGAAACGTTAAAAACACACAGGCCAACACATTAAAACTTAATTTCTCTCACCTAGATACAACATAGCCTACCTTTTAGTTTGTGTCTTAAGAAAAGCTTTAACTGAAAAAGCTGTATTGTGGCTTATTATACATAAAATATTTAGAGGAAAGGATTTTAATTCTGAAGGAGCATATGTTACATTAAGTTGGATGCATCTTTGAATTGCTGTAGTGGATAATTCTTTTTAGTCTCTTTGCATACCCATTAATTATTTTGACTGAGAATTCAGCTGTCTTGCACATGTGCTTATAGTCGGTTATTGTGGGCTGATTACACTTTTTCTATTCCCTGAAAGTTGTGTTGCTAAGCCTACTCTTGTCAAGGAATTAAGTGAAAATAATGTGGCAATTATGGTAGGCAGGTTTGTCCAATGTGTTCATGGTATGTTCTAACTAGCAGAAGCTTAAAAACTTTTTTTAAAATTACAGCTTAAAGACTTCTTATAGGGAAACATGCTATGTTTTTTCCTCTTTCTTTTGAAGCTCTGACCTCTGGGCTCTGGGATGTATAATATATCAGCTTGTAGCTGGATTGCCGCCATTTAGAGCTGGGTAAGAAATTTAAGCTAATTCTTTATATGTAGATCATAAACATACTGACGTGGTTTTGGCTATTACCTTGCTACCAGTTCTGAAGTACAGCTTCTCATGGAGTAGTGTTGGTGTTAATTTCATGCCTGCTTTTATTTGACCTTTCTGATGTCATGAAGATGCTTAGACAGCTATAACTAGAGTTCCTGAGATTCCTTAATTTATCCTAGGATTTCACATGTAATATATACTGTAAAAGTTTGAGAGTATGAGGCACCTCTGTATTGAGCCATTTGAACTTTTCTTGTTATTCAAGTATCTGATGCTTACAGGATACTTGGAAGGCTCTACCCCTTTACCCTAGAAAGATTTATGGGAATTTGACTTAACTAGTAGATCTCCTGTTGAATATTTGTCCATGTTATGTACTACTGTTCAGGTGAAAGAATGATGGAGAACTAATAATAAAAGCTAATATTTTTCTCTTTTGCAGAAATGAATATCTTATATTCCAGAAGATAATAAAGTTGGAATATGACTTCCCAGAAAAATTTTTTCCCAAGGCAAAAGACCTTGTTGAGAAGCTCTTGGTAAATATTTGCTGCTGTTAAATGAGTTGATGACATTGGAAACATTCAGCTTATCCTGAAGTTCCTATGCACTTTATTGCAAACCTTATAACAGGGGTCCTCAAACTATGGCCCACGGGCCAGATACGGCCCCCCAGGGTCCTCAATCCGGCCCCCTGGTATTTACAGAACCCCCCCCACCTGCGGGGGGTTGGGGGGGGAAACCCAGCAGCTGCAGATGACTGCCTGCCACAATCTGCGTGCCGGCACCCTGGTTAAAAAGTTTGAGGACCCCTGCCTTATAACAAGAATAACTGTGAGCATTATTGACTGTATAGGGGAGTGTCTTGAAAATGAACATCCATTATTAAACAGGAATAAATCGGAATTCTAAAGTGTGGACGAGGAATGTGTCTCAGTGAAATGGAAGCAAATGGTTCCAAGTACTGTGCATTACAAGCAGAAATTAAGATTCAAGTATTTAGTATTACATAGTACTCAGATTAATTCTTGTTGAACTGTATAATGCATAGTTTAGGTGAAAAGTGTTCTGTATGTCATGGGGAGATATATTCATTACAACGTACATGAACTTTGCTTGCATTTTAGCATGCACTTACCTTGCACTTATGCATGTCTCTGTATCAGCCAAAAAATTGCTCCGCATGTGAATGTTTGACAGTAGGAACTAAAAATACTTCTGTCTCATCAGTGAGATATCCATGATGCTTAAATGCATATGCAGAGAACATTTTGGGTGGTATAAGCTTTTTGAAGTTCAGTAGTCTAGCATATTAGCATGGGGCAGGAGGAAACTGTTCTATGTTCGTGGGTGGGTGTAACCATTGTAAAAGACCTAGTAGCATGTTCCTGTGTCAAGGCCAGCTAGTGTCTGCTGAATAGTAAGGTCCAGGTTATGTCAACATTCTGATACTGGTGTAGTTTTAGGGTGCTTGAGGGGTTGATGTTTGACACCAACTATAGCTTCCACAGCGTCTTGCATCACTAGAATGTTATGCTGGGCTCTACTTAAATCAGCTATGCTCCATCAAACTTTTCTGTATATTTACTTGGTTTTGTTTCTGTTTTTATGAAGAAACAAAGTCAAAAAATTGTGGGGATGCAAAGAAGTGCACCTTTCTCTAGATCTGTGAGCTCTAATACAAAATGTTGCTGGCAAGACATACTGACAAATAACATCTTGTAGTCTCCTTATATTCTAGATATGTATGCTTAGGGCAGTGAGACCAACTGGTTTTAAGTTTTCATGTGCTGCTGTGCAAATGTGAATGGTGTCTTGCACCTTCCTTGTCATTATTTTATGTGTTAATTTAATTGTAATCTACTTAGGTTCTAGATGCTACCAACAGATTAGGTTGTGAAGAAATGGGAGGATATGGACCTCTTAAGGCTCATCCCTTCTTTGAATCCATTGTGTGGGAGAACCTTCATCTTCAGACACCCCCAAAACTTACGGCGTATTTACCTGCCATGTCAGAGGATGATGAAGACTGTTATGGAAATGTATGTTTGCCTATTGATATATTTAGCTCTGCTGTCTAAGACTTTGATTAAAGTATAATTGCATATTAAATATTTTTATTGAAACTACTGATTAGTTATGTTTTATGAAGACTCAATTATTAAGAATCTAATGTAAAATTGCTGGTTAAAATTTGAACTATTCAGCATTTATTTTCTGATAACGTTAGTTTTTGGAAAAAATACTGGTTGGCTTGCTTTTGGCCAAGCATACTTTTTTGGATAAGTGCCTGTTAATCTATAGAAAGTAGGCTGGCTTTTTGCTCAAAAGCATGCTTAAATTAAATTTTGGATTTTAGTGCTAAATAAGCATTTTAATCAAAGAAATTTCACTACTTCATTTTGTTTCCTCCTTTAGTATGACAATCTCCTGAGTCAGTTCGGTTGCATGCAAGTTTCTGGTTCGGCCTC
>JAVJGJ010000047.1:24715776-24754730 GCA_035590215.1 Microhierax caerulescens | reverse complement strand
GCTCAGGGGCGCGCGTGCTGCCGGGCAGCGGGGGCGGGCTCGCCCCCCGGCCGGCGGAGCCGTCGCCTCCCGAGTAACGCAGCTGCTCGTAAATACAGCGGAGGGCGCGCAGGGTCGCTCGTATGTCTGCTTACGTTTTCACGTTGTCTGACCGGGTTGAGTTTTAACGTTTTAATGGAGTGTCTGCCTGCACTGTATGTTATTTATGCACTGTTACCACCCTCTTGTTTAATTTCAAGAAGCAAATGAAATTACTTTTAGTATTAACCTCTCTCGTTTAACCATAGCGTTCTGTGTTCCAGCATTTCTTTGAGAAAAATATCGCTTATTCAGCATGTACTGCAAATGGGGGCTGATGCTGAGTATTCCAGTATTCATTCTGACTCATTTTTTAGTAGGGAAAGAAAAGTTACTGATTAAGATTTTATTTATGGAGTGGTATGTGGTAGTGGATCTAAAGTATTTGTATCTAATGCTGACTCTGAAAGACATTTTGGAACAAAACTGCCAAAAATGGTCTCCTGGTACAATACACTTAAGGAAAAGAAGAGAACAGCTTATAACCCTTGAATATATAACCAACAGGTGGAAAATAAAAGTGTTGACTTTTATAAGTCAATTATTATTTTCTTTTTCAATGAGACTGATAGTAAATTTTCTCACGCGTAACTTCCAGAAAGGATGTTTAAATGCCCAAGAAGATAGAGAACAGAACCTGAATAGCGTTCCAGGATTAGAGGAAAAAATACCTTAAAGCATGGTGGTGGTGTGGGGATTGGCTTTTGTTGTCTTTGCATTGGTTTGGATTCTTTTGAAGAGGATTAGCTCAAACTGACCTATAAAAGTCAATTTTAAAATGTAGGTAGCTTGCTGTTGTGTCAGAAGCTGTCTTTACTTGGGCAGGAGTAGGAAAGCTTTCTTCTAAGGTTTCTTAAATAAAAGGCACCTGTTTCAGGTGTTCCACTGCAAAAAGGGGCTTTTTTGCTTGCTCTCTCAATATCATCAGAGACAGAGAGAAGGCATATTTTTAGAAGCAATGCTTTAGTTCTAATTAAGGCGTTTGGCTACCTTTTTTCACCAATGGATGAAATCATCTTTTACAAGCACAGTCAGTGAGGTGTTGCCATCTTGCAAAATTTTCATGAGGCTACCGATATAAACATTTTCTTTTTTACTTTACTTACCTTTTTGGGAATCATAAATTTATGCTCAGATTATTTAGCTGTTTGGTAGGATATGGCAAGACAATGAATTTCTTTTTTCACATTGGTAGACCTAATGTAGTTATAGTCTTTAATAGCATACATGACATCTTAAGGCTAGCTGCAGTCACAGCTATAGAAATATATCCTTTGCTTACAAGGAAAACACCTATATGTTATTTGAGTTGCTTAGATATAACTGTCATCCTCTTTTGCCATTGTAGAAGTACACTGGAAACGCCTTTAGTAAGCACAAACAAGTTGCATTGCCCTGTCATTCCAAGTAGCCTTTTTTAGAAAATTGTAGCTGGTATAGTTAACTTTAATAGATTATCGCGCAGATCAGTAACATGAGCAAGCAGATTTAGAGAAAATCCTGTTATTTAGAGAAGTGTTCTCTAGGCTTACAAACCTGGATGTCTTCAATTTGATGTACAAAAAGCAACTTATTTCCTAGTTAAATATGGGCTGTGGTGGTCTTTTCAGTACACTGTCAGAGTTTCATGTTCCGTTGTCTTGACCGTCTGTGGTCATTGATTTTTATTTCATTCAGAGCCTGGTTCCTGCAGTCACCTGTCATCTTGGATTTTGTAGAAGTGACCTACCTCTTAGATTACTGTACCTAAGATCACTTAAACACATAGAGCCTTTCTTCCAAGGATTTGATTCAGATTCTTTAGAATCTTCAACTCCTCAATCTGAGCAGTGCTTTTTTTTCCCCCTCTGAATGATAACAGATATCATAGATGTCCTTTCAAGAGGAAAAAAAGACTTCCCTGACATCTCACGAGTTTGTGAACGTACCATCTGGTTATGATAGCATATCAATAGATTGTATGGTTTAGTTTTGAAATATCAGATGCCTTTAACTGATGAGCACAGATACGACAAGGGAATAATTGATGGTATTTGTGTTATCATCCCGGACTCTGGTTCTTCTCTTTTGCTATGTGCATGTAAATCAGAATCTGATAGTAACATTTGTTTTTTCCCTCATGGTTTTACTTCTGGTAGTGCCATTATGAGCTGTAACCTGATAGTAAGTTGATGTATCTTTCTCAGTCATATGCTAAGGATTACTTACAATGACTACCACGTAGCGCAGTTTTGTGCACACAAATCAGTCGTTCTTACAAGGTGCAGCTGACAGATAAAAATACTGCCCTCTTAAAGCTTGGAGCATTAGATTTGGTCTTTGACCTGTAATTCCCTGGGTTTGATTGCAAATTGTGTCTTCTTCCTTAAAATCCCATGGGTTTTAAACATCTAGTTTTAAACTTTCAAGTGAGAATGTGTATTTGAGCTCATATGTAGGTTGATGCCTGTTACACCCACCCCAGACATACATGTCCCTTCCTCCAGATGAGGATGTCAAGTAGGTGGGGCAGGGAGAATCCTGAGGGATGGGCCAGCAGATGAGGTTATCGAAACCAATAGCCACAGCCCTCTGTTTGGAAGAACTAGCCTTAACAATGCATATAATGTTTTTTGTATGGGGAATTTGTCCGGGATGCACTTCAGTAACTCACTTTGGGAAGTTTTAGGTGTATTTTCAAGAAGTTAATACTGAATTGTGCTCATAATACAAAACTTGTTTTATAGTTCAAAGGCACGCTTCATAGTCCTCTGAATGGAGTCCACTCCATCTGACATGTAGCTCGGGAGAAATGAAAGAGGAGGTATAATTTGTTAAGTTAAACCAGCTTGTGGAGAGCTCTAATGTTGTCCCAGATGACAAAAGGGTGTGGGGCAGACGGCACATCTAGAAGCAAGACCAAGCAGAAAAGCCAATAATTAAACTTAACTCGTACACCAGTAAATATATGTCTGTGAAGGGAAAAGTGTGGTTCACACTCTTGTTTTGCCAGATTGCCAAATCAGAATCTTTAGAAAACAAAGCCATGAGAAATGCTTATCTCAGATGAGAACCTATAAGCAAAACCAAAAATTAATAATAGAGCTGTTTCTTCTTAAACTCAACCAGTGAGGCATATCAAAATTAATCATGTTGATACATTAAGAAGTTCCGAAAGGGGTTGAATGGATGGGTTTATTAGAAATGAGAACAGGAAACTGAAATAGTTCATAGGTTGCACTTCACAAATATCAGTTGCATACATAGTGATCTTCCTCAACTGTAATTTCTACACCAACTTGGGGGTTTTTGTTGTTTACATAAATCATAGGATTTCCTTAATGCTTGCTATTAAAAAGAATTGAAAGGCTTCAAGAAAGGTGGCATGTTTGCCTTCACATTATCTGCATGTGCTAACGTTGAACAAGGCTGTGCAGCCTGTCTGTTGCAATCAGGTATGTTTTCAGTTGCAACAGAAGAAAGATTAACCTTGGCACACCCCGTGGCAAAACTAGCGTTGAATGGAATGAGGTAGTGGTGCTGATTCTCTGAATTCGGTTTCACAATGTCCTACCTATCTTTCTGTTTAAGACTTCTTTGTATTTAAGACTATTTGAGAGTTACTTGAGCAAATGAATTGAGTGGTAGTGGTCATCCTGCTGTTCACAATAGGTTTTGTTTTCTGGAGTATTTAAATCTTGCTTTAGAGATGAGTACGTAAAAATAAGACAAGCAGAGTCTTGCTCACTTGTTCGTCCTTGTTTAACTTGCTTGATGCTTGTAAGTTTTACTGCCAGGTATTTCCTGGTGTCAGCATCTGCCTATTTTATCTATATAGTAGTTTTTCTTTTATAAACTGTTCTAAGTGAGGAGACTGTCAGCCTTTCATAATAAGGTTTTTGGCAACAGTATTCACACTTGATTTTTGATGCATTTCTAAAGTTAAGCGTAATTCTCCTGAGGTGGAATCTGTTAAAGAAGGAAGTAAGTAAGCACTGAATGTTTTAGAAGAATTTTCCTGGCAGCACTAAAAAGTATCTTATTTGTAGTCATTATTCAAAGATACAACTGAGGTAAACTTTTATTTGTGCATGAGACTTCTCACTAGTTAGGTGGGTTCTGTTATTAGCGTAGTTTTGATTAGTACTGGCTGTCTGCTGATGCTCAAAGTTTTTAGGTGACGTAGTTTGAGAAAAATAAGTTCTGGGCATCTAGCTCAAGATCTAAAAAGCACAGGGGGTAGGGGAGATAATTATTTCTAAACGTAGATTCAGTGCCAGATACTATTGTGTTTCTGTGCATGTCGCTGCCTTTAGTAGAACTTCTGCTTGCTCAGTATGTGTAAGTCATGTCAGTTTTTTAGATACCCACATATCTAAAAAAGCATATGACTTTGAGCCGAGAGCTTGGCAGTGTGGGTTTGGAGTGTGTCCATTCTGGAAAAGTATTTTAGAAGTCTTTGGACCAGTTTTGACCTCAACAAAGATAATTAACTAGAAATACACTTTTGACATTTCAGCTAGTGTATTAATGCAGTTCTCAGGGAGAAGGTTAAATGGGATTTAGGGAGATGTATGTATTTGGTCCTCTTTCTGAGTCCTACTGGAATCCTGTACCTGATTCTAGTATTCACAATTCAAGTTCACTGCAGAAATTTGAGAACATGGAGGGTAGTCACAAGATGTAATACAATTTAGTGGAAGGTTATAAAGAGCAAAACTGGGGATTTTTTTGGCAAGGAGTTTAAGGAGTGACTTCTCAGTCCAGAAGTACATACATGTAGACTAGAAATCTTAATAGTGAAGACTGTGCAGTCTAGCAAAGGTATTGTAAGATCTAGCTAGTGAAGCATGAAACTATGGGTGTCCAGGCTAGAAAGTGCATATTTTTAACAGTGACAGTAATTAGTTACCAGAACGGCTTGCACAAAATGGCTAGGATTTGTCATTGCTTTCTAAAGGTTAAATTTCACTGTAAATAAATTGAGTCCTGTGTATGTTTTAAATGAAGACCAGACTAAGTATTCATTATGGTTCTTTTGAGCCTCAGTCTCTATAAAGGCTGAAGTAGAAATGTTTGAGTCTGGAATACATGGATCATTTAGATGTTTTGGGCAATATTTTTCAAATTCTTTGAAACTACATGTGCATTTTGAGTCTCCTGTCTCCATGAATGCTGGACTGTAGATACGCTATAGGTTTAATTCTTAAGGGAGAAACAATATGATTGTGAGCTACACTGACTTTTCATTGGTATGCTGAACCAGGTGATTGAAAATTTAAGAGCAAGTTATTAGGCTTCCTCTAAAATTCCATGGTATTTGTAACTTGGACTAAATATTGGTGTTGGAGAGTGACAATAAACAAATACGGTCTTCACTGTACCTCAGCAATGTTGTCTTTTAAATGATGTCCTTGTGTAAAGGAGCAGGTATGGAAAAGGTTTAGGACTTATGGACAAGGAAGGAAAAAATCTTGGTAGAGGGAAGAATGTAGTACAAAAATAGAGCTGGGTAAAGATACAAACACCCCTGTGGTTAGTTACTGCTTTTGTGTTGGATGTGAAAAGATGACTGGAGCATTTGTTTGAGCATCCTTATGAAGAGTAGCCAATTTGCATGGGGTTGAAATGTGAGGTGATGTGACTATACTGAAGAGAGAGGAAACAAGTTTCAGCTGCTGTTCTGGTAAACGTTAACGCCTGTTTGTATACATCTACAAGAGGGAAAACTGAGACATTATTAGAATATGGATTTGTCTGGCTTTTTTAGTATTTACCCGAAACCTGGGAAATGGCTTCAAAATACTTACAACTGGTTGTGTCAGTCAAGATTCAAACTTCCTCAAAGCTTGTAGAAGCCTAATTAACTAGTTAGTAGATGAAGTAGCATAGGTGGGGCAACACAATCTATTAACATTCAAGCTAGTTTTAGGCCTAGTTCAGTTACATTGGCACAAACTGTAGCTACACATTTAAACTGTCTAAATCACTTTTGAAGTCCAATTTATTATTCTTACCGTACAATAAACCAAAAATGTTTCCTTAGAAAGAGTGTCCAAAAAGCGAATTACAATGAGAATACAATGTGTTTTCATGTATGTGTGGATGAAGCCAATCCTGACAATATTCTGAAAGTGTGCAAAGATTTATAACCCATATTTTGAGTTCTAAGTGGAGCAGATGACTACATTACTATGTCAGCTTTTATTGGATTTACGTTTACATAAACATCTTTAAAGATCTAGCATAATCGGCTTTTCTTGGTGATTTCAGATTGAAGGATAATCAGGCAGCTTACTGTAAAGGAGGAGTGAGAAGACATTTTCTATAGGAAGATGCCTAGGCATCAATTTTGTGTCTCTTTTGCCTGTGCATTCTTTGCATATTTTTAAAATGTTCTGTACGGTTTGGATCTCGACTCTTGGGCTCTAGTCTGCAGGATACCTGAGTTGTAAGGTCCAAAGTCCAAGACACATAATTCTCTTTGGAAGAATGTTAATTAATGCATGTTTTCCATATCTGTAATATGGGTATGCAAGCTCCCAGTTACTCTGAATTGTTCAGTTTACTCATGATTTTGCATGGGATTTGCATACTGAAGTGAATCCTGTTGACAGAATTTGGATTGCTCACTGTTAGAACTTAGCCAGAGCTCTTAAACTTGTAACTATTAATAATTACAAATGTAAAAATGAAGTTACTATTACACCATAAATTGTAAAACTTTTGGGCTCCTTTTTTTCTTCTTTTTTAGTATTTTTTGAAGACACGTTGTTGCTGGAGAGGCTTCATAGAGTAAACTATGACACTAGTGAGATGGAACTTTATTCATGTAGTGTAGTATACATGCTTGGTATAGCAGTTGTGTTTATCGATGTGAAGATTAAACATTTTTATAGATTCTAGATGGTAATTTGGTAAGGAAAAAAACTTGAGTGGTCAGGAAAGGAATAGTGTGACAGGAAAAAAAGGTGAGGAATGATAGAATGGAAAAGAAGAAAGTTTGTGGATGATGAGGAAAATGATTAAAGATAGGTAGAAAACATGCAATTCTTATATTTCATAGGGTGGATGTCATCAGTATGTGTAAAGCATGTTTGGTACAAGTGCTAATAACAAACGCTGATGTTTAGGCTAGGCTAAGGAGTTCAGGTAATGCAGTTTGCTGATGACCTCATTAGGCAGAATTTGAAAGAGAAGACCTGACATAGCTTGTTCCCTTTGCGGTTTTGTTGGGAGCTTGTGTAATATACAGAAATCTACTCAGGTATTCAGGCACCATAGTCTGTAAACAGACAAAAAAAATCTGATTTTTTTATTTAGCCCTTTTGTGTAAGGAGTGAAGTAACCATTGTTACTTGAGATTTCCTGTAGAGCTTTTAGTTATTTTGCTTCTGTGACCTACCTGTCTATCTCTGTAATGGTGTAGAGCTGGTGGCCAGCATGAGTTTAGAGAGTGATGTGAGAAAACACTGTAGTGTAAAAGATTACAGTAATCTTACTGAAGAAGCTTGTTTCTAGAAACTTTATTTCCCCTAACTGAGAGGAATTCCAGTTTTGTAAGCCCATATGCTTCTTAATTCAGTTCAACTGATGACGAAAGACTGTGCTGTTTTCTTTAAAACAATGTTACGTTTCATCAGTTTTAGATCTTCCTTTCCAATTTCACTGGTTTCTGTTCCTGTATTAAATAATACTTTTCAGCTTATAATTCATACACTTGTCAGCTAATTTAATTTCTTTGGGTTATATCTGTAGGTTGGTCATTCTTGGAAGTGTTTTGGTACTGTAAATATATTTAAATGTGAACCCTTAAAAGTACACCATTTGATGTACTTCATCTGTCTACTGGGTTTGGTGCATAGTCTTGCTTCTATAAGGCTATGAGTTTAGGTCAGAAGAAATTGTGATTAGACTTCATGAAGCACTGTATGCTCTGAGTGTAGGTTAACTGACAGCATGTTTTAATATATTACCATTTTCTTGAACAGTTAATTTTATATAAACTATAACACCCCTTTATTTCTAAAATGACAGTGTGTCTGAGTGTGTAAAGCATTTAGCTTGTAACTATAGAAGGATGTTTATGTTGGTTGTAGTTCAGGCTGTGGTCTTTCTACGTTCTACCAACTCTGGTTAGACAAGCACAGTTATTCAGAAACTAAATCCATGTGCCTGAAAAGACATCTACCATCGTTTTTCCATTAAAACATATAAGAAACTTTAGTACTGTTAAGTAGAGAGAGTTTTCAGGTATCATGGTTCAGTAATCAAATCTTACCTATCCACATTAATGTCCAGATGCAAAGGATTGGGTCAGTAGAATGTTTTTTTTAATGTGGAACAGCAAGTATTACTGTCACATGTAGTTTTGGGGGAGAATGATTCAAATTTAACTAGGATTTGTTGGTAGTAGTGATGCTTTTTTAGTATCTCTTGTAAACTACTATAATATTAGAAATAAGAATAAATAAAAAAAAGATATCTGGGGTGCTACCGCATCTTTCCAGCGTATATCTGTAGGGTATCTACTGCACCAAAAGTTTAGGTACTAAAGGATTAATGCTGCCAGTGATCCACTGGACAGTTGAAAGGAGGAGTAGTGGATCTATTAGATATCTGTCTTACCAGTCTTCCTCTGGCTAGCACAAAGAATGTCAGTACTGCACTGATCACAAGTGTTCACACACAGACTCCAAATTATGTAGGAAATAATCAATTTTGCTTCTTTATCTCTTTGTCAAGAATATCATCTATGCAGGTGAATTTCTTGAACTTTATTTTGTGTTCCACAAAATGCTGTGCAGTGTTCAGTAAACTGAGCATCAGTTAATTTGATCTATCCCTCTTTGTCTGCGTGAGGTAGGTAGGTACTGCATCTTCAGTATACTTTTGTATATACAACATACATGCACATACACCCTTGCTTGGTACATGGCCATTCTCATTACCCTGTGAGCATTTGTACATCTGAGCTAAGACAAAACCAAATGTTTTTAGAACAACCTGTTGAAATTAAAGAGAAGATAGGTTTGTTTGCCTTTAATGGAGTTGGACTTGATGATCTTTATGGGACCATTCCAACTTGAGATATTCTGTGATTCTATTAATTTAAAAAAAAAAAAAAAGAAGAAAGAAAAGCTGGTATTTGAACCTCACTGGAATATAGCCTTTGTTCTGATTCTTCAGGTTTCCAAACAAAATGATAGTTTCTTGTTTTTAAGTGTTACTTTTAACTTTAATTTTCAGCGTTCTCACTTACTACTTAGATCTTCTGTGCTAACAGTGTTATTAATCTTTTTATGAGGGCCTGGGGGAAATTGATCCGGTAAGAGAAGTTGTGTAGTACATGATTGAATCAAGTGATCTGTCTGATACAATTACAACTTTGTTGTTAAATTCCTTATAATGTGTTTAATAAATCTGGCTTTAAGGAATGTGACTGTGTCTGAATACCTACTTGCTATTCAGATGCCAAGCTAATTATTAGCTTGAATTCCTGCTTGGATGTTCAAATCATTGTGCATTTTTTGGCTTTGTTTGTTTGTTTAGGATTTTTTTGGGGTTTTGGGTTTTGTTTGTTTGTTTGGTGGTGTTTTTTTTTTCTCTAATCTAGGATGAAACAGGTGCCTATTTAATAGACAGAGACCCAACCTACTTTGGGCCAGTGCTGAACTATCTCAGACATGGGAAGCTGGTTATTAACAAGGACCTGGCTGAGGAAGGTAAGATGTTACTAAATCTCCTGCTTTCTTGTCACTTGCTTATTATTTTTATTGCTTTTGAGTCACCAAAATTAATTTACAAGTAAATGGTAAATCTTTATCAGTGTAGCATTTCGATCTGCTTCAAGTGAAGCTGATAGGTGTCATGCAGTTATAGTATACGCTGTAATTTGAGTGTTTTGAGTATGATTCCTGATTTCACAACCCACATCCCCAGTTTGAAAGAGAACATAAATATTCAAACATGAGGAGAGATGCCTATTATTGTATAATCTTGTATCTTTTCTGCATGACTGTGTGAAATACTTGGATTCAAGCAAAAGAATACTGGCTGCAAAACAAGCTTTAGAAGATGTAAAGCAAAGTAAGAGTGCAGTTCTGGGATGTTCAGATCTGTGGAATATGCTTTTGAAGAGTAAATTCTGACCCTAGCTTCTCCCTCCCTGTCCCCAGTCGATGATCTATTTTACACTAATGGAGGATGACTGGTTTAAACCATGTAGTACTAAAACTGTATTAATAAGATATTGAAGAAATTGGTCAAAGAGAAATACAGTCTAACAATACTAGCAGGAAATAATGTGAAACGTAATTTCCATGTGCATTGTTAAACGCATAGTATATGTGGAGAACAGGTAAGGCTTGAACATGTGAGTGGGAGCAATCTGCAGTATGTATCTTTAAGCTTTTGTTTCAGGGTCTAATATCTCAAATGACAGGAAGAAAAATTTTCTGATTTTTTTTTTTCTGATTTTCTTTTTTCTTGGAGCTGCAAAGCTTTCCAGTGGGATTGTTTTAATTTCTGTTTCGTATTCCAGCCTGAGGCAGGGCCTGAGCTGTGGTGATCAATCAGTGTGCTATGGAATGGCATTTGTGCTGCTTTTTTTTTTTTTTGTGTCCAGCCTCTCATTCTGTATGTGAAATGGCATCAGTTTTCTTCGGGGTTTTTTTAGGACAGTTTGTCAGAATAAGCTAAACTTTGAACCACATGTGCCTGAACAAAGCCAGAATTGTTAGGTTGGTAAATGAACTTTTACTAGGGCAAGAGAAATCATTTTCTATAGCTGTAGAGAAGATAATCTTAGGAATTGGTTGGTGGTTTTGCCCTGGAATCTTCGGTTACGCTCTCTTTCCAAAAAATGTTCTCATACTAGGTGTACTGGAAGAGGCTGAATTCTACAATATCACATCACTAATAAAACTGGTAAAGGACAAAATAAGAGAAAGAGACAGCAAGATCTCACAGGTGAGGCTGTTTTTTAGTGTGGTTTTGATTATTTGTTCTATAGCAAGTAGTGGGTGGGTTCCATTCTTTTTTCCTTAACTGTTCCTTTCCCCAGTAAGGTACTGCATGGCTTCCATCACTGGCTGAGCTGGAACTATAAGTACACAAAGATTAATATTCTAAATTGCCAGTACCTGCTAGTCTACTTACAAAGGACACAGACATATGGTTCCAGTTCTTGTTCAAAACCGGAAAACGTTCTAAAGAATTGATCAAAAATGTCTGGTAGCAGAATTTGTCATAATATAATTTCTGGAAATAGTTATTTTAGAAAACAGCTTTTGCAGAATATATTTTTCTCATGTTTAAATACTCTGAATATGATGAGATTGCCCAACTACAGTACAACTGTTACTTATACTGTATGTTTATACAGTGTGTTTATACAGCATACGTACTGATGCTGTTCGGCTCCTGTGATATGCTTTTGTAGCAAAGTTAGTTTCTTTATCTGTAGTGCTATGTAGCTAAGAAGACTCTGTCTCTTCTCATAGCAGCTCATGATTATTTCTTCATGGAAGTGAATATGATAGGGAAATTGTTAAGTAAAGAAAGTATTCAGGTTTGTTCTTTAGCTCTGCCACTCTGGCCTTCGCTGATAACTGAGCGCTCATGGAGACATTACAAAATCATGTTGCCAAATTTCTCTTGAAATCAAGTTGTAGGATAGTAGAGTTGCTTTCATAGCATTTTCTAAAGGGTTTTAGCTGAAATGGTCCTACTTATTCAGTTGCTCCGCATGGTAAACTTTGATAGGGAATAAAAGACTCTTTTGAATATGGTCAGACATTCCATAAAGTTAGCCTCTGCAGAACCTCAGCCTTGATTTCGAATGATGTGGTTTGCTACCACATGGAATGTTAGGTAAGTCTTAAGAATATTTTGTTGTAACTGTTAAGTAGCACTTTTAGTCCCTGAAACATTTGTGAAGCATTGAGTCTTCTGCAAGGTGATTCTGAACAAATGAGATTTCTTTTGAAAAGCGGAGTGTTCAAGGTGGTGTTGTTTACTGTTTCTAAAGAGGAAGGGCAACTTTAGACAAGTCACAAACACAGTGAAGTCCGTGTTGTATTGAGCGTCTTACGTTTCTTCTTGAAGGTGCCAGTCAAACATGTGTACAGGGTGCTGCAGTGCCAGGAAGAGGAACTCACTCAAATGGTTTCCACAATGTCCGATGGCTGGAAATTTGAACAGGTAAAAAACCCATACAGGATATAGTTACAAAGTCTTCTAAAAATTCCATTGTGAAAGAGGAGTATAAAGTCAATTCTATGCATCTTTTTTAAGTTCAGTCATTTTCAGAAATCGGATAGATAAAGATACATAGTTAAGTTAAAATTTGATATTTGTATTATTGTCAGAGAACAACAAAAATGTAGCTTTCCAGGAGGTAAATTGTGCTGAATTTCTATAAAAACATCTACCTCATGTTTGAAGCTTAATTCTTCGGTGGTTACACACAAGCATTTGAAGGGTGAATAAATTAAAATTAACTACTACAAGTTTATACAAATGGTAGGTCAGATATAAAGAGCTCTGGGTAAAAGAGATTAGCTTGGGAGATGAATGTTTGTCAGGCCCAAACAAGGGTTCTTCAGATAAAGGACAAATACACATAGGAGGGTGAATGTAATCAGCATGAATGTGAAGCTGGATAGGTGTGAGCTACGTGAATATTTTCATACTTTGCCCTGCATAAAAGTAGGTTTGTGTGTAAATTCAAGAATGCATTGTAAAATTGCAAGATCTCTGTTATCTTTGCTAATCTCTTTAGGTAAGAAACTTAAGTGGTCGCTTCATCTTCACATTCCTAACCTACCAGAATATTTAAACTGCATTGGAGCAAGGAATCTGTTAACTCTTGAGCAAGACACAAGTGCTCAGCTACCAGCACTTTTTGCAGTGTCTGGTGCCGGCTGTAGGAGAGGCTGGAGTAAGCACAAAGCTCGTCATGTGCAGTCTCACTCTAAAAACACAGTAAAACAATGTTTTGAAAAAGTATGGCACACAAAGGTAAAAGAGAATGTTCTGTTTATATTTGATGAATGTGTAAGCTGCTGGTGTCATGGAGACGGCCATGATCAAATAAACTAAACCAGCACAGAAAAAGCTCCTTACGCTTCAGTCCTCTGGCTCAAGTTGTTAGCAGGTCTGTTTAGCATGCCAGAAGCTGAATGTTAAGTCCCTAGGAAAAGCTGTCATGTAATGCACATGACTGTTTCTTGGCCAGTGCATTGACAAGAATTTTTTTTACATTCTTCATTGTCATGAGAAACTCGCTTTCATTACAAATACAGATTCTTTATTTTTAACAGATTAAATGATACTATGGCTTTTACCTGGCCTAAAGCCTTGTATTACTTGGGGATATTGTATTTGGGAGCAGTACTGCTTTGACAGTGCAACTACTGAAAGAACTATTGCAATCTTTTTTAGAATTTAGAATCTCTTTTAGAACTGGAAAATTTCCAGTGGTTTTCTTGAACATTATGTCCTTGTTTCATCAGCTTTCTCTTTACATCTTCCGTCCCCCATGTTGCTTTCTCTTGGACGCCCAGTTTGAGGTAGATAAACACAACAGCTGTATGGTCTCATAATACTCAGCTTCTCATTACCTCAGACTAGTCCATCCTCTCCTTTGGTTGTATTGCAGACCTGCTTTTAGCAGACACCAATCACTTGAAACGATTAGAATATTCTGTATAGTCTAAACAGTTTTAATGTTAGGATCTGAGAACACTGTATCATTTTGGTAACTTCTTATCTTTTCTAAACCTGTGTTGCTCAGCAGCATGCTTCCTTCAGAAGCAGCCTTTGGGGTGGCACCTACCACACTTTGTACATATTATCATTGGTGGGGTAGAAATCATCAGCTTTTTCAGAGGCATAATATTACTATGGGTTGAGAGTCCTTGTGCTCTGTGCTGCATATAGTATCTTTAAGTGGTTGGTTTTGATCAGAAATATGTCCATCCCCTTAACATTTCAAAATTTTCTTGTAAAATACAATTGGATGTGGTGATTAAATAGGATTGGAAGATGTTAATCTTCTGGTGCACTTAGGCAGATGTATTGATGCACTTTTCCAAAGAGTAGGAGTGAAAGTGCTGCTAGGATACTGCAATCATGTATCGGTCCAAGTTCAAAAATTACTGGCAATAGTTGTGCTGCCCCACTTTTGTGATTTCAGTGAGTTATTTTGTAGATGATCTTTAACTTCTATTGTTATCGCTTCAGGCAATCAGAAAAAACAATGTTTTGGCAATACTGAACAATGAGAAACTTTGGTGCTTTACAAAGTTGCTTCATACAAAGGCTTTAGATGCCAGTCATTTAAATTTTAATGCTGAATGTAACCTGAGTGTCGCACCATAGTGCTGTCTTAAATACATTCACTGTATAGAAGGATAGTATTTAGCTGCTGCTTTGAAAATTATTCACATAACAACAGGATAAAAAAATTAATAATTCATTCTTCATGAGCCTTCTCAGCAGTAGTAATCTCCAGTTTACTCAAATAGGCAATGTTTTCACTTTACACTTAATTTAAATTTCTGATCTTTCTCAAGTGCACTGACAGGCTATGCTTTAATTTAAATGAGCTAGGAATTGCCATGTGTTACTGAGATAAAATAATTTTTCTAATAAGAAATTGAGAAATTTAGCTGTGCTTGTTCTGAACTTCTGAGTTAATAGAAAAGTGGCAAGTGTGAACAGAGTTCTTGGTACTGATTTTTATGGGAACAAGACAGACGGTTTTTTCCACTCCAGGTATTTTCTTGGATCTTCTGTAAATTACCTCTTCTGAAACCAATTTAGAGCACCAAACCTTTTTCCTCCAGTTGACTTCATATGTTTCCTTAGCTGTATTTTATCAATATCTGAAACAAGATTAAGCTCTTTCATACCCAGCCTTGATATATTGCTTTATATAACACCTTCCGGTCTTCTGGTGTCCTCATTACCTTCTGCAACTTGGCAACTATGACAGGAAAATAACACTTACTTTCATAATACACCAAACTTTGTTTATGTTTTACAGAGTAGTTGGCTACACCACAGTGATGTGGGGAGTTTTCTGACTTATTAGTAATTCTTAACTTCCCTTGAAATTGCAAAGTGCTTTGCAACTGTCTCCATAAATTTGAAGTATGTTGAAATGAAAGTTGTAGCTTGATAGCAACCTGTTCTAGTGGCAAGTAAATGTTACCTGAACGTTTCAGCTCATCTGTTATTTGTATGATTTCGACAACAGTATGTGCTTCAGCTTTACAAAGGTTTCTCTTTGTGTTTTGCTTTGATTGGTTATTTCAGCTTGTCAGTATAGGTTCCCAGTACAGCTGTGGCCGGGCCCAGCAGTCAGAGTATCTGCTCATAGTGTCACGGGAAGTGAAAGGGGAAGAGAGATGCTTCCAGAAATGCTGCAGTGAGGTGTGTCACACCTTTCTTTTTGCCCTCACACTGATGTGCTTGGCCTCCTTGCGTTTCTGCTGCTTTCAAATCATTCCACTTTATTCCTGGATGTACAGCACATAGTAATTTGTGTGTATTTGTGACTAGCTTTTATCCACAGTATTTCATTATACATTATGAATGTTTATATTGTAAAAATAATAAAACAGCAATCAAACACACCCACACCCACACACCCCTAGTTATTTAGTTAAGGGGTTTCCTTAAGAAAAGTTCTTACTTTCTCAATAGGTGACTTTTCCATAAATCTTCCTCGAAAGTTATCAGCCTTTGATCCAAACATTAGGAGCCCTGTAAACAAAACTTTGAGTTTACTGGGTTCAGAAAGGGATGTTTCTTTGTTAATCATTGGCCCAGTTCGAGTGTATTTCATCCACCTAATAGCTAGTTTTGTTCTGAGTTCAAACCCTTTATTTCTGTTAACTCAGAACTTAACTGCTCTTTTAGGCAGATGAAATATTTTTAAACTGGAACATCAAATAACAGACTTTTTCAGAAATAAAATGTGGAAGAATGAGGGGAGAACAAACCTAGCAGTTTAAAATCTTGTCTCAGGTGGGAAGAAAGTCTGGGGGGGGTGGGGGTGGTGTGTGTGTTGGCTTTATTTTTTGTTGTTTTGGTCGTGTGTCGTGTCCCGTCCCCCCCTTGGGAAATTTTCTCAAAACCCAAATGAAGGATCATAGCTTCACTTACTGGCTTTTTGGGTTGTCTCATCCTTCCTGCTCCCCTCACCCTCAGGTCACAGCTTTTTAAATGCTGTGTTACTTCCCAGTGTTCAAGAGTCTGGGAGGGATTTTTTGCTAACCAGTAACATTGGAGGCAGTTTCCAGTTCTTTAAGTAGCTGTGCTCTGTTTTGAAGTGACATATATGAATTGATTTGGGAACCTGGTGTTCTCTGGTATTTTTCATTAATAAAATACTCTGAGTACTTGTTCTTTTCCTTGCTATATATATATGCTCACTCAGTCTGAAAGATCTGTATAACGTCATGAAGGTAACACGACAGTTAAGTGGCTTGATATGAGCAGAATCTTGCCTATGAGTTTACATGGGCATTTAGCCATGCAATTCCAGATTTTGAACCTAGGAATGTTGCCTAGTTGTATTCCAGAATCTGCTTTCAATGTACCATCAATATAACTGTTTCTTACAGTTGCATAGGTAACATTCGGAATGTGGAATTAATGCACTGGGTTTGGAGAACTGAGAATGTGACCAGTTGTTAAGGATGTGTAGGGTGCAGGCAGCATGATGTTATTCATGCGCTCATGTCCTAGGTAGTTGAAAGTAAAATTCAACATAATTAAATGGGAGAATGGGAGATGAGGAAAGGTGGGTATAAAATTAAAAAAAAAAAAACCAAAC
The DNA here is from genome assembly GCA_035590215.1 of Microhierax caerulescens. Lineage (NCBI taxonomy): Eukaryota > Metazoa > Chordata > Aves > Falconiformes > Falconidae > Microhierax > Microhierax caerulescens. The sequence goes on along the minus strand of JAVJGJ010000047.1, from coordinate 24,737,824 downwards.
TGGAAGGGAATTAATTTTCCTTCCTCCTCAATTTGATGTCTGACAATTGCATTAAGAGACCTGAAATAAATATGCTAAATATGCTTGTGAAGAGGTTTCCCTCTTCGGTGCTCAGCTTAACAGCTGATGTGTATGTATCTCTATAGCCTTTTGCAAATCCTTTGAGAAGGCAGGAGGATGAACTCTAAAAGCCATAGAGGCATTCTTGCATGCATATAACCTGTTTCTGTAAAAAAACTGAGGAAAGGACTTTCTTTTTTTCTATCACTGTTAGTATAATTAAAACCAAGAAAAAGACAAGCTTTCTAGTGTACAAGGAGTTCACCACGTCTGAAAGAGAAGAAATAATATTCAAATATAAGAATATTTGAAATAGAATTTGAGAATAATTGTTAGGAACTTTACTTGATTTGAGAATCAGACCATCACAAAAAGAGAAGGAAGTTGGTAGTCATGAAGTAGAAGAGTTAGTTAATATGAGTAACTCCGGTGGGAAGCCAAGAAAGACAGAGATGCTGTTTGTGCAAGTTGGAGTGGTTAGCTGTGATGGTAATACTATTGCTAATTTGTCCTGTAAATGTACTGTATAGATTCTGAATCAATATTATTAAACCAGTATAGCAGATCTGTACAGGCAGGTTATAGAAATAGGGCTAATTTTGAAATCTGTCTCAATTCAGTTAGGCATGAAATTTGTTCACTTCAAAACCAACGTTGCTAGAAGTGATGCACCAACCATTTTGCCTATTCATAGGGATATTTTTAGGTGTACAGTCATTGATTCAAGACAGGAAGCAATTCATGTATTTTGCTGCCATTGAGTAACTTGATGCAGGAATCATTTGACCTATTCTCTCAGCTATACTACTTTTATCATCTGGTTTTCTTAAATAGTCTATTTTAAAATTTTTTATATTGAAAGTTATACTCTCACAGAGCTGCAGACTTAGGAAAACTTTCTCAGAAAGTTACCTCATTATTGTCCCTGAAATCATTCTTAAATCTTTCCTATTTGAAAAAAAAAACTGACCATAGCTAGGCATCAGGTAGTCACCATCCACCTTCATGTATGCCAGACTGTTTGTGTTTTTTAACTTTGCTCTATCTGATTGTCATCTTTTATCTTGCTTAGAAGTTCAATCCTTATGAGACAGGAACTTCCCTGTTATTTCTTAGTCTTTTCAGGAAAATCCTGATCTGTATTGGCACATCAAGTAATATAATGCAAATAAATATATTTCTGTTGATCTAATGATGATGATAATGATTATAAAAATAGTTAATAATACTAATAATTAATGATGATAGTAATAATACTTCTTTCCATTCCTGTCTTTTTTAGTTACAGCTGACAGCCTACTAGTGTCAGCACCCTTATTCCGTTCAGTGGATGGATCATGATCTAATGAATTTTCTGCGATAGTAACATTGGCATTTTCCTGTGCTTGGTTATGACACTGTTCGGGCTCTTGGACACTCAAGCAGGATCACACTGCTTTAATAAGGAGTGTAATGAAACAGGTCATGGAAGGAAAAAGAACGTGAGGAGAAATACATATACACATGTATGCAAATTTATATAGAATCATAAAAATCTACGAAATTCAGGGTTCCAAAACGTTCTTTTTTTTCCTCCTTAAGTTCTTGGTTGCTAAAGCGCTCTACTCGTTAAGCCCCATGAGCCAAAAAGAGTTTGTCCTTTCCAAAAGTCTGAGAAACAGTAGGCTGGATAATCTGATATCCTTTTCCTGTGCATTGTAGCACATGTTTTGCAGACCTCTGATTATTCTGATTTGTTGTGGGTTCTTTTTTGGGGGGGATGGGGGGTGTGTGGCAGGGACAGACAGACATGGGGAGTTTAACAATTCCTTTCAGTTTATCAGCATCCTTCTTAAAGTGTTGCCACCAACACTGGGAACAGTAGGGTGACTTTTGGAATACAAGTGCTAAAATATTGCTTTATTTCTGATCAGACTTTCAGAAACAACAGTTCAGTTCTAATCTGCAATAATTTTCCATGGTTTCTTTTTCTGCCATCACCCTTATTGCTGCTGATTCTTCACAAAAAGCTACGATGAAGTTTCTAGCATGCTATTGATACTATGCCAATAATACATTCTTAGTTGCATGCACGTGGAACTGCTTACAAGAGCTATCACATGTTGGAGTTTCAAAGAACTTGTGTTTCATGTTGCAAGAGTGACTTTATCTTGAAATGCACCAGCTGAGTAGTAATGGCAAAAAGTCATCCAGATGTTTTGCAGTCAGCTAAATTGATAGTGCTATCCAAATAGCTAATAAGTAATTGGTCTGCCACATCTCCTAGAAAGACATAGGTGCAAAAGGTCAGCTCTTTTAGATTATGAAGCATTAGTGAGGGATGTAAGCAGCTATCAGCTAAGGACCTATCAACTTTCTTGAACTAGGATTGATGGTTTGGATCTTGTAGCATATCTACTTTCAGAAAGGTAATTTATTTATTTTGAGTGTCAATGAGTAAAGAATTCTTTTTCCTTCTGGTAGTTGTTATAGCTTATCTGATATCAGATTCTTGCCATTTTGCAAGAAGAAAAGTTGGCTGTATACTAAACCAAAATTATTCTTCAAACTTCTCTTCAGAGGCGGTAGATTATGTGTGGCTTTATTTAAACATGTATCCGGCTTTTTGAATATTTTCTAGCCTTTAAGGAGGTTTAAAATTACTGTTTAAAGTAGTCCTATATTTTATCTCAGTAATTGAAGCAGTTACTGTATTTGAATTACATGGTTTGTAATTGCTATATAATATAGAGGATAAACTTTACACCACTTCAGCAGGCTTAGAGGCAGCTTAACTGCTTTTCTTCTGAAAATTTGTGCATGGTATTTTTTGCTGATAGAGAAGAGAATCAACAAATTTTTCTATAAGAAGTAAGTCTGGGTTGATTTTCCAGCTTTTCAGTGGACTTTCTTAGCCCATTTTGTGCAACTAAGCAACTAGTTACTTTATGGGTTTTATGATTCTGTGTTACACAAACATGCTATGGTGCAGACTACAGAGTATCCCTTGTGAAAGATAAAATAGACTTCATTTCTCAAGATAAATGGTGTCTTTGTATTCCAGTGAGGATGTATTGATACTTCTAAAAAAACTGGGAGTTTGTATCTTCATTACATGATTTTGGTGGAAAAAACATCTTTATCACATTCATTTTTGATTCACCTATGTTCATTACTGACTATGTATACATTTTGCAAAACTAGAGTGATGTTAGGAGTGGAGGAGGGAGAGAAATGCTTCTGGTGATCACACCCAGACAGTGTAGTTAAAGTAGGCAGGTTGAAAGCACTGAATTCTGATTGCCACTACTGTTCATTGGATGTTGAGCCTTGTATGCTGTAATACCATCAGGGTCCAAAAACTTTGACATTGCCCAGGCCTGGCATCAGGTTGGTTCATTGTGCAGACGTACTGCCTGCTGCTCTTTGTAGACATCGGCTGTGTCTGTCTGTGGAGGTGCTTGCTTGGCTGTCTTACCACAGTGCTGGAACATCTGCACATCTCTCCTCTCTCTTCTTAAAAGTACTACAAGGCTTTATTTTCTCCTGACAGTGCTGTATGGAAGCTGTGTTTAACATTGGTGTATCTTCCACTTTTGTTGGGGGAATAATCTTATCACTGAAGTACAGGTTCTGGACCAAGATTTCATCTTGGCTGCATCTTTCCCTGCTTTAAAAAGGCTTTTACTCTCTTTGGTGCTCTGCTACATTAATGACAATATCGAGTTTGGAATTAGACAGGTAACTACAGTGTTGCAAGTGCTGTTGCCCTAAAAAACAAGTGAATCCATTTCTATGGGGCCATTACCAGGATATTTTAATGATATAAGTAAGAGAGATTGGGGAATAGGACAGCCTGATAACATATGGTGACTTGGTAGGTAGATTTACTATAGTTTTGGTAATAGCATGTAGATAGAGTGTACCTGTGCAATAGGTTGATTTTTAGGACTTTGATCTGTGTAAATAGTAATAGCCCCATACATTACCTTGTCAGACTTTTGAAGTAAACCTTTAAAATATATGAACCAGCTCCATCTGAATTGATTCAGACTTGGAAAGGCAGGCTACGTAAAGCTTCTAGCATTATTAAGTGTGTAAGGTAAGACAAGTTACATGAAATTTCTGCCATTTGATAAACATACTGATGATCGTACTGATGTTGAGTGTATCCTTCTTTCTCAGTAAATTGTCATTTATCATTCAATACTGAGACCTGTAGAAGCTTGTAAATACATCACGTCTCATTATACATGGCTTCTGCTTGTAGTGCTTCCTTAACCTCACTGTAGCAGTAGGTATGAACTGCAGATGTTAAGCTTGGTGTCCCACCATGCTGTGCCTTGCTCTTTTCCAATCAAATGGAAATTTTGTCTTTGTCTACTCAAACTATGCTGTAATAGAAGTACCATTGCTGTAGGTAAGGTGGTGGGTATCCCTTCAGGCTAAAGTGTTTCTTGCATGCAGCCATTTACATGTTAAATCATGCTACATTAAGATACCACTTACAAACTTTTTAAAAATTAACATTGGAGGATGGGAAATTTCCAGTAAATAACAGAAACAGGGAACAGGCTACTTCTCTACTGGCCTGCCTCTGTAGCTTTTTCTTTCATGGTATAATCATAACCATAAATCATTAATTATGTAAATATTTAAACAGAAAACCTATGTTTATCTCATCATCAGAGTGTCAATGTATTTGTCAACATCAAAATGTGTTTGCATTGAAGTGGAGAATCATGCTTCAGGCACAGCCAACAGTCTGAAGATTGAGGAGTGTTTGTACTAATGACAAGAATATATGGAATTTGTTTTATGTGGAAATGCAATTGACTTTTTTTTTCCTCCCCCCATCTTTCAGCTGGTCAGTATTGGTTCATCCTATAACTATGGCAATGAAGATCAGGCTGAGTTTCTGTGTGTTGTCTCAAAGGAATTGCATAACACTCCCTATGGCACAACCAGTGAACCCAGTGAAAAAGCAAAGGTAATTTACTAAACGTTGGACTGAAGAAATGGTGTCAAATTGGGTGGGCTTCACTAAGTTGTGCTAGGCCTACCTTTGTTCTGGACCATTATTTAATTGCCTTTTTTCCCTTTCATTTATGACTAATAATGGTTCCCTGTCCATTGTATGAGAGACTGTAAATGGTACAGCCACCTTGCATTTCTTATACCAAATGGGTTCTTTACATGCAATACTCTGTACTGTTCCTGATACCTGTCCTGTTTTTTTGAGTATAGGCAAGTATTTGGTGTTTACAGCTGAGAATATAGGTTTTGTTTCTAATATATTTGAATGGTTTCTTATTCTGCCACTGTTCAGTCAGAACCCGTTTTTCTTGCTTGAGTTTAGCTGAAGAAGTCTTACTGTCAGGAATGGAGATTATAATATGCTGTCTCTGGAAAACATACTCATGCCATATGTTATAAAATGAAGGTATTTAATATTTTCAGGTTTCTACCCAGTTCTCTACTTTCTGTAACTGGCTTTACAAAAAGATTGTAATGGGCACAATATCTTAGCATTTTACTCAATTGTCTTTCAGAGTTTGTACAGGGGAAAATGTAAATACACAACTGAATAGTAGTAAGGGAGACTGCTTATGTATTTAAGTGTACTCTTCAGTGCATATTGAACAGTTTTTATCATTGTATCTGCTTTGTATGAGGCGATGACTACAGACAACTGGATACATCTGTAGTTGGCTTAAAAGCTTTTGATTTGGTATATGTAGATGGGAAACAATCGGTAAAACATCAAAGATTCCATTTTCAAGAATCTCCTTCGAAGAAATTTTTTAAATAGTGCTAAGAATTGATCTGGGTCTTGGCACTGAGGCCTCAAATAGGTAAAACTTCACTGCTTTCTGTGCCTTGCCACTTGGTTATCCAGCTACACATATGGAGACGTTTTTGTAAATTGCACTATAAAACCACTCCAAACTTTATTTTGGATTCTTTGGATTAGTGAAATGATTAATTTATGCTCGTGGTTGAGATAAAATTTCCAAAGAGCTGTAAGGGATTAATGTAGTCAAGGGTAAACAGTAAACCTGGGTAAGCCACACTCACTCTTTCCAAAACCCTAGTCTAGGTCTGCTTTTGCCAGGGTGCTTCAGAAAAACGTTAGCAGTAGACAAGGTAAAGAAGTGTGTGGTAATCATTTAGGGCTGAGATATGTACCTGAAATAAAACATAGAATTCTAGAACCTAATAAACATCTTCATAAGGAATGGTAGTACATCTTCAGGCAACTTAATAAGTTGCCAGAGTTACACTACATCCTTAATGTAAAAGAAAATATGGACCAAATGAAACTATTACATCCTAAATACAGAAGTTCACTGTGCAGTACAGCTCTGTAGATTCGGTCACTCTGGGAGAAGCAGAATCATTGAAGTGTTTCTTTGTCATTGTTTCAGAGAAGAGAGCACAGCATAATTTGACCAGGGTGATGAATAATAATTACTTTTCATTTTGGTTGGAGATATAAACAGTCAGTCTTTCTGTCCTGGAAGAATTGAGCTGTTGCTAGTAATTAATGGCAATACTTGAAGAATCATTTTTTATATATTGTGTTTCTATTAGATCAATATTTTTTTTCTACATATGTTGTGCCTGGGGCAAAAAAAAAGAAAGAAAAATCTTTTTGCTGAGAAGTTTCTGACAACTGTATTCAGGAATCTTGACTGGACCTTGGGAGCTCTTGTCTCAGTATTTCCCCCTTAGCCAATGTTAATCCTCTAGTCTGCAATCTGTTCATTAGTGTCAGAGTTGGTCTTTGTGAAGTTCACATGATTGAAATTCTGGTATCCAGTGATACATACAGAACATGTTCATGTACTGGCACTGACTTCTAGAAGCCATGAGAAAGTCTTCCTATTATTTTTACAGCAGGTTAGGTTAGAGAAAACAAAAAACTGCCAGTATGTAATTTTTATTGACAAGCGCTTCAATTTTAATTTATAATACTGGACTTTCAGAACAGGAAAAAGCACTTTCTGATAGCCCATCTAATCAAGCTTCACCTTCATTCTTTCTTAGAGACTTTTTTTCTTGTGTTTTCTTTTTTTGGAAAACAATGTGCATAGTAAGTTAGTAGTTGACCTCCACAAAACCTTCTAATACAGCTAAGCAAAAGAAGTTAATGGCATTTGGGACGTTGACTTAAATGGTTCCAGTGGCTTTTACTGGTAAGCATGACACTACTGAAAGACAACCTGTATTCACACGAGCATTCTTCCCTTTTATACCACTTTATCGATCTGTCACTCTTGGGACAAATGGCCAAAGCTTATTCATAACATCTGCATCCAAAGTTAGATTCTCAAGTGCTATCCTTTCCCATCTGTGGTGAAGAGTACATGGATTTAAAGTAGCAGCTTTGAAGTTTTATTTAAATTTTCTCTATACTTGCGGTCCCTGTTGTTTTGTTGCATGGCACTGTTGACTTCTGTCTGTTGATTTTAGGACATTTGAAAAAGGAAATTTTAACAAAATCTGTAATGTTCTTCATTGAAATTGCTTGCTGTCATACTTTATTACAAAGAGAGGGAGTCCCAAATAAAAGTAAATAAATGTTGTTCCCAGATGCTTCAAGTATAAATGGACTGTACTTTGTTGCAGCTCTGACTCACTTGCAATCTCTTCTTTTCCCTTCCTTTCTCTATACTTGCTGCATGCCACTCAGAGTGAGGATGAAGAAACGGATTACGATATGAATGACTCAGATTAAGTGTAAATGTCATGGTGAGCACTAGCTGCCCTAGGATTTTACCCAGATGCTTTTCTGCCCCATCCAGTTCCTACCCCCAGTAGTGGTGCCCTTTGGCTAGCCCTGGTGGTGTGTGTATGTTTGTGATTATAGTTGTGGCACGGTTAGCAAAGGTAGATTTCCTGTTTTGGATATTACTTCTTCGACAGAATAATCGGTGTCACTGTTACAAGCTGTATTGTAATTGGTTCCTTTGAACCTTTGCGGAGGAGAGCTCTTCATGTAGATTCTAGGGTCAGAATTGCTTTTCATTTTTATTTTCTATGCACCAGCTTTTCTGTCAAATGTTGGGTTTTTTTGCGTGTTGGCCCATCTGATACAGATTTTCAGTATACATTTTTGGTAAATGTCTGATTTGGCAAAAAGTTAGCAAACTTGACTGAAGTGCAACATAGTCAAAAGATGGTCTTCTGATAATTTTGGAACTAACAACTTTTGAATCAAGACCTGGCAAATATAAGTAAATAGGGTGATCTTGGTGCTACAGTTATATTTATCATAGGAAACAACTCTCTCTGGGGAGGGATCAGGTCCTTTCCACTCTAGTATGACATCTTACTGAAGTCACAAGTGGGAGAACACAGAAGTTGCATCACAAAGAACAACTGTTTCAACCTTTTCCCAATGTATCTGCAAGCACTGCTCATATTTATTCTGCTATCCAATTTCTAGAAGGTAACTTACCATTGAATGCTCGGTGGTACAGTGTACGGGTAGTCATTTGAGCCTGTATAAATAGAAGATGCTTACCATTGCATGAGATGGAACTCCAGCTTCTCATGTATACACCTGAACTTTTTAGTTGTAAAACAACCTTACAATTCTTCTTTCTGAAGTGTTGCTTCCACATGGCTGAAGAAGAACTTATGTTGTTTTCTTAACTGATGCTAACAGAAACTACTGGTGAGGTAGAATAAGGTATTTTGCCAAGTCTTCAGGAATGGCTGTAAGGAATGGATCAAATTTGAAGCTTTATTGAAAAAAATAAACTGGCACTGTGCTGGTATTGAATGCAAGCTTCTTAAGCGGCCTGAGAGACAAGCAGTCCTTAAAACGCTATTCTTTATGCACCAGATTTCTTTTGAGTGGGAGGAAATAGTTCTGCTGTTCAGCTTCCCTAAGAAGCAATCACACTCGGGGCCCCTATGATATGAGAATTCATTCAACATTGTTTGGAGTTTATGTCAACTTTGGATGTGGTGCACCTGGAGCAAAAATGGAACAGAAACATGAAAATAAAGAATCTTGTTGTCAGATCTGCACTAGGGTCAGGTCAGTCCCCAGTATCAGTACAGACCAGGTGATGAATGGATTGAGAGCAGCACTGCAGAGAAGGACTTCAGGATATTGGTGGGTAAAAAACTGGATATGAGCCTGCAACATAAACTTGTAGCCCAGAAAGCCAATTATCTGGGGCTGTATCAAAAGCAGCATGGCCAGCAGGTCGAGGGAGGTGGTTCTTCCCCTCTGCTCTGGTGAGACCCCCACCTGTAGCACTGTGTCCAGCCCTGGGGTCCCCAGTACAAGAAAGACATGTTAAAGTGGGTCCAGAGGAGGGACACAAAAATGGTCTGAGGGCTGGAGCACCTCTGCAATGAAAACAGGCTGAGAGAGTTAGTATTGTTCGGCCTGGAGAAGAGAAGGTTCCAGGGAGACCTTATTGCGGCCTTCCAATGCTTAAAAGGGGCTTATAAGAAAGATGGAGAAAGACTTTTTACCAGGGCCTGTAGTGACAAGACAAGGGGCAATGTTTTTAAACTGAAAGAGGGTAGATGTAGATTGGATATAACGACAAAATTCTGTACTGTGAGGTTGGTGAGGCACAGGAACAGGTTGCCCAGGGAAGGTGTGGATGCCCCATCCCTGGAAGTGTTCAAGGTTGGGTTGTGGCAGGGGGGCTTTGAGCATCATTTCAAGCATTTCACCTTGTGAAAGATGTCCGTGCCCGTGGAAGAAGGGGTTAGAGTCAATGACCTTTAAAGGTCCCTTCCAACCCAAACCATTTGGTGATTCTGCATTCTAAAGTGTGCAGACAGAGGAGCATTATCAGTGAAGTCACCTGTTTAGCTAGTAAAGGATGGTCTCAAATGAAAACTTCTTATGTGCCTGGTTCTGCTCCAGACATACTCCTCAATCCTAGCTATTAACAGTTTGGGAGAAGACCTGACATAACTGTTTCAAATTTTATTGACCTCTATTAGTGTTGAGCTGTCTTTTGACAGTTTTGCTCAGTAAGCCACCAAAGTTTTCAGGAATAGACTTATTATAGGTTTTTTTCAGGAAAAAAAGGAGGAATTTTGAGTTGTAGAACAGAGTCAAGTCACCCTTTCTATATTTAGTAAGTACGTACAATTTTGATAGTATTCCTGATAATTGAAATTCAGTTTCTTCTTTTAACAAGGTCACTGTCCATGACTACTACTCGTTTCACACAGTTTCTGAACAGAGGTGGATAGAACACCTCTTACAGGAGCTTGCTGGTCGGAAATCATTTCCCCTTTAGTAAAGGTAGGGGTTACAGAAGAATTACCAAGAAAACTGTGTTAAAATATTGCCAGATCTGATAGAATTTTCTGCTTTACATTGGGTTTACTGGCTCAGTGAAGTGTACAAAGTTCAGCGTCCAGATCTGGCTTAGCTTTATTTTATTGTATGTATTCCTGAAGCTACAGAAAATAGTTCTAACTCTTAATCTTAGAAGTACCTTCTGTCTTCTAGGAGAGAATAAACTCAGATGTTTCATTTTAAATTGAAAAGATTCACAGAATTAATAGATCCATTATTATCTTCTCACTGCAGAGGTGCTTGTTTCAGCCATATATTTCTCTGTTGGAGATTGTTTCACTTACTGTGTTGGCTGGGTCAGACCATTACCCACTGTGGGGACATCTACTCCAGCGCTTTGTTCTTAGCTGTGAGCAACAGCAAATACTTGAGGAAAGTATTTTAAGTATGAAGCATGTTTATAAAATTAAATCCTGATATATTTCCCCACCTTCCAGTAAGTCTCAGTTTAGGAATTTTGCCTTCAAGCCTGCATCCAGATCATTGTATGAAAGCTACAGTGACACTATGATGCCATGAGCAGGTATCAGTGACCCTGTGTTCTGTAAGTTTGTCTGATGCCTTTTGAATGTATTATACTAGCAGCTGCTGAGCAATTTTCAGGGCCTGGCGTTTCCTCACAGAATTCACTTGTATCTTTCCTACAGTTCCATATGAAACGTTTTTCACTTAGTACACATAGTAAATTATCTTAATGGAATACACAATGTTTGCATAGAAAATATACCCTAAAGCATGTCGTGGCCCATGGGAAACATCTTTCTTTATTTTGGGAATTTGTCAAAGTAGCTGCAGTGACAACTGGCTTCCTAACTTCAAAATAATAATACGGAATTTGAAATTAAAAAGAACTTTGTATGTACAGAGCAAGATCCAGGTACTGCAGGAAGTGCAGTGAGCAAGTAATAAAATGGATTTTTTAAATTTCTTTTTAAGCTAACACTGAACTGTCTCTGAACTGTCCCTGAGGCACACAAATGGTGACGGGTTCTTTTTGAACTCCAGTCCTTAAAAAAATCCTATGGAGTTGTGGAAAGCAGGTGAGACCCTACTTGACTACAGTCACTGAGAGAGATGTACTAGGCTTGATGACTGCTAGAGGCTACAATATTATCAACATTTTAACAATATTTAAAAGAAACCAGATACCTATACTTTTTTTATTCAAAGCATACATGAAACTACTGTGCTGTGTTAAGTGGTTGCCAATGTTTAACTTAAAAGCACAAAGACTGAAGTGTTGGTGTGTGCTGTGAGATTCTGTGGGTCCTCTGGGGTGGAGTATGCTACTGAGTACTAGCATCAGGTGTTTGCCTTAGTATCAGACTACAGTGAAATCATTGTAGAAGGGAGTTCTGTGTTGAAGACAGCTATGCCATTATCCAAGGATTGTGCCTTTGCTTTCTTTCAGCTTTGGAAATCAAGAACCCTTGCCAGTACTAGGAAAACTGTCAAGAAGCAAAAGAAAATTAAGTATTATTAGAGATACTTTTACTTAGAGATTAACATGGGTTTAAGTACTTGTGCTCCCTGTATTTGAAGCTTTGCTTAATGCTTTATTTGGCTCCTGTCACAATTGGTTCTAGAGTTTGCTTAGGCAGTTAGCTCTACTGTGCAGCCTGAGAGCTGACCTCATTATTGCTGATTGCTGTTCCATTTAGAGTAGCAACATGCGAAACATTGTTGCTTGGACAGTCAATCCTAAAACTTGGATCCTTTCCTCAGGGGAGGAGCCAAAGAGAATTGAAACAGAAAAGGAAAAAAGGAGTCAAATTGGAAGTAGAATAGGCAGTTTTCATGTTGTAAGATGCTATAGACAAGGTTGCCTAGGTTTTTCAGGGGCAGATGTCTTGTTTCCATTAGACTTCAGTCCCTATATTTAATATATGCCTTCTGAAGTGAATATTAAACAAACACTGCTTTTAGGGAAAAAAGTCCTTTTACTCACTGTAATGGGGATCTCAGTTCCTTGGTAACAGTGGGAGAATCAAATTTCTTAGAGTTCTTGAGAAATACATTCCTTATGAAGTCAGAGCCTGCGCTTGCCTCTCAGCTGCCTGGCTTGGTGTTTCAAATAATGATGGACAAGGTAATGCATGAAAGGTTCAGTGCACTGTGTCCTGTGTCCACATAAATAATTTTAATGGGGACAAGGATGCCTAAAAAACTTCTGAGATCTTGCATGAACCAATATTATTACTGTAAAAATATTTTTAAACTGCTGTCAGAGTAGTACTTATTCTCATATAGCTGGTCAGTCCAACTGATCAGCTTTGTGTGTCTAAACAGCACAGTAAAAGGCTGTGAAGGAATGTAGTTGGTTGACTTTAGTTTGTGCAGAAGACCAAGCCTGGGCATCTATTTCACTTTTTGAATCAGTCTGTTGATGCAAATCTTGCCAGCTCATAGTCTTGGCCTTTGAAAACTTCCTGTGTCCTCTCATCCAGTGCCACATTTATGCACATTTTGAGTTGATAGTTCGTGTTTTCAGCACTAATTTATAGGACACAATTTGCAGCTGAAACTTCAGAGAGCTGAAGACATTTTACTGGAACAAGAAAAATGAAGATTAAAACTGATTTCTAATCAAGTACCCAAGTTCATTACCATACAGGACCTAAGCATCTTCAGAACTAGGAAGAGGTGCAGTGGCTTACTTTTTACGTCTACCAACCCCTAAGCTTTGGTTGTATTAATCATGCTCAATTCCTAGCGGTAATTTACATCCGTTTTAATGATGTTTGATAGTAGATATTGTGTATATCAATCTTTTTCTAGCCTTAAAGCACAGACTTCAGGAATGTCCTTGAACCAGCTCCCTGACACTTCATCAGTTATTTGAAATAGTCATTATGTTGCTCTTTGATTTCCATGCTGTAGGAATGGCATTCAGCGAATTTTCATTTATAGAATTTTTATTGGTCTGTTTCAGATTTTGCAAGAACGAGGTTCCAGGATGTGAAGACAGTATTGAATGGTGACATTTTTTTCTTTTATTCCAAGACGCAGTGAATTGTCACACTGAAGAGGCTCAGCTGCAAAAGAAAATACCTGATTTAGACAATTTTCTGTTGATCTGGGTTCAACCATTTTTGCCTATAAGCTGGTGTCAACTGGCTGAAAGCATTGCAAGATTATGCAATGGGAATAGATGGTGTGGGAGTGTGTGTTAAGTTTTGGTTGTAGTGCATGGTTGTACTCTCTTGTGGGCTGACTGACACTGGTCATTTGAAAAGAAATGACCATGCACGTATATTTTCCTCTGAGACATGTAGCACTTAAATGCCTGGTGCTGGGTGACCCAATGTTGATCAGTTTGGAGACATTTTCCTACTAATCGTTGTAAACGTTTAAAGGACAACATAATTGGTGCTACACACACACACACACTCTACAGCCCACAAATGCAAATAATTGGGCCTGCTTTGTTTCAGAATCAGTGGCAGCCCCAGTTGACTGTGTTATACTGCACATTCCTTATGGCTCTGTGACATGCTCTTATGTAAGAACAGCGTAGAAGATCAACTGAAATTAGCACATAAAAAGTTACACAACAGACAAAAGGTTTCTCAAATGGAAGGGTATATATATTGACTGGATTTATAGTGTATTTTAATACCCAAAGGGAAGACTAAACTCAGAGAAAATGGCTTTCATCTGAGTTATTCTTGATGTTACAAAACAGTCTCTTCCTGCGAAAGTTATGCTCCAGTCTTAGCCAGATGTTTGGAAGGGGAATCAAAATTCACTTAAACATTCTGTTTCTTTTGAGATATTTGTACTCATATGTGTGTTTGTGCTTTTATAACATGCCTATAAGGATTGAACTTTGTGGATTACAGTAGAGATTTTTCAAGAGCTGGAGGCTGTACAGAAGTATGGCTGGCTAGTCCTAGATGCCTATCCCTGTGACTGGGATTAAAATCAACCTTGAGTGTGAACACAAGCTCATCCAATTGAAAAACTTAATTACTCAGACATTCAGGATACCTGTAATCAACCTTTCTCTTTCTGTACTGTTTCATCTATGCAGTTAAAGAACACTGACTGAAAACATCTGGTGCAGCTTTATTAGTTTGTCATTGATGAAGGCTAATACATAAGACTGGAGCTTTTTAATACACTATGTTTTGAGCAAAATCTTTAAATCTTTAGCACATCTTTAAAACACTTAATGAAATTGACATTATAAACCTCAGCTTCATTGACTTAGGAAAACAGTGGAAGGGAGTTCCAAAAGGCTACAAGATTGTTTTGAAGTCTAAAGACATGACCGTTTTCATTCTCAGTAACTTCAGAATTTATGCATATACTCTAGGTAATCCTTGACACAAAAGCCTGATACTCAAACACCCAGGGTCTACTTTTTTTTTTTTTTTTTTAAAGGACTTATTATACATTGGTAAAAGTTTGGCAGGAACAATTTGTAAAAAAACATTTCTACTAAGCAAGATAAGAAATGGGCTAAATGTTTTGTCCATGCATCTAATGCTTGAAAGGGTTTATAATGCATTTTGTGACTTGGATGTGGTCTGCACAGGAAGCTGCTGGCCCCTGCGCAACAACACATAAAAAGTTTTGTCTTTTTTTTAAGATGTTAAAACTGAATTGAATTTACTAAAAATGTAATTGTGTAGGGGAAAATGTTTATACTTTTGTACTTTTTTAGACACCCCTATTTTATCAGCTTAAATTTAGCACCCAAATTTCCCCTAAATAGTAAACAGATTATCTTGTGTATCTGAAAATAACCTTAACAGTTGTCTGTGTTAACTGCATATTAAAACATTTCCTCTGCTGCAGTAGTTACTGTGTTTTTAAACAGTATGACTCCATGGAATTCTCTGAGCTCCCTAGCTCATGGAATTGCAGCTAACAGTGTTTCTTGTTGTTTTCTTTTTGTGTCCTACAGAGGAATTCAGCATTGGCCTAAGTGGATAGATAGATGCCTAGAATATCTGTTTTACAATGATCCTTATGAATCGGCATTTCTGTTGTCTTTCTTATTTAACCCAAAAAAGACAAAGTATTTTTTTTCATAAAGTGAAAATTTCAAGAATGATAGCAGCAAAGCATGAATAACAAACTGAGCAAACTGAACAAATTTAGAATATTTAAAAGAGTGAGTTTCTCCAAGTATGGTTTTTCACTGGAGTATTTTCAGTTTAAAAACATGCTTTTATGGTGAGATTTCCTACAGTCTAGTTTTCATTGTATCCTTGTTGTAGCAAATTTTGGGGAAATGAGTGGTTAATCATTTTGCACTTTGTTTCCAGTACCTCACAAAGATTTTAAGGGGTGAAAAAAAAAGGCAAAAAAAAAAGAGAGATAACTTTAATAGGCAGGTACCTTGTAAATTATTTTAAATATGATGTTGTTTGAGACCACCTGAAATAACTACTTTCCTGTTCTTGCTAACATCATTATTGCTTTAATTTTGTGAACATGTGAGGCTTTCAGATAGATGGAAGTGCTACTGTATGCCTTTTTCGAGGCATTAAGAGTTGATGCCTATGTTAAGTTTAGGTTTTTTTATTTGACTCTTGTAATTTCAAATAAAGTTAGCTACGGTAACAAGGTAATTGCATTAGAGTCCAATCTACATCACCAGGTTTTGCAAGCATTGCTTCATCTGTGTAGATCTTGCAGGATGAGGTAATGCACTGGTAGTTTAAGTGGTAGTCCTTTGGTTCTTCTCTGTCATTTGGGGAGCGTTTACCTCAGGAGAACTGCCTGTGACCATGTAAAGCCAGGGGGTTCACTGGGGGGCTGTAGTTGGAAATCCATGCTGCAAAAAGCCTTTGACATTAACTCTGGATTTACATAGCTTCTCTGTTCTTAAATCAGAACAGTATTCCAGGTTAGAATTTTAAGATCCTGAACACAAAGAGATGATAGAAAGAACTGAAGCAGGAAAGTAGAGATACCAAAACATAAGAGTTAATCAGGATGACCTCTCATGAAAATGTAAATTCTATGAAAGATTTAACTTTCAACCCTTCTGCTATACAAATATTCAGTGGTTTGGTGTGTTGTCCATGCATCAGGAGGTTACTTCAGCAGATGATTAGCGGATTTTCAGTGAAAATGTTTAAAGGCTTTTACACAACAAACTTCTTGCAGAACTTGTTTAAAAACTGAGAAGTTCAGTTTTACCATAGCAATTTCGTGCTTTGAGTTAGGAAACAGAGAGCATACTGTTGGCCTTAAGTTTTGTCAGAGGCTAATTTTCTGTATTGAAGGTGACCATTTTTATATTACAAGTTTTTGACTTCTTCAAGGGACATTTATATCAAGAGCTTATCTGCAATGAATAAGCCATTCTGAGGCTCTTAAGATGTGAATGTCACCTGGTCCGTAATAACAGTCCAAAAGTGTAGTCTGACTCATCAGCTTCCACAGTAAATGTGAAATAGATTTTTTTTTTCTTTTTCAACTTAACAAAAGACAAAAGTTTACTGGGAATTTTCTCCCACCTACTGTGGGGTTCCCATGGATTATGGCTAATTGCAGTTAGTTACCCCACAGTAACTGAATTGTGTGTCAAAGGCCTGATAGTGTTTAGAAGCTTGTATTGACTACCTACTAAAGTTTCTGCCCTCAGAATCATATACTCATAAAATTTGGGAAATGTACTGTATTGTTTTTCGAATTCAGCTATGTTTCTTGTAATGATAAAAGTTCCTTTGTAAAATCTTTGATTTGATAAATTTGATAAATCTTCCATTGTAGCATTAGTAAAAGAGGTTTCTTAAGAAATTGAGCTTGGTGTATCCATCCAACTCTTGTCTACAGATTTTCTTTAGACAATAACTGTGTACCTCCATTTCTAGCAATGTGAATGCACAGTTATGTTTGATTAGAAACAGGACTATTTCCTGAAGATACCAAAATTGAATGAATCTCCTCTTTCTCTGAGAGGCGGGCTTTTTTTCAGGACAAATATGAAAACTAGCAGATTAGCCAAAAGAAAACTTGATTGCAAGCATGCTTAGGGAACAGGTTCAGTGAGTAGGATGATGGTGTTTTCAGAAGACTGCTTCTCAGAGCAGAACACTGTATTCTGTGAACAGAACGTTGAGGTTGTTGAGGGCTGTCGGTCTCTTTTTGAGCTGTAGAGAGCTACCACCAGCAAATTAACACACTAATTACAAACTACTCTTACAAAAATGAACTTGGAATGTAAAAATACAATAGTATCTGATAGAACAAAATTACCTAGAAAATGGATTATAAAGCTTATTGTCCAGTCATTCAGGTATACTGGAATACCTTGCTTGAGAAGTAAAGTACTGGGTTTTTAATAAACATCAAAGTCAAGTGAAAGAGAGTCTGGAGATAAAGCTTGGGATTTTGTTCACCTGAGGTGCGATAAAATCATAAATTATCATTCTCCTATTTTATTCTCTCTGTCACCACATCAAAAGTATCTTTGAAGTTTTTTAAATTAACTTCTTGAATCAGCCCTGAAAGGTTGGTGCTTTTGAAAAGGAGATGAGATTTTGTTATGCTGTTAAAGGTACCTGTTATCTCAGGGCAGTTGGATTAGAACTTCCAGTGGTCATTGGAGAGGTGTCTTTTCTAAGACAATTTTGAAATACATGCAGTCTGAGGATGCTGCCTGCTACTTTGTTATAGTTTAGACTCCAGCTTTAAGGGCAATCTCAGGACGTTACCTGGGTTTGTGTGTAGAATTATTCTTAAAATAGTATAATTATTCATTTTAAAAACAATGTGGAAGGCTTTCTAGGGAACTCAGTGTCATATAGCCTTTCTTTCTTTTGGCTCAAAACAGTTCAGGAGCTGTAAAGGCTTCTTTCTGAACTGAGGCTTTAAAGGGCTAAATAGATCTTACTGTTCAGTTTGCCTATAAATGACTTTCAGACAGAATGAACTCTTTCCATTTTCAGTGCAGAAATGCTAAGGGCTAAAATCCTTTCCAGGGCTAATTTGAGGTTTTGAAAGACACATAGTGTTTAAGAAGCAGCTTATCTGTTTATCTTTCAGCTCATGGACTCTAAAAAAATTTTTACAAATTGCTGAACCAGTTGCAGATTGAAGCATTCATATGGCTGGAATTTCAGTATCCAGCTTGTAAGGAATACACTAGAGAAGACAGTACACTTGCCCACCACTTTGTTATTGCCTACTCTGAAATCTAACAACTTTTCTGAACGGCACTGGCAATAGAGGGATTTTGAGGAAGATTCTGCCCCAGGCAAGTGTTGTTGAATATTTCATTGCAACTTTGCTGTCCTTTACTTCAGCAAGGTCTGCCAAGGCATAAACTTCTCAAAAGTTCAATGAACAGATACTGCTGCAAATACAGCTTTCTGGGCCCATCAAAGGATTCTCTTTAGGATGTTGTGTATTAGTAACTACTATAATGAGAGAAAATTCTAGGAAGTTATTTTGCTACTTTGGGGATGGGTGGAAAGGGAGGAGGTTCTGTGACAGTGGTCTTCTTTCCTTGGAAAGCTGAGCCTAAGTTTTGACCTGACTTAACACCTATTGAGATTTCCAGGCCTGGTCATCTGAAATGTAAGAGTTAATGTATTTACATACATGATCATTACTCCTTTTGAAGATTTTCAAAAAGCTTATGCACAATTTTACTCAAACTTACCTTGGCTCACATGTGCTTGCTAGGATGAAGCCAGTGCCAAGGCATTGTAAGAGAAACGTTGCCAGCCTGTCTACCTGAACCTGAAGCAAGATCACCAAACTGAAGGAGTATCAAATGGCACCTATTTCTACCTGCTTCTGCCCTGAGCCTTATCTGAGGCTAGCTATGAAAGAGGTTTCCTATGGACTGTCTTGACCCTCCTACCCAATTCAACAGGTGTCTGTCGTCCCCCCCGCCCCAAATCACTGGTCTCAAAATCGGTTGTGCATCAACTGTTTGTGTTGCTATCCAAGTGGCCATATTTGCAACATCTTATTTACTGGATAGTGGATTAGCAATAACACTTTATTTTGTGCCAATTCGTTATCTCTGAAGTGTTCTTACTGCAGCAAAGTTTGAGTTTTGATCTGGTTTTAATGCTGTTGCATTAGCCAAAACTCTTAGCACAGACATAGACAAGAAACTGAATCTATGGAATTTCCCTGGACAAAAATCTGCTAGGGCTTCCCAAGTCATTTGAGGATGGTTACAGCTAACCATCATTTTCAAAACAAACATACAATTAAAATGTGTGTAGGTATTTTTTTAACCTTCTTTTCATAACACTAGCATATTGTAAACTGCATGAAATAAACCTGTTTTTTTCCTTTTAAAGTCTGATGTCTTACATCTTTTCTAAATCCATTAATGTTGACACTAACAGTGTAGTATCACTGATACTGCTAGTTCAGCACTACAGATATAAAATGTAGTTGCATTTTTGTGCAGTGATTCAAAGCAGTAATACTCTCCTTTGTAAAGGAGACTTTAA
Organism: Microhierax caerulescens; assembly: GCA_035590215.1. Lineage (NCBI taxonomy): Eukaryota > Metazoa > Chordata > Aves > Falconiformes > Falconidae > Microhierax > Microhierax caerulescens. The sequence goes on along the minus strand of JAVJGJ010000047.1, from coordinate 24,718,003 downwards.
CCTTTTCTGCAGCCCCAAAGACTTTGTCACCAAAAAAAAAAAAAAAAAAAAAAGTCATGTTTGTTCGCATATATATCCATTGGGACATTAAGGTACTTTTCTTTGCATTTACTATGACTACTGCTCAACATTACAGTAGGAAATAGTATGGTATGGATATATATAACCGCACAAAAAAACCACATACCAAGTTTAAACCAATCACTTTGTGTACATTTTCTTTCACGCAACTCACAAATCACCCTAACATCACAGATTTTAGAAGCAGTATTGTGCGTTTTATTATAAATGCTTCTTTTGTTTGAAAAATTAAGCTAACAAATTGATACTTTGTAATAAGGCCAATAAACAGTATAAGAAATGTTAAGAAGACACGTAGTACGTAGTACGTGTTCACTGCAAAAATTTTAAAGCTAGAAATGGCAGAGGGAAGTAAATTAATAAGTACCAGGAGCAAGTTGCTGAAATTACTCGGACAGTTTGACAGCTGTGCCCTCTGAAAGTATAGAAAAGTTTGTAATTCAGTATTGAGCACTGGACTGCTCCTCTTTTCCGAACTGCTAGTAAAAATTAAATATGAGAAGCTAAGACCTGTGAGTTCTAAAATCTTGGAGGCTGTGCAGTTACATATGAGGTGAACTTCATTTTAACAGTTTAATCAGTTTTAAATGCAAGGTGCATTCTAATCTTTCCTTACTTATCTAGCACCTTCAGCAAAATGGGGTCATTTTACTAAAGTGATTTTGGCATTTTAATTGCATTTGAATTTTATTAAAGTGAATTTGACTCCTTTCTGTAGGTATCAAAACCAAAATAAATTTAAACAAGAATATGAATTGTTCAGGGGGGGAAAGCCAACGCAACCTCAAAAGAGCTCTAAGACCACTCGGTGCACCCCCTTGGCTAAAGGCAGAGCGGCTGCAATGAAAAGATGTGTTGTCTCATCTGTAAAGCCCCACGTGATGAAGACTCCATACCTATGCTCTCCCCAGTAGGCACTCTAGTGCTGTAGTATCTTTTGCAGTAGAAGGATATTTTTAATACCTAACCTCCTTTTTTTCTTACTGCAGTTTAAGCTGGGACCCCTTGCTCCCTCCGTTATGGCCTTACCCGGTGCAACAGCCTTTATTTTCTCAGAGACTGTTTAAAGCTCCGTATTGCAGGCATCAGGGGTGAAGTGATACAAAAAGAAAAACAAACAAACAAAAGTTTAGGTGGGAATTTTAAAAGCCAAATAGAACAAAACATAAACAGAATGGTGCCGCAGTGCCTGGAGCTGCTGGGGGGGCGGGGGGGTGTGGGCTGCACGGCCCTCGATTTAGGCACGAGCTGGGTTAAGGCCGATTGGGATTGCGGCGTTTATTTATTAAAATAGTCAATTCTAGAGTTCCCAAGAAGGGAAACAATGTTGAACTTTAATACTGGCTAGAACGTAGTTCAAGAAACACAAACGCAATCAGTGCGAGGCACGGCAGAGCAGAGGATCCATGCCTAAAGTGTCTTTAAAATTAGAAAAAAAAAAAAAAGTCAGAGGCGAGAACAGAACGCGGTCCGTACCCTACGTGCCGCTGAAGGTGCATTCTCGGACACCAGCTGCCCGCCCCCCGCAACCCGAGCAAACAACGGGACACGCCACGCGCGGAGCCCGCGGCGCTGCCCCTCACCGGGCAGGTGAAACTGCCGATGCGGCCCGTGCCCCGCACCGCGGCCCGTGTCCTGGCTGTTGCCGCCCGCTGCCCCGCCGCCGCGGCGCGCCCCGCCCCCTTTGACAGGCTCTCGCGCCTGCCAATCACCCTGGAAGCCCCGCTCAGGGCCGAGTCCCCACTCTTCCAATCAGAGGCCCGGCCGGACACAGTGGGCGGGATCTGGGCAGGCTCCAGCGCGTCCCGGGGCAGGCGTCTCCTGCCAGACCCGCTCCAGCGCCCTGCGAGTGACAAGGCCTGTGGGGTCGCGGGTGACGCTTTCAGCGCCCGGTATGAGACTTTGCTTGGCTTCTCGGGGGGGGTCCGCGGGAGCGCTGGGTCCGGCCCGCCGCGCCGCCGTCCCTGCGTTCTGTGCGCAGGCGCTCGCCAGGCGCCGCGGGTCCTGTGGCGCGAGGGAGCGCGGCAGGCGGCTTGCGGGGGCTTAGGGCGCGCGGCGGTACGGACGGGTCGGGACGAGGGACACACGGCGGTGCCGCGCTCCGCGCCCAAGGTAGAGGGAGAAAGCGGGAAGGGGGGGAGGAGTG
>JAVJGJ010000047.1:24695382-24705644 GCA_035590215.1 Microhierax caerulescens | reverse complement strand
GCGCCCCCCCCCCCCCCGGGGGCGCTGGGGGGATGCTGGCGGTGGACAGGGGCAGGGGACTTGTCTTTGGCCAGTTTTGGTTTTCTTTTTCTTTCCCAACTGATACAAACCAACTCTCTGATCTTAGTCTTAGCACTGCATGCAAGTAATTCTCTCTTCTTCATCAGGTAAATTTGAACCACCATTATTCCACCCAAACGTGTATCCTTCAGGCACAGTGTGTCTCTCCATCTTAGAGGAGGATAAGGACTGGAGGCCAGCAATCACAATTAAACAGGTCATTAATTGTACTTGGACATATTCTTGCCCTTTTTATTTGCTTTGTTTGCTTATCTGATGTGAATGTAAGATGTTTGCTGTGTGTTTCTACAGCTGGTTTTAGAAGTTGTGGGTTTTTTTTTTAATTGAATGTCTCTAGTAATGCCTATGTTACTTCTACTCCTTTGTCCACAGATATTGTTAGGAATACAAGAACTTCTAAATGAACCAAATATTCAAGACCCAGCTCAAGCAGAGGCTTACACAATTTACTGGCAAGTATCTTTGTGTATCAACTTGAAAGCTGTTATATTCCTTGCAGCTGTCTGTTACTTATAACATGCAAATGAAGGAATAATCAGGGTAATTTTTTTGACTTTCATGTCTGTGCCCTGTGGTGATGCCTAGCTTGTGCTAAACATGAACAAACCAGTAACTTCACGGTGAATAGACTAGTAGAGCTCTTAATAGCATCACAACAGCAATAAAGCGTGAAGACTGTTTCGTTAGACCATGATTCTCATCATGATTCTAGCCTGGTGCAGAATCCTTTTCCCTAAAGGCTGAGTAGTAGTAATGAGACATAATGATTTCATGAGACCCAGTGATAGAGGAGACCAAATTAGGTGACAAGTCATCAGTACAGGAGTAACTTCTGTCCAGTAGTGAGTACCTATAAGCACTTGTGCCTGAATGATGAAGGAGAGTTGCTGTGATTGCTGGAGGAAATATGTAGCACTTTGTGAAAACTACATCTTCCAAAATAATAGGTTAAAAGGTACAGAAAGCTTGTAGCTTTAGCAGAGTGCAGCTTGCATCGGTTGGGAAAGATGATCCTCTGCAAGCTAGAAAGTATTTTTTTTTTTTTATAGGCTTAATCTTAAAATTTTCCCACCATTAAAAATGGATGGCTGATCGGTGAACTTTAGGGGAGAAGAACACTTTAAACAAATGCTTTTGGTACTGACAACTTCTGAAATAATGTACAAGATGGAAACATGGAATTATTGTTCTGGACAGATGAACAATTCCAGGAGAGTTTGAAAAATGGCATTTTGTGAGACTTCATGTGCAAGCTGTATCAGAAATGTCTGTTACAGGATCCTAGAGAAAAGGAAACATAGGAATGGGTAGTGTGTCTTGGATTTAATTAAAGGCTTCGCTCAATGTTATTTTTTAAGTGTCTGCTGAAGACTTGATGGGACTGAGTGCATATGGAGGACAGTTAGGTGGCCACAGTTGCAGGCAGCACCTTTAGGAGCCAGTGATGATGAGGCAGGTCCCCCCCTCCATTTTTTAAAAAAGCACCGAGGGAATATAGGGCAGGAATAATATACTTGTATACCTGTATAAGTAGTCTGTGTGGTTTATTTTTCCATTTCATCCCACACACTTGTATGTACAAGGATCAGTCTTTGCTAGACTTGTTCCTGTTTTATTGTGCTTCTAGAAAAAAAAACAAACCTATTGAGAATAAACTGTTACACACTGGCTTTGTTACATCAGACATACATAGTCTTCCATTTATTCTTTTCATGTCTTGGACATGTGTAGTATTTCAGATGGGTTGCTATATTTTCTGTAGTTTGACAGTGTGACTCATGAGCAACAGGTAGAAGCACCTCAACAGAGCAGGATTGTGTATGCATCTGTAATTTGGTATAGTTGATAAATACTGGGGAAGATGCAGTGTTGTTTACATAAATGTCTTTTAGTCAAGTTAAACTTCAGGAATAAACTTTGTATTCAAAATAAGGATACTTGTTCTCATTCTCAGGATTGCTTTGATACTGTCATTCTAACTTTAGCACTCCTGATGTGCTAACCTACTTCCTCCTCTGCTCTAGGTATGCAGAGTCTACTATGACAGGCATTCTTCTGTGCAGATTCTGAGGGTGTAAGACTTAGCAGCTAGGTTGTGTTCTCATGCGACAGTGCAACAAAACTTAAAAGAAAAATTCCAGAATAAAGTTTGTAAGTTTGTTTATGAGAAGAAGCTATAGTATTTTCAGTCTGTGTGCTGGTAATTGTTAATTGGATGTGATCAGAATTGGCATCACTACTTCTTCCCCTCAAACTGTCAACTTCTGAGGATATAATTTGCTGCCTTTTTTTTTTTTTTTTTTTCACTGCAGCAAGCCTTCATAGCTGAAAGTAAGTTAAGTTTACTGCAAAGCTGTCTGCAAAATTTAGTCACTGTAAACTATCTTTGGCACAAGAATAATGGTAACAAATTTTTGTTTAGCTCTTGACTGACACTTCTGACAGCTAATACAAAATACAGTGTTGAATGTAAATGGATGTTCTACTAAGCTACTACTATTCCTTGCTGGCCCAAGAACAGAAAACAAAGAATTTGTCCTTGTATGTGTTGAGTCAGTGGCTTAAGGACCAGTGTTAGTTCTCTGAAGATAGTACTTGCTTGTTTAATCAATCCGTAGCAAGTATCCTAGACTTAAGTGAACTATAGTGTTTTCTCAAAATGTTGAGCTAGTTGTTTGGGTTTTTTTTTTTTTTTTCCCCAACTGAAGGTTAGGATAAACCTAATGCAATGAGTCAGGGTCTGCAGAGATAAAGGCTGAAACTACCGTACCATTATAATTTTCCTGTTTCTTAAAAGTGCTTCCCCTCCCTCCCCAAAGCAGTAAAGATGCTGCTTTTAAATCACATAAAGTCCATCAACTGTTAGTGAACTGCTCTTGTCAACCACTTTGTGCTGTTAGTATGCTGGAATTTAGTTTTAATGACCTCAGGTCTTAAGGGGTGGTGGAAAGCTTACGTTCAGAGGAATAAGAATGCTTGCACATAAGGTACAGCTGGCCTTCAGAAAGAGCAAGCATAAACCTGTTTACAGACCATATCATATGGTATGAAGTCAGATAGTACAATCATTTAATGACAGATGAGGTTTGGGAAGTAACTAGTTAAACAGAACAGTGCTTCCCTCCAAAGGAAGTTACCAGACTAATGGTCCAGAAAGGCCTTTAAAGTAGTGTTCAGTGAATTCCTTTGTTTTGCCTTCAGCAATTATGTAGTTTCATATCGAAGAGAAACAGAAGAACAGTAACTCTGTAATGTGACTTCTGAATTCTCAAGCTGCAATTACCCTTTCTCTCTCTTCTATACAGCCAAAACAGAGTGGAATATGAAAAAAGGGTTCGAGCACAAGCCAAGAAGTTTGCACCATCATAAGCGTCTGTCATGCAGCATCTTAAAAAGGAAGGGATGGCAAGAACTTGTTTACAAAACTTTTGCAAAATCTAATGTTGCTATGTACAATTAATATCCACTTAGGGGAGGGGGTTGTATGTGTGCCATTTTCCATATTCGCCACTTGTATACAGTTCTAAATTTGCTGAATTGCCCCCAGTTTTTTCATACAGGGTCTCTTCCTTCAGTCTTTTGTATTTTTGATTGTTATGTAAAACTTGCTTTTATTTTAATATTGATGTCAGTATTTCAACTGCTGTAAAATTATAAACTTTTATACTTCTATAAATTCACTAGTATCTCTAGTTACTTTGCTATCTGATGCAGGCATGCTTTAAAATGTTAGAACTATATTTAGCCTCTAGCTGGCTGTATGAAAAGAAAAAATCATGCCCTCTACCCCCTTCCCTCCCTGAGTTTGTTTTTCTATCTTTCAGAAACTAGGTTGTTACTGCTTAAGAGCCTCTGAGATCCAAAGTCAGCCAGCATCCTTATTCTGCATCACTTCCTTTGTGTTTATATGGCATTCTGTCTGTGTTGCTGTTTAGAGTAAATAAACTGTTTATATAAAGGGCTTTGTTTCATTTATCTTCATTAAAATACTGCCATTTAAATGGCTTTGAACACAATTCAGTGCAAGTCCTGTGATGCTGCACTTATCTTTTTGTTTAGATGTTGCCTTCCATTTCTTTTCCCTGCCCTACTCCCAACAGTGGTCCTTCTTTGGGCCTTCAGTGGTAACTGCAGCTATTCAACTGTTACCTGTTCCTTAAACAGCCTACGGATTTCTCACTAGCTAGAGACTAGCTGCTTACTGTGCATGGGATCAACGTACTGCTGTGACCATGTTAACATAAAATTCCACAATGTTAGATCAGTATGAACAATAATAGCTGTCCAAGGAATGCAAGGTGACCTACAGCAACTGGGGATTTTCAGTGGTACTTATCAGAAATTCTTTTGTGCCTTCTTCCTTATGTCAATGTATATAGATTTTTAGGGAAAGGACGTGCTCTATGCAATTACAGTTTCCTTCTGTAAAGGAAATCTGTTAAATTATGTAAGTTATTTTCATGTATGTCAAGCTAATATGCCCTCTATTAAACTTTCACTGCTTTTTTTTTTAATTGTATTTTTTAGTCAAAGTCATTCTGCAAACCAAATGAAGTGTGAAAAGCTTTGTGCTATACAAGCTGTAGCTTCTTTGCTTTTGTTATTAAAAAATGGCAACTGCTAGAGACCAGTTATTCTGTTATACAGCTCTGTTTTCAGATCTGTTCTGCTTGTCTGCATTTGATTACAATAGCTTTGTAATGTAAAGGCATTCCCCCAAATCAGAACAGCTAACACATTATTCTCAGTCCTGTAAAAATTGTGTAGGGTTGCTTCCTTACCTTTATCTAGAAGTCCATGTTAAAACAGCTGATTCAGGAAAGTCTGTGTGTGCTTGGGGTGGGAAAGTGACTGAGTGAAACTTGAGTTAAAGGAAAGATTCCCTGACAAATTCATTTACTTGGGCTGTTTTTTTTTATTTTTTTTTAAAAAAAGGGAGATGGAATACTCGTACCACTGAAACTGCTGCTGTGACTCCCAATTCTAGCTCCAGTAGGGCTGACGTTTAATCTCTCTAGTAGAAGAGGGTTAAGAGGTAAAAATCTTGCTGTGACTCAAAGGACTTCTATACATGAAGGTAACACAAAGATTTGTCCTTAATATCTCCAGTTCTACTGAAGGGTTGCTGAAGTTTAGGCTTAAATAAGTTCCAGTTGGGTGCTGGAAACTTAAAAAGAGCATTCAATTTAGAAGTACAGAAAATAACTGCTAAGAGCTGCACTTTCATGATACACAAACTGGCAGTATATGGGAAAGTGAACTAAGATGCAAGTGCTGATGAGAGTCTGACTCACACGTTGTCTGGTCCTTAAAATATTTATTTCCCACTCAGCAGAGTGCCACATCAAGTAAGGAGCATTGCTGAACCTGTTACCTGAAATTTTATGGTACAGTTCTGAATATAAAGTGCTAAAACAGTGTATATTGCTTAGAGCTATCTATCAGAGTAAATAAAAAATAGCATGTGAAGTTACTGAAAAGACATACTGAGATGATACAACAATTCCAGGAATAATTTTTTACTTCTCAGCTTAGATAGTTTACCCTAAACCAGATGAAGTAGTTGAAATACACATGGCAGGTTCAAGGCTGCAAAAAGTCAGAGGCATCTTCTGTGACAGGGGCACTGAACAGGGAGTAACTTGGTCAGGTTTCCCAGCTGAAATATAACCCAGAAGTTAGAAGGGTTTACTTAATATAGTATTAGGTAAAAATAATCCCTGTAAAACACTTTCCAGACATTGAATAGAATACAGGGCTTCTTTTTTTTTTAACTTGTAACTAAGCTTCAGGCTCTTTACGTAGTAATTATTAGCGTTTCATGAACAGTTACCTAAAAATTAAATAACCTAAAGCCTTAATGTGTATAAACAAGCCCATAAATCCACATACAGCCCAAGGTTCACCCAAAGGAAGGCATTTGCCAATTTACAGGTGAACAAGCCACTTAATTATTTATAAGAAAAGTTTTTATACAAGATGTTACAACTTTTTGGGATTTTTTTTTGGGGGGTGGGGTGTTTATTTATGGGGTTTGGTTTGTGTTTAGTTTTTTTTGTTGTTGTTGGGGTTTTTTGGTTTGGTTTTTTTGTTTGGTTGGGTTTTTTTTTTTAACTTTTCAAATAGTTCATTTATTAGTGGTTGTTGCAGCAATGTTACAGTACCATGATCTTCTGGACTGCTCTCATCACTGCTTTCAGTGGCATCATCTGAAGTGCTCACACTGTCTTCCTCAGATTCTTCATTACCTTGTGCTAGTCTGGAAACATTTTTCAGCGTTATAAAATCAAAGCAACTTACAATAAAAAAATCATTTAAATTAATTTCCATTTAAATTAATTTAAATTTAATTTATTTAAAAGTATTTAAATTAAATTCCATTACCCTGGGGAACTGATTGGTCTGTTGAGATTAGAAAATTCTTTTCCTGAGTCAACATCAAATGGATCTAGAAAAAGGAGGAAAAGCACACACATGTTAATGAAGAAGGCTTATTTTGATTTATGCTATACAAACTGTATAGCCTGTCTTCATTTTCATTGTAAGAGAAGATTATTGACAGGGAGGGGAAGGCATAGGAAGTCTGGTTCAGCTTTCTGGTAAGTTGATCATAGCTGTTTGGTCAAAAAGCAAGGGAGGTGAGAAACAACTGCAAATTCCTGCCCTCATTCTAGTCTTTTCACTCCTTCCCAGGCCTTTTGCGTCCTGTTGCTCCTGCCCGCCCCTCCCTGGGGTTCAGTAGCTCTTTGGGGGTAGTGAGAGTGTACACGGAAGTTTTGGAGTCTTTTGGTAAGAAAACATGGGTGTTCTCAGAATGGCTTATTTCTAAAAGGGCTATGTAGTTAGTTTGCATCCATGGAGAAGTGAAGTATAGCTGTCCAGGTTTAGCTCTTGCTGAGTAAGGGTAAGGCTAGATTTACCTTGGCTTATAGAGCTGTGGAGAACTGTTGCCTCAGAAAAGTCAAATTAAGGCATGATAGCTTTGGTACTACTGTCCATCCAGAAAATACAGGGTGGAAGTGTGCTTTATTTGGTATAACAGCGTTGCCCCTTAAGAACTGTCTTCAGATTAGTAACATTAGTTCTTCCACCAAAACAGGGTGATTGCGTTCAGCCTAGCATGTCATGGCAAAGAGATCAAAGTTCAGAGAAACTAAAAGCTGTCTACCATCTCCTTGCAGTGTGATCCCCTGGCCTATTTTTGTTGGACTTTAACCATTGTGAAAGGAAAACATAAATTAGGAGCATCTCTCTTCATATCATCTCATTTGGCTTTTTTTGTACTGTTTTGAATGAGACCAAGCACTCGCCTATGAATACAGCCTGAAATACCGGGGTATCAAGAAGTTACAAGAAGAATTTGGGAATAAACTATTGTACTTATTAAAAGCCATTAATTATCTTTACAGGTCTGACTTTAAACATCTTGACTAGGTACTATATAAATATGTCCATTAAAGGTCTTACTTAGGTTTACATATAACTAACTTGCTGTCAGATGTATCCCTGTATTTCTCTTATAGTCCTCCTGAATTACTAGTCTTTTTACTTGTATCTGCTTTTAACATCTATAGATAAAATGAGGAAGCATCATGTTTTCTTTTTACTCCAATATCCTTAATTTAATCAGGGTAGCTGCTCCACAGCTCAGCTGTGAATACAGGACTATATGCATTAAATTGCTTTAGTTGTTTTTATCTTTCTAGGTTGAAAAAAATAGGCAAATTTGCTTATAAAGAGACTACACAGTATAAAGACAGAATAACACATCTCAACAAAACTCTTATCTCTACCTTGCCAATAGTTTCATGAGATTAACGAAAAAGATTGTAAGGAAACTAGTTAGGAAGAGGATGTATGTGGTGTGTCTGTTGTTTTTCTTACCTATTTCTTCGTCTTTTGTTTCTTGGACACTGGCTAAAAAATCCTTTTCAACTGTCAGCACTTCTTCCTCGCAATGACAGGCTGCGTATTTTTCCAAGAGATTTTTGTTTAAGTCAATAAATGCCATACCCCATTTAAATTTCCTTAGAAGAATGGTGGCTACGTCTGGGAATCCTAAAACAGAAAATAAACTATCAGGGTTTTTTTCCAGTATGAGATTTCACTCAGTTTAAAGGTTTCTAAGTTCAGTACAAATCTACATATTGCTACAATAGAGATGTTTGCCAGCATTTTTCAGTATTCAGGGATTCAGACTCTTCAAAAATCTTTTCAAATTTCAGTTTAATGTGAAATACCTACCTGAATCTAAGAAAAGGTCTTTTAGCGAGCATTATATAAAAATCTTTTGTACAGGCAATGAATGATTCAAACTCTAGCTCCCACAGTCCTTCGGTAAGAAAGTAGCTGTACATACAGTATTTTCAGAAGACAAGATTTGTCTGCGGTACATTACAGCATGTCTTCAGTTGTCAAGAAAGTTCTGTGATGAGTCTGAAACACACCACAAGTTTCTGTTCTTAACCAGAACCCACCTCATTAACAGGCAGCTGTTACCTCCCATTAAGACAAAGGGGCCTAGGGATTCATGTTCTGTCTTGTCTTCTCTAGTTTTTTAATAAGTTTTTTTAACATTAAGTGCCATCCTGACAAAACCAGGAGCATCAGTTTATGTGTCCTGTTTAGTAGCTGACACGAACACCCCACAGATACCTTGATGCTACCAGATACAAGTGCTTGGAAGGAAGCTAGACATGACTCACAACTCAACAAAGTGATGGCCAGTGGGACAGCATTACAGTTCGTTCTATTGCAGATCATCTCATCTGATCTATTAAGGATGTAAGAATTGCTGGTAACGTATTTCACATCAGACACATTACAGCCTACCAACAATATAAAAAGCTGCAGCAAAAGCTTCCACGCAGGACAGCTTGCATGGCCGGCCATAGTTCACAGGATTTGCAGCCACCAAGTAAGGCAGCAGCCGTAGGTGACTTCCTCTCATTTTCTTAAAAGGAGTTTCTTCTAATTTGGCCCATGAGCAATCTATGACTGCAATTCCACTCTGAGCAACAACATGCCTGGAAAAAGAAACATTGCTTTATTTGAAAAAAATCTTATAATTGTATTGATAAAGTGAGAATTACAATTGGCACTTTATACTGGCAACAAATTCACATATACCCCCCTCCCCTTTGTCAATCAAAAAATCTTTCATAAAATACAGGCGCAATGTGAAAGAATAACATCCTTTTCCTCTGGACATGTATATGGCAAAGAAAATTTACCCATACATTTCAAACTGAAAGTGAAAAAATCTAGGTTTAAAAATGTGACAACAGTGTGGTTAATAGAAACATTCACATTCTTAAAAGTACACAAACATCTGGATTTACGTTCTCCACTAGCTTCTGAAGACTAATCTTTTCTCTGAGTAAATACACCTTTATAAAAAAATCTGCTGGCATGTTTGAAGGAAATTCTTAGCATTTCACCCAAGTAAGTTTTCTAGGTCATGCATTGTGTTGCCTAGCCCAAGAACTTGCATATGGAATCATAAAAGATGCAGTAGCTGTCGGGCTGTGACTCTGGTTAACCTGCAAACCACAGAGATTTCTCATCGGCAGCTACAGGCGCTTTTTCCACCTGGTACCAGTTTGTGTACAAACGATAACCTTGGTTTAATAAAAGGGCTGTGTTTCTCATGTTCACGCATCAATGTAATGTAACAGGAAGGTCAAGTTTATGCCGTAGCACGGTACAGGCCCTGAATCGCAGCATAAAACATTCTCCCTAAGGCACCGTGGCGGCAGCGAGCGAATCCATCGCCCTGGGCCCCGCCGGCGGTTTACCTGTCAGCCGGGGAGACGCACTCGACGGCCAGGGGGCTGAGGACGAGGCCTGGGAACCGCTGGCGGAGGCGCAGGGTTCGGAGCAGCCCTTTCCGCGCCAGCTTCCTCCCGGTGCATTTCTTGGGGTCGCAGTGCCCGAGCTCCCACATGGCAAGAGGGCATGGGAGCTTCGCCGCCGCGGCCTGGCCCTCCACGCAAGCTGCAAACGGCAGGCGCGGGTTAGCGCCCCGCGGCCGCCCGTCCCGGCCTGGGCCCCGCCGCCCGTCCCGGGCCCGGCCGCCCGTCCCGCGGGCCGCGGCGCACTCCCACCTCTCAGCGCGGCCTCCGCTTCCGCCGCGAAGGTGCAAAGGCCGCCAACGCTGCTCCGCCTGCCCCTCCGGGGGG
>JAVJGJ010000047.1:24682065-24694753 GCA_035590215.1 Microhierax caerulescens | reverse complement strand
GGGGCGCAACCGCCCTCAGACGCGTGACTCGGCCCTGGCCGTGCCCCCTCCTCCCCCCTCGCAAGGCTGAACAACCCGTTCCTGCCCCAGCCCAGCCGGCTGCAGCCGAAGGTGGCCCCGTCCGCGCTGTCAGGTACGTGCCAGCGTCACCCTCTTCCCCCGATTCCGGCCTTTAGTGATGGCCCCTTGCAGAGCAGCCTGCCTGCACTTCATGCGGGCAAAGACGAATGTCACCTGTCATTTTATGAGCGTCTTGGAAAATAAGCGTGGGCAAATGCGTTTTATTGTGCTTCCGAAATATTAAAACCTAGATTAACCTCTGCGGAGTTCATGCCCAGTGCTGTTCAGACTGCTGCTCTGCTGGTACCCACACCTCCCACGCTGCACATGCTGAGCCAGCCACAAATCCTTATGATCATTAGTAAAAAACTTCTTTCTTCTTGAAACAATCCCTGACATCCTTGCAACTGTCATATAAAAGCCATCCCATCACCTGATAGTACTTGGTACTCATAGACTGTTTTTTAAAAAGTCCTGAGTGGTCTTGGAATAGGTTGTGGGAACTCAGTTTGACACACAAAGCCTGCGTACTGCAATGTCAGTCCAGCCCTTTACCAAAACAAACAGGAATCTAAAATATTTTAGACCATGTATAGAGAAGAGTAGATAAAATAATGAAAGCAAACTAAAATAAAAATAAATGAAAGCAAAGAGTAAGCAAAAGGAAATAACTCTTGCCTCTCAGCAAACCTTAGGCACAGACTTAAACCCTGTTCAGGTTCAGCAAATGCATTTTGGTGTGGTGACATTGAATGTGGTCATGCTTAATGTGTTCTGTCATGTTTTATAAATATTTATATTTATTTATCTATATGTATGTATGTGCATATATACATAGTATTTATAAATTCAAATCAAATGTGGAAATTCTGCATGTGAAAAGTGAGATAGAAATGTGGTTAGTAAGACTTATAATGCTGAATGGAAAGATGCCAAAAATAGCAGGAAAAAAGTTAGAAAGCCTTCTTTCCTGCATGTGGGAATTTATCTGTAGCCAAAAATTGTGTCTATGGAACTGGAATCTAGGGTGTGTAATGCTGGTTTGCACAATTATTTCTCTAGCACAGAAACCTGACTCGTTCTTCTCTTCTACAAGACAGTTAGGGTAACAGTTCTTACAATGTCTCTTCCAGAGCATGTGCCCAAGTGATGGAGGCAAGAGTTCAATGCATTCCTCAGGGACATTCAGATTTGCTTTTCTTCCTCTGCAGGGAGAGCATCCTAATCATTAAGGCACAGACTGCAAGCAGTAGAAGGGGCAAACCCTTTGGCCCAGCCTATGATAATCTCTAGGCTGAAATGCAAGATTATAGAGTCATACAAATGAGATGGGAAGGAACCTGCTGGTGTCCCAGCGATTAGGGCATTCCAGAGGGCATGACTCTGGTGGTCTGATCTTCTAGGTTGTGGAATTCCTTGTCTAGATCTTTGGAAGAAGTACATAGGCAGTCCTGATAGTGGGGAATTAGAATCCAGGGTGGAGTTTTATATTAGTTGCTCTGTAATCTCTTTTCTTCTCCTTTCCTCACAAATACTGCACTCCATGCAAAGTTACCTTAAGCAAGGGACACTGAAATACCCCTGTAGCACATAGCTCAGAACTTCTGGCCCTTTTTTGAATGACAAGTCACCTCTCTTGGATTCCTTCTCAGCAAGGTTGGAATGGTTTTCGTTCTACAAGAGTTGAATTGTAACTGCTGGCCCGTCTGATGGTACAAGGTTTATCTTGTTGATTACTAAACTGGATCAGACTGTGAAGTCAAACTGTGAAAAGGAGTATCTAGTTCAGGAATCTCAGTGAAACTTAAATACACAGCAGTGTTGACATTCTGAGCTTTACTAGTATAAACTCGAGCTTTACTAGTATAAACTTGAGGAGTTTGGATGACTTTGGGGACAGACAGCTTCCAAATAAGAGTCCTAGTAATTTCAATGTTAGATTTTGGCAAGATTTGCACTGTTGATTCCTCTTATGCATCTGGCCTCCTCATATTTGTTTGTATACAGGTTTCTTATTTATGTTGTAGAAAGAGGCTTATCTATTTCACTGTGTATTGAAGATGAAAAATGTTAAAGATGCAGTCGCTTAAATTTAATTAAAAAATTATTCTTCCTTGATGTCATTTTGTGGTGTTTTTAGGCCCTGCACATCTCTTTAGGCTTGCTGGCAAGTGTTTCAGTTTTGTGGAATCTACGTGAGTAATGGATTTGAATATTTAATTCTATATATTTATTAGCAATTAACTATTTTTTTGTTTCACTCTGAAACACTTCTTTTTTTCTTTTTATTTCAAGGTACAAGTATGAGTTTTGTCCTTTCCATAATGTCACTCAGCATGAGCAGACTTTTCGATGGAATGCCTATAGTGGGATTTTAGGGTGAGGCTTTTAGACCTTTAAATTTTACCTGTGTTGTTAGCAGACTTTTCTAGATTGTCAAAAAGGAGGCAGTTTTAAAATCAATTTTCTTTTATTTGTCAGCTTAGTTCATTGTATTTCCCAAGACATTATGCATAAAAATACCATGTCTTGAAAAATTCAGATTTTTTTCTCGATAGATACTAAAATCCTATTTTAGCTGGAGGCTGATACATAACCAGCACCAGCTGCAGGTACGATATGCCCATGCGAGAAGTTCAGTAATGTCTAACTACCGCTTACAGTAACCGAAACTTCATGTCTCTTCACTATTTTCACTTTGAGTTGAATATAACCTTACAAAATTAAATGAGTGCTTTATGCCTAGTGGTTGTGTTAAACTTACTTAATAAAAGGTAATAAAAGACTCAGTGTAGACCATAAGAAGTATTCCAAAGTATTCAAAGACACTAGAGTATCCAAATCTTAAGACCTAAAGTAAATGTAATTATAAACCAGAGAACTGCTTTAAAATTACTGCCTTTTCAACTGTTTAGTATATAGATGTCTCTTTTTTTTTTTTTTCCCCCGTCTGTGCACAATAGTTCGTTAATAATCTCAATGAGATAATTAATGAGAGGAAAAGGTACATCAAGACACTGGGAGTGTCATTGCCTGTAGGACTAGCAGAACCAGAGACTAGTTTTTGTAGGTGCTCTTACCAGCACTAAAAATCCTGCAGAGTTCCACAGGGTACTTGGCATCATGGAATTAATGATAGGATTGATCTATAAGCTGTTATCTTACTGCATTTAAACATCACTTTGTAAGTGCAAATGGTTTGCAAACTGAAAGTTGATCCAAAACTGTGCTCTCAAAGCAATGTTGATGTGCCTGCCCTATACAGCAGCCTGGATTACAAACTTTGCTGTTTATAAGGTCTTCCCTGTAAGAAGTGGAAATAGTAAGACAATGAAAGTGAAGTGTATACAGATAAATCGAACATGGTATAAGGGTATTCCTGTTTTTCTTCCTCAGTGTTTACCTTTTTCTTTCCACTAACTTAAAATAAAATGATGTCCTATTTTTTCAGAATCTGGCATGAATGGGAAATTGAGAACAACACATTTGTTGGAATGTGGATGAGGGAAGGAGACTCATGTGAAACTAAGAGCCGACAGACAAAGGTACAATAACCTAGATGATGCTAATTCAGACAGCATGACTCTCTACACACACTTATGACGCTCTACAGACTGAAACATTCCTACCTTGAAGAAGTCATCATTCAAGATATGATATAAAGATGAATTTCTGTAGGAGCCAGCTGAATGGATAGAGGAGGGAAGCTAAAATCAGGATAACATTTTGAAGACGTTTACTTTTGTGTATTCTCACTGTTTACTTTTAACTTTTTTTTTTTTTTTATAGAGTATTCTTTTCTGGTATTGTCACTGCTGTGGAAACTTAGAGCGCTTTATAGTTTGTGTCAGGAAAAATAAAGAAACAGAGCTAATTTTTGAATTCAAGATGCCAGCCTATTGTGCTAGGAATGACCAGGGAGAAGAATTAGCCAGTTAACAGCAGCATGCTGAGGAGTTAAGTAAGGTGTTAAAACAAGAGCAGAGGGCATGCAAAGAGAATCAGGAAGGAATCGAATATATGGGAGTGACAGAGGACCCAGCTCAAAGAAAAGCAGATTCTGGTGTGAGTACATTTTAAAGCAGAAGTAAAAATTCTTACTTTGTGGAGTGATTAAAATGTTTATATTCACATTCTAACAGTCGCTGTGCCAAGTTACTATTTAACTATAAGGGTAAGGAAGGGTGTCTGGGACTTTCCCAATGTGTGGCACATGATTTGCACACATCCTTTATTCTTCTATTCATTAACGTTTTTCCATCTCCCATTTCAGTGTGTGATACAGTTTTACAAATATAATGAATTGAATTTCACATTCGCTGGTGACATAGATTGCTATAGTGAAGAAGAGTTAAAGATACCGTATAGTTCACAACAGGCCTCTTTTCATGTAGAAGATGCTTAGCTATTACAGTGATGGGTGACAATACAATACTTTAGAGAGAGGGATATATAGTTGAAGTAATAGGACAGAATTTCTTGGCCAAGGTGAAAATACTCTATACTGTAATGGAGGTGCCTTGTTAACGTCTTTTTCTCCCATAGGGGTTGCAGAAAGAATTAATAGTCTTGTATGACCTTTGATACTGTGATCCATATCCTTCACTGGCATTTAGTTTTGAACAGACAGAAAATACTTGTGCTCAAAGTCTAGAGATGAAAGCAAATTTCTACAGGCTAGATGTCTATTGTTCTCTTTATATAGCACAATGGTCAGAACTAAAACTTGTTAAGTGAATTGTGCTTGTGTCAGATGAGGTTCTAAATAAAGGGTGTCCTATTCACCTTCCTTTCTACTCTTATTCTTGCTGGAAATACAGCGCTCGGGAGTCCAAGAAGCAATGGTAGGTGAGGGGATCATTTCCCATTAGGGGAAGCAGTTTTCACATTTGACAAAATAATTTGCAGATATGCTTGCTATGATTCTTTTTCTGTGGATAGCAGCACTGGAAACTTTGACATAGCAGTATGTACAGAGGTGCATCTGCTAGCATTGAAAGATGGCAAATTGATCTGTCAATGCTGGTCCTGTTTCACGTGGAGATGTTTTGCTCATCTTTGTTTTTACTCATGTTTAGGTTGACCTTGTTTGCGGAAAGAGCAATAAATTGGCTTATGTGTCTGAACCAAGTACTTGTGTTTACTCTCTGACATTTGAGACTCCTCTTGTGTGCCATCCTCACTCTCTTTTAGGTAAGATTTAGAAAACTATTTCTGTGGAGCAGCTGGCATGTTATGCCAACCTAAGTGTTATTTTTTAGGTTCTTTGAGGCTGTAACTTCATATAAATGAGTATTAAATGTAGTATATAATATGAAGCGCATTTTAAATCCCAATCGTGATAAAATACAGGTATTTCTCAGATAAATTGTCATTGCTAGTATAGACTCTCTGACTGATTTGATTGTTGTCTGTTTTTTTTTTTAACTTGGACTGCTCATAGGAATCAGCCCTGTACTATCTGCTCAATTACTTACATTACAAAAAGGGCAAGCTCAGTTAGAATGCCATTCAACAAAGAAATACAAGGCCTTCTAGCTGGAAATAAGAGAAAAAAATTTTGGTCAGTGGCATTATCCAGAGACTTTATGTGAAACAGAATTTAAGCTTAGCCCCAACTCTTGGCAGCAGTAGAGAAAATGTACTGTACAGAAAATACGGAGTTCTTAAGACAAACATGCTTGCATGCTACTAAAGGAACACGTAACTAATGCAGGATAGCACTGCTGAATTTTACATGGTTTGAGTTCCATTTTTCAGTTTATCCAACTCTGACTGAAGCACTGCAAAGGAAGTGGGATGAAGCAGAGCAGCTTCTGTATGATGAACTAGTAACTGACCAGGTTTGTTACTTTTTTCCCACCTCTTTTTGGTAAAGAACAATTACTATCAAATAGCCAAACCTGGCTTCTGCAGTTTCTCTTTTTGGAATGGCTGCGTTTATTCTACAGCTGACAAATAGTGATTTTTATGCTTTGTAACTGCTATATCAACTGTTAATTGTAATGTTTTCTACAGTGAAGCTTGAGAAGTTGGAATGGCCAGTGCAAAGTACAGGTGGAGATGAGGGTCAGGTGCACTGATCTATTATTGTCTTCTGGAAACTTCGTTTTTTAGGGATACAAAAAAATACTGAAAGAGATATTTGAGGAAGCAGGACTTCTAAAAGCAACAGAAGAAAAGGAAGTTGAGAAACACGATAAGAAAACAAGTCTGGAATTTGAAACAGTGGAGAAGTGCAGTAAGGTATAGAGCCTAGTATTTACAATATGGAATTAAATTGCCATCTTTTTACTGTATGACAGTATCAGTGTGACAGCATTATATAAATACTCTTCGGATTCAGCTGAAATCTGTTCATGGGATTATGTTTTCTGGTTTCAATATGTAACAGTCTGCATACAGAGCCATTTGATATCTTTACTCTAGCTCTTAAGTCAAAACCAAACCAGCACAACTGATTGCCCCCAGTAAGGGGGGTTGTGTAGGAATTCATTTAGGTGCTTGGGTTATGAACACCCTGTAAGGACTCTTGCTAGGGAATATCAGTCTGGCAGTAGGAAAGAATTACTAAAGAAGATAAATGTGTAACCAGCCTTGGGAATGTTGGCACTCTTCTCTGTGGGTAATTACCCAGACTTTTGCCAGAAAGCACCAGCTGTTCCATGAGCAAAGGCAGACTGATCTATGCTGTGTCCATTTCTGAATGACTTTAATGTGTGTGAACAGTACTTCTGTTTCAACAGAATTGAAATGAGGAAGATAGAGGTAGAAGGTGTGCTCAGCCTGAAAGACAGCAAGATGAACATCAAAAAAAGAGCATGGAAGGGAATTAATTCATTATAATGCAGAGAAGAAACTGTTGTCAGTTATTTGAAATCATAGCAAATACAAAATACCATGTAGTAATTCTTGAATATAAGCAGATAAACTGTGGTTTAACCTGAGTATAGTTATATAAAGATCACCATTTTGATGTTCTAATAGGAGCTGGAATATTCACCTATTTCTTTTACAGTATAGTTAACAATACAGTGTTTAATAATTTATACTTATTTTTCTGGCTTCATGATAGCTTAATTGACATGAAGTTGGCCATTGGGGTAACTGCAGAATCTTAAGTTAATCTTTAGGTCTTTCTTGATTTGTGTGAAAACCAAAACACAATAAAAAATCGGGGCTTCTTCAAGATTTCATGTATGTGTGGTTTGAGTCTCTTAGTAGGTCAAAAGCTGAAGAGGGGACGAGTTTCCAGACTGTAGCATTACAATACAAAATAAAATAAGGCTGGTCCTGTAGCAAACTAATGAAAACAATTTTGTGCTATGATAAAATGCTAGTTAGAGGATAGATCCGAAATTATTACAGAAAGCACCTGAAAGCTTGGAAAAAGCTGGCTCCTGTTTTGGTAACATAGAAATCTATCTTTTTATTTGCACCTTGTTCTTGGAATAAGCAGGTTATCTTTAAGATTTTTTTAAGTCAAAAGCTGTAACAGCAGTGGTCAGACCCATTGTTTTTATAAAGCCCCATTTTATGGTTGCATTTGGAGAGTGGGAGGCCATTTTAAAATTATTTTCTTTCTTAGGAATACAAGCAACTTTCTAAAGAATTAAAAAAGCTTAAAGATTTATTAAGTCAGCATGGTATTGCATACAAAGGAAATTCTGGTAAGGTTTTTTTGGTATTGTTCTTTTTCTTTATTGCTTATTCAGAATGTGAATACCCAAATGCTGTTTTCAGTTACAGCAAGGATTAAATGATCTGTTATATATGGAGGTAAAATTCAGCAAACAAATTTTTTAATAAGTACTTGAGGTCTTGATTCCAGCTCAAGAGGACTTGTTTTGTCCCCAGGAAATCTGTTTCAGCTTTATTGGGAAGTTTTGTCTGCTGTTATAAGTGAAGTTAATCTTCGGTATTTAAGGTGCCAAAGGAAGTTGGTGTTACAGCATTTGTAGCACATAAGCATGTTTTAAGTAACTCCACTTTCTGCATAGTCAACCACAAGGCCTGACTTCCTCAAGAACACTTGAAATGGTCTCTGTGTTAGTTTGAATTGGTTTTATCTTTCTTAGTCACTTTTTTTTCCTCTCTGATTCTGTTAGGTAAGCACCATATCATATGCAGTTTTTAGAAGGAAAGACTGGTGCTGTATCTGGATTGATTCTAGACAAATTGTTCTTTGCTTTTGTTGTTGGGTTGGGCATTTTTGTCCCATACAGCCCATCACGCCCATTATTACATGAACTGTTTGTCTAAGGAGGATTTAATTTCCCTGAATATATATTTACACTTTTCATGTTCAGAATTGGCACCTCAAGAGAACAATGACACTTAGAGCTAATTAAATTAACTTAAAATTAGTGACATAATTAGTTTTTTTCTTCTTTGTTTTGAGAAACTTTGATTTTTTTAAATTGGTGACTTTCTTCTCTAGGGAAAACTCATCACATTAGCATTTTTGTAAAATATTTTATCTGCACGTTTAAACTATTAACTATGTAACTTGCACAGTATTTCTGCCTGTTTGGTAGTTCATTTTAATTATTGCAGATTAGAACTGTATAATCAAAACCAGAATTCAAAGCTTTCCGTAGATGACCATTTAGTGAATTCTGTGACAAAGATTATGGTGTTTAAAAGCGGAAATAACTGATGTCTTAAATTAAATATTACAGCTGAAAATACCAGTGTCGAACATGGAAGTCACAAGCTGGCAACTGCAGTGACAACTGTTCTTAATGGCTCAAAGGATGATGAGCACCTGCACGGTGATACGGGAATTTGGAATGACAGAGTGTGAAGAAAGTTGAGCAGTAAACAGCAAGTTCATATGGAATGTCAAGCAAGTTGAGTGCATTTATCATGTCACCAAGATGATTTACCTTCTGCAAATATGCTTGAATTTCAGCCCTAAAGCCAAGGGAAGGTGACAGTGTTGAGGGCTCGCAGTTACTAAGAACAGCTGGCTGGTTTCTGAGGACATATGTAAACCTTCTTTGCCAAGGTTGGCATTGGGCATCGGTTTACAGATCCTGGGTCTCCGGTCCCAGATGTGTTACTTACTTTGATTAAGCATGGTAGCAGGTGATATAAATACAAAATAGTTCAAGACCAATGCTGTAGGAAGTTGTATGAAAGGTGGTAAGTACGATATTCAGAACATAGTACTTTCCCTGTAGGCTAAAATGTTTTCTGTGCAGACCTGAGCAGAAAAAGGAGTGTTTTCAGCCACCGCGGTGTGTAACACACAGCTCCTCCTGTGTTCAGAGGCTGCTGTCATCTCTGGGGAGCAAAAGTTGTGCTGGGCCTGTTGAAAGGTGCTGTGGAAACACTGGACTGAACAGCCGCGGTACGGGAATGCACAGCAATTGCCTATGCGTAGTGCGGAATAAAATGGACCCTGCCAACACAGGCTTGTGGAGAGGTGACTGCCGGGGTTGGCGGAGGCCGAGCACCGGCTCCCGTCGTTCTGCGTCCTCCCGTGGCAGGTTCGTGCAGCCCCCCCCTGCGCCTCGGCTGCCCCTCCGAGTCCCGGGCAGGCCACCCCCCGTCCCCGTCCCCGTCCCCGTCCCCTTGGCTGGCGGGCACCCCCTCACTCCCGGCCCAGGCAGGCCGCGGCCCTCCCCTCCCGCCATCCCAGGCAGGCCGCCCGCCCTGTGACCCCGCTGCTGCCGTCACCTCCGGTTCCGTCTGCGGTGGCGGGCGGCGCGCCGCCATGACCTGGGTGCTGGGCCGCTGGCGGTGAGGTGGGGGCGCGGGGCCTGGGTGGTGGCCGCCGCTCCGCGCTCTGAACCGTGTGTCTTTGCAGGGCGCGGCGGCCCCTGCGCCTGCCGGGCCCCCGGCGGTGGCTGGCGCGGCGGCGGGGCCCGGAGGGCGCGGAGGCGGAGAGCGGGGAAGGCATCCCCTTCTCTGCCAGCAAGGCCAGCCCGCGGGTGTGGAGCGTCAGCCGGTCCATGGGGAGCGACCACGAGCGGCCGTGGGTGAAGGTGCTGCCGCTCAGTCTGTTGGGCACCGCGCTGCTGCTCTGGTGTGCGCTCAGGGAGGAAACCGAGATCGACCGGCGGCTGGAAGCGGTTTTCTCCGGTCAGAGCGCGGAGCCGTTGGACGTGGCCCGAGAGAGCGACGCAGCCCAGCAGTCGCGGGGGGGGCAGTGAGGGCGCGAGCGTGGCCGCGGTGCCGGCGCTGCCGGGCGGTGGCTGCCGTTGCGCTGGTACAGGCTGCACTGCCTCCTCGGCGGAAGCCCGCGCTGCCAGCCCGCCTGCCGCCGTGGCTCGCGCCGCGTTCGGTGCCGGCCCTAACGTAGCGATTCACACTGGCAGCGCCAGGAGTAGCTTCCTCGTGCGTTGCGTGGTGGGGATGAGCGGGATGTACTGCACATCAATGTGCCTTTGAAGATACGTTTCATACAACCCATCTCTTTTCCATGGATTGTTTCTCTTAGGTGTACGGTGTATTAAACTATGAAAGCTGTAAGCCTGTAAAATTGCCACTGAAGGTGTCCTTCATTTGACGTTTTGTGAGGCACAGAGTATGTTCAGTTTACATTGAAGACAACTGTAAATAATACGTGATTCTTTAGTGTCCAGATTATTATTTTTTTTAAATTCTACTGAATAATGTAGAAATTGCCACCTTCTGACCCCTTCTTGCTCATGGGTGATTGCTTTCTGGACTTAAGTTTTTAGGCATGCCTGATTGAGGTGGTCATTGTTGGTAGAGATACTTGAAGGGAATCAAAGCAATTGGCTTGCACTGTGCTGGGGAAGAAACCCCTGGTTTTGTTGAACAATCTAGTATCAAGTTTACAGATTCATATATATTGACACTTGGATGCTTGAGACTTTTCTTGGAGAGGAAGACTCAAAGCTACTAAAACGATTTAGTCCCCTTCAAAATGTTTTTTTTCTTACTCTGAATTTTCAAGTGTAAAAATGCAAAACTCTGTGCCATTAAAATTCCCAATTTTGGCCAAAAGACAAAACACCCACAAAATGAAGAAACCATGCACCGCAGCTCCTAGCGCGACAGGCCAGAGCTGCAGGAGCTGACCTCTGTGGTTCCCCCACCTTGCCACAGGGCACCTGCGGCTGTGATGTGCAGAATTAAACCCTGTAACTCGGTATAGGTTATAAAGCAGGTATGTTTAATTCGCTGGCAGGCATCAGGGTGGATAATTCCAAAAGTACCTGCTGTCCCGACTTCTTTGTGCACGTGTGATTTAAAGTATACATTCATACATATTCAATAGATGCCCAAGAATAGGTTTGGGTTAGAATAATTAGTCTACCGAGAAGTCATTATCTTAAGTTTCCTCCCATTTGCTCTTGCACAGTCTCCTGCTGGTGATCGTGGGGGTCGTTGAGGTTGAAGGCTCAGTAGTCTCCCTCGGTCTGAACTTTTCACCTTCACTCTTTGCGCAGACTCAGTCGTGTCTTGGGTTTTTTTTCAAACCATAAAACGGGACAGATCCAGTTTTCCTATCTTAAGGCACAGATGTTCGCATACCAGTTGTCTTCTTACCGGTACACAGAGCATTCCAGGTCCACCTTATCAGTACAAAGGGCCTCAGGACCGGGCCTAATCTGCAAAGTCATACTGTGAAGCTTCTCACCTCATTTGCCAAGTCACACTCTGAAACTCCTTTTTGTACACACAATGAGAATTTTAATTATTCTAAGTTTTCCATATCCTGTTAATCCAGTTATCTCTAAGCTTTCTGTCAGCTGCCCTGGATGGTGCCCGGCGGGTGGTCGCCGCTGGGCGGGCGTTGCCGCACGGTGCGTGATTCCCTGGGATTCGGCGCTTGCAGCGCGCTGCGAGCGGGGGGGCGTCCGGCGGGTGGGGGAGCGGCCCCGGGCTGCGGTGACGGCCCCGCCGAGCCGCCGCCCGGAGCTGCTGCTCCCCCCTTGCTGGAGGGGCTAGAGCTGCCCTTGCGGGGCTGTGACGGGCCGTTAATGAAGAGCCCCCGCCTGCGGAACTGCTCTCGTCGTCTCTGGCTTGTAAGGTGCTGGAAACTCGCAAACGGTTTGTCTGCGGCGTCTAGTTACAGAGCAGGGAGTAGCTCCGCGCGCTGACCCCCCCTCTCCCCCAAACACACTGACACCTCACCATCACCCTCAGGCCTTAGAGGGGCCACGCCGTGCGGTCCCGCTTCTGGCCGGGACAAGGGGGAACAGAGTCCCGGGGCGGGGTGGAGGGACCAGAGGAGCCACGCCGGCAGGGGCGGCCATGACGGAGCCCCGGGGGGTGGAGTGGGGGGGTGGGGGGGCCGTGGCCCGTGTCGTACTGCTCGCTCGCTGCTGCCGGGGCGGGCCGGGTCCGCGCCTGCGCCGTGCTAACCGACGGGGAAGATGCCGTCGGTTTCGAAAGCAGTGTCGCGGGGCGGTGGGGTCGGCGTGTCCCCGCAGACCGAGCAGCCGACACATTATACGTAGGTACCGCGTCCCGGCGACGCCCTGCACCCCGGGAACCGGCGCCATGCAGGGGGTGGGGGGTCTCAGGGTCCGGGCTTGAGGGCCCGTCCGTGTGCCAGGCCTGCTCCGCGCGGCCTCCTGCGCCGGTGGCTCCGTGTGGGGGCGCCGGGCCCCGGCCCTCCGCGCAGCCCCCGCCGCGGGGAGGAACC
>JAVJGJ010000047.1:24626945-24681623 GCA_035590215.1 Microhierax caerulescens | reverse complement strand
ATTATATTATATTATATTATATTATATTATATTATATTATATTATATTATATTATATTATATTATATTATATATTTTTTTCCCCTCCCTACTGTCCTGGATAATTCAGAAATTCTTCTCTAAACTTAGATGTGCTCCATAACGCTGTGTAGTTACACTCCCTGTGTGCCACTTTCAGCACCTGAGAACAAAAAGGTGCACTTTATTCTTTAAAGTTCTCCCCTTCGCCTGTACCCTTAGCTCCCCTGCAGCCTTGTCGCACATTCCGTGTCCTATTAGAGACCTCTGGGAGCTCTAAAGTGCTGCAGAGGTCCAGTATTGTCCTTCTTTTGCAAATACTCCATGAATTTAGCAGTGTAATGAACTTGCTAAATTGGCTAATAGACATATAAACTGAGGCAGGGGAGATGCTGTCTTACGTCGTTTGACACGTGCTGCAGCAGTGTCCACCTGGTATGATCTCCATAGCCTGTGGAAAGAAGTACCAGCCTTCCTCAGCAGCCTCTGTGCCCTGCATGCTGCTGGCGAGGGGTGGTCTCACTGGTCTCACTAGCTCCTAGGTAACCCTCAAAGACCGTAGACTATCCCAGCACAAATGTAACAGTTGCAAGCAAGTTTGCTGGAGTCCTCTCTTGGCCCTTGGTAATAACCTTCATAAAGCTATTTTGACCTTCTAGCCTTTTATATAGCCTGTCCACATTCTGGGAGTGTTGTGATTAAGGACTAATGTTTAAATTAGATGCAGTGTTTAGCTAAAATAACCTTTGTAGGACTATTTGGTGTGGTAGCAAGCGATAGGAATGGTCATTCACATAACTTGTTGGGATTTATAATCTCTGTTTGGTGGTTACTTAGGACAATATTCTCAATACTATGCTTTTTAAATTAATGTATACATTTGACTTTAGTTGAGTTACAAAACAAAGTATAATTTGCCAGGCGTTCCACTGTATTTTATTAGTAATGCATCTGTCATAAAAAATAAAGTCAATTGTATTCAACAGCTAAATAGTAAATTGTACGTAGGAACTAAAAATGTATGCAGGTACAGTCGTACAATTTTTCATCGGCTGTGTGTGCTGAACTGTCAAGTGCCCTGTTAATACTGTAAAAATGTGCCTCCAATAAGATAAACTTGTAACACAGTTTAATTTTTTTAGGTATCTAAAGGAATTTAGGACAGAGCAGTGCCCCCTATTTTTGCAGCACAAGTGTACCCAGCACAGACCATTTACCTGTTTTCATTGGCATTTCCTAAATCAGCGTCGTCGTAGACCTATACGAAGGCGTGATGGGACTTTTAACTACAGTCCAGATGTTTATTGTACAAAATATGATGAGACTACAGGAATCTGCCCAGATGGAGATGAGTAAGTGATTTCTTTCAGTCCTAGGTGTTTATAGTATTATCAGTGACATTAAGGAAAGATGCTCATTTCTCCTTAGTGAAAATGACCAATAGAATCCTGCTGTAGTTCACTGGAAAACACATTTCTATAAGTGATTTCTCAATTTTTGGCACATACACTTTTATATAAGCATGTATTCTTTAGGCTATCGTAGAGTTAGAACTATGGGTTTGCATTTTGATGATCTTTAAAGCATAACACAAGAAACTAGTGTTCTGCTAGTATTGTTCCTGCACATTTGTGCTAGTATTGTTGCTTTTTTTTTTCTTTTTTTCAGTTGTGCTTCGTTTTTCTCTTGACAGCTAGGTGCAAATTGTACTGTATAGAGGTGGTTTCAAGATTTAAACTTAATGTAAGTTTTCTGAAGAATGACGGGTAGTGGAGGAGAATGACTGTTTCATGATGCTTCTAGTGAGAACAAGCAAAGGAGTTTGCTGATAGTTTTCTGGCTAGCCTGTCAGTGTGTGCATTTCCATGTACATGTGTCTCTTCTAGGTGAAGCCTACAGAGGGTGTTCAGTAAACTTGGGGAGGGGTAGAAGCTTTACAGAGATAGAAATGAGCAAATGGTATGGTTCGCAGGCATACATGTGATCATGTCAGAGGAGCTACCTTCATCTGCACTGATGGAAGAAAGGAAGGACTTCTGACCAAAAAAAAATGCAGGAGAACAGCCAGGAGGTTTCTGCTAGTTACCTGTTTTAAACATTGAAGACTAATTATTTTGGTTATTATATTGCAGAGCAGCACTTGTCCCAGATCAGGTATCTTTTGTGTTACAGGCTGTAGTAACAGAAGAAAAAGGTGGATTTTACCCAGAGGCTTCAGAAACTAAACAGAGATAAGGGAAGGTAAACAATAAAAATGCACTGGTCAGCATGACAATTTTGAGTACCAAGCTTAAGTGATATAAAAAGCAAAAAATGACACTGAGGGATGATTTAAAAGAGAACAATTTAGTTACCTTTTCAGGTGTTTGTAAAGCATTCCTGCCCATCCTGGGGCAGTGTGGGCAGTTCTTTGAAAATCAGCAGATGAAGATAATGGATGCTTTTATATGTCATGGATTGGTTGGCGACAAAAATTGACCTTTCATGATTGAGTGATAGATACTGATTCTAAAGGAGAAAAAAGGGAGCCATGTTTTAAAAGGGTATTAGCCAGACGAGATTGAATTGTTAGAAGCAAGTAGTAAGAGGAAATATTTCAATAACTGAGATGTGAGATGGAAACCTTTTTCCTGCAATTGGATTGGAAGAGTTGTCCCCACCAGCTGCTGAAGGTTAGGAGCCTAATGGTTAGAAGCCTAAGTGACAAACAGGGTGGTTGTATTGTCTGGCATAATGGAAGTGCAGAGAACTTGACAGAAGTAAGACCAGTAGTGGGATTCATACCTCTGGTTTAGCCTGTTGTGCTTACAGTTTGAATTAAATCAGTAGGTTTAGGAGCTATCGGCAGACGTGGTGGTTTTCAAGTTTGTTTTTTGAGGTGAAATTGCCCAGACGTAGAAGAGTAAGAGCAGGGAATGAGGCTGGAGTCCTGTGAGACCCCTCACCAGAGGCATTAAAGGATGTTGAAGTTGGAAGATAAAGCTGCAAGAGGGATTGAGAGGAAAGTGTGAACGTAACTGAATTCCCATAAACAAGGAGAACAGCGGAGGGGAGAAAAATTGAGTAAAACAGACAGTAAATTAAGAAAATGAAGATAGATGCAAGCAGAGAAAATGGATCCTGATTTCTTTGGCTCAGTTATAAGATGAAATTATCAGAGACATTTGTGAGAAGAGTTTCAGCTGAACTGTGGAGGCCTTGTTTTAGTTCTGATCCTGAGAACCGGTGGCTAGGAATGGCTGTCAGCTCTTGTGAGTTGATAGCTGATTGAAGTTAGGGTGGAAGAGAAGAGGCATACAAGGCAAAGAGTTGGGAGAGGCAAGGGAGATCAAAGGTAACTTTCTTACAGGTAGCTGGTGCTGGAGCATGTTGGTAGTGGCAGGAGAAAAAAAAAGAAGGGAAATGCCAACATTTCTGAGGACATGCTTACAGTGTGGCAGCTTTCCTGTTTCAGAACTCAGCAAAAGATTATTTTGTGACCCTGGTTTGTTCTGGTAGTGGCAGGAGAAAAAAAGTCACTGAGGTTTGACTGTGGTATATCTTTCCAAAGTTGGAATGAAAGGAAGCCCAAAAAATGCAAAGCTGTTTAGAAAAGGGCTTTTCTAAGGGTAGCAAATTAAAACAATCTGTTCTAAGGAAAGGCCTGTGAGAAAGACTAGATTATTTGCAGAGTTAGGAGCATATATTTTGAGCAGTGAATAGTGTTCCTCCCAATTTCACAAGGGAGAAGAGAATTGGTACTTTTTAAAAATCTGATGTGTTTTTCAGTCATTTTAGTCAACTGCAATGTCAGATTCTAAATTAGAAGATTATTTTGGATATGTTAGTATCTGTAAAGGGAGTCTGCTCGAAGAGTGGATGAATTACAGAAGCCTGTTACAGAAGAGCACTTCAAGTAATCATTGGAAAAAATGTCAGTGTTTCAAGGTTGGGCAGAAATAGAATTATGTAATTGTTTTCATATGCTTAAGACTAGCATTACCCTTTACACTGGAACTGTTT
Source organism: Microhierax caerulescens (assembly GCA_035590215.1). Classification (NCBI taxonomy): domain Eukaryota; kingdom Metazoa; phylum Chordata; class Aves; order Falconiformes; family Falconidae; genus Microhierax; species Microhierax caerulescens. The sequence goes on along the minus strand of JAVJGJ010000047.1, from coordinate 24,677,604 downwards.
TATTCTTAAAGGATATTTTTGGAATGTTTATGATGTGAAATAAGAAGAGTGTGAAAAGCAAAAACTACATTTCAATAACCAGTTAACCTTTTAAGTTTTTGTGAATATATGTTCTGTTTAATGATACATACATTACTTACTTTGAATGATGCTTTTACTTTATGAGGTCTGGATACAGAAAACAAGGGTGATTTTAATAGATGTTGTGTATAGACTCAATAGCGGAAAAATACAGAATAAGTAATGTTCTTTACTGATTCATGTTTACCAAGTTAGGAATCAGTCCGTTTATTTTAAACTGGGAGATGGTGTAGAAATATGGGCAATTAAATAGATTTGTTATTCTGCCTGGAAACTTTTTTTTTTTAAAGAAAAATAAAAATATTTGTTCCTAAGGAATAAGTGATGTCTGAACAACCTTAGTACCAAACTGTGGTACATGAGAACAAGTTCATCAGTTTGCAGCCATGTAATCTGATGATAATTAGCTATTTTAAATCAAAAGAATAGTCTTGTTTAAAACTGTATGACAATGGCTTATGCTCCATTCCATTAATAAAGTGAAGGTAAGATCTAGCAACACTCTAGTTCATTAAAGGCAGAATAGAACATCTGTTCTGTGTGTATTTCAGTGCATTGACTTAGTTTAATAATATGTATAAGTACTATCTGCTATTGTAAAAGCAGATAGCAAAATTTTATTAGGGGGTTTTTGCCTTTCTGACTAATGATCCTATGATGACCTACAGCTGATCAAGACATCTGTGGTTAATAGCATATGTATTATTGTGGTACTGTATGATTAACACACTTTTATGTAAAACATACACATGCAAAATTGATGTCATCATTTCCGCTCTTTGAGGTTCACATGCTGTTTAGTTCCCCTGAGTTACCTTTAGAACTAGCTCTTTTGTAGTTCTTTACAAATCTTAGGCAAAATTCAGGTAACAAACTGTCCCAGTCATGCTAGATCATCTCATTAAAGCACTCTTGTTATTTTCTGGAGGAGGACTTCACCTCTTACGGGAGTCTTTAGGCAGCTGGCAAAATGTGCAGTAGGAAAGCTGTGTTTTCAATAAAATTCAGATTTCATTAGTCATTGATGGCACAAGTATTGAGTCTTAGGGCAAACAAACCTAGGTTTAATTCAGCAGAAGAGTCTGGTGACACAGTTTATATTTCTTCCCCAGGTTGTTTTTGGAATCTCTGTTGTCTTTTTGTGGGAAAAATTGTGATCTGGGTATTTCTTCCTCTGTCACATTGCGTACAAGCTGTGGCTAGCTTGTGTGACAAGCTATGCATTATTGTCTTATGTTCCATTGAATTGTCTTTTTTTTTTTTTTCTTTCCATTAAACAGTTATTTTAAAAAATGGATGGCTTTAACTTTTTTTTTTTTTTTGACCTCCACTGATAAGATGATTTTGTTAGGGAAAAATTGCAGATATTTAAGCAAAAATGTTTGCCCTCTGATAAGGAACCATGGACTTAGGGACAAGCAATGAGATGTAAACACGTGCACAGTTCTTGCATGGAAGATAAGGCGTTTAGTTCTTGTTTTCAACAGGAACAAGCAAACAAGTAGATGAAAATGAAGGCGTGAACTTTATGCATAAGAACATGACAGCGCATTCATTCACCTTTGTGAGGTGTGCATGTATGAGTGAAAGATTAGAGTTTGTAATTAAGAGTCCGCTGGGAAAATGGAAACATTTGACCCCTGCAAAGATTCTGCTACTGGTGGGACAGTTAGCAATAACAAAAATACAGCCCTCAGATTGCATATCCTCTTGTTTAGAGTTCCATACAGGACTAGTGCTGGCAAAAGTATCTGATTGACTCTTGCGAGTTTTCTCATTTTTCTGTATTGGTAGCAATTATAGCAGAACAGGAGGGCTGCATCAGTGATATTCACACATCAAAAAGAATTTGTCACAAGGTTCAGATGAGGCACTGTAATGGATCCAGCAAAGATTGCATCCCATGTAGAGCCAAGAAGTGTGGAAGAGCTGCTTTCAGATCCTGAGTGCAGACTGTGTTCCACCTTACACTGACAAAATGAGAGATAGCGCAGAATTTGGCATACCTAGTCTTCCCACTAATTAATTCCTTTAGGATTTGAAGAGATAGGTACAAATCACTCACTGCAGCCCATTTGTCATCATTAACAGAGTGCTGGTTTTAAATTCCTACAAGGAAGCAACTTGATTCTCAGAAATCATATCAATTCCTAGAAGTCAGCACAAGCTGCAGGTGTTCAGCACAGCAGGAAAAATACATGATTTTGATGTAAATATGTGAATACCAGACTTATAAGTATTTGGAAACAGTTGCATTTGTTTAGTCTGGTTTCTAAATAACCTTTTTTGAATATAGTAAATAATGCCAGCATAAAGTCTTGTGAGTGTTAAAGTCTACTTAGTGCTTTGCTGTTCTCCCTCCATTAAAATAAAATTATTTCTGTGGGACATTTGATTTGTTGCTCTGTATCATTCACTTAAGCTTTTTGTTGTGGTTTCTTTTTACTTTGGGGTGGGGGAAAGTAGTTTTTGGAGATAAGTATTTTTTCAAAACCAGCAGAGACCAAAATAATTTACACTGAAATAAAAGTGGGAGAGAACAGACATCTCTGTGCATATATTTTTGTGGGTTTTTTTTTAATTTGTTTACTGTTGGTAGTTGGAATTATAATCCACACGTGATGCTAACCATTTTAAAGTACAGACTGTAACTCACATTGTTCTGTCTGAAAAATAGTATATATGATCAAAGGTGTACTGCTGATATAAAAGTTGTTCACTGTCTTTTAATAGAAGAGTCATTTTAGATATCCCCTGAGATTGTTCAATAAGTTCCATGACTATAAAGAGCAGGCAGGAAAAAAAAAAATCATGCTTCAAGTACCCCTTGATGATAACATTAAAAAAAACCCAACTTGTACCTATTAGTGTAGAAATTATTTGAGCTTGTATCAGTATGGAAGATGTCGTTCCTTAGTTCAGATGGTGTTGTTGCTTACAGGGGTGCTTGCTAGATTTATTAATATCTCTGTGAGCCAGCCTGCTATAAATTCTTCTAACTTTAGCAGACTCTAAGAAATAATGTTTTTATTTTGAAGCTGATCTGTGACGGTGGCTTGTTTGGGACAATTTTTGTTTAACAGTCCTGCAAAATTACTATTATTAGTTAATAAGAGCTAGAGCATAATTCAGAATTACATTAGTAAAAACAAAACTCAAAGCAGTGGTCTAACTTTCCTCTTTCTATTACATAGTTGCCCTTACCTGCATCAAACAACAGGGGATACAGAAAGGAAGTACCATCTCAGATATTACAAGACTGGAACATGCATTCATGAAACAGATGCCCGGGGTCACTGTGTGAAGAATGGAATTCACTGTGCCTTCGCTCATGGTCCACATGACCTTAGACCACCAGTGTATGATATAAGGTAGTCTTGTTTCAAATTCTTCAGCCTAATTAACAGGAAGTACCACTTCTGTTACCACTGCATACCAGAAAATGAAAAATATACTTGTTTCTGTAACTAAACATAAGAATACAGTTCACTGTATATCACTATAACAGATAGAAGCCCACTGGGAAATAAAAATAACTTCCAGTTTCAAGAGCTGTGTATATAATTCTTATGACTGATAAAAAGACCAGATACTCTGCCTTTTGTCATTTATGCCTTGTAAATTTGTGTGTGGTTTTTACATTCACAAATTTATGATTTTGTGTAAGCCATTTTTCAGGTTCTCAACTTGCATGTTTGATATTTTGCCTACTGACGTTGCAGGTTTTTTAATTATGTTGTATTTTTTTCATGTGTAAGGTATCAGTATTATCTTCTGCCTCTGCAACTGTATAATCAAGTTCTTGTCAAAAGTAGGTGCTTAGTGAATCAGGGTAGTGGTAGGTATGAGTTTTAGCTGCATCCAAAGCTGGAAGATAAACTTGTTTTTGGGAGGTATTATAAATGGGTGGAAGGGGAGCTCTTGCTACAGAAGGTGGTCTGTATGTATATACTCAGTAGGAAAGGATTCCAATTTCCAGAGAACTTTGAAGCCTTGGAGGGTCACAAGTATCTCTTACTGGACACTGGAAGAGTGTTCTGGGGAATTATCACTGTACACTTGCCCTATTATACTCTTCCCTAGGCATCTGCTATTGGCCACTGTTGGAAACAGGATTCCAGGCTAGATGAATATTTGATCTGAGCTGGTATGGCTGCTATCTTGTATCCTTACCTTTGTTATCCCTTACTCCCAACCATCTGTTGGGAGATGATAACTCTCACTACACAATACTTGTAGTAAAATTAGTGCCTTTTCAGTAGTTTCATAATTACTTAAAGTCATAAATATGACTTTAGTATTTATTGCCATATGTGGCATATTTATGCCACATAATTCCCTGCTGCATTGCCTGGTCACATACTGTTTAGTTATATATAGCTTTTTTTTTCAGAAGACTTTCTTCAGTTAGCTAGCTGATGGTTCTTCTGCAAGACATCTGTCCATTTACTTTTTCTTCTTTTTGACTTTTCTTAGTTAGCTTACATGGTGTGATGCCACATCAGTCTGGATACAGAATGCCTAGTATCTTTGCAATCCTTTTTATTGTATTAGGTAGAGGAACCAACGTATAGCAAGACTGAAACCAAGCTCTGTTCTCTAAATGTCTTTTAATGTGTTACATGATTGTTTATTGGTGATTGGCTATATATAGAGCATCAGGAGGAGCTGAAGACATTGTGGCAGGAGTCTGTTTAACTTGTTGAACCTACAAGTAGGCTGTCTTCAGACCTCTTTGATATTTGTGAAAAACAGTCATGTGCCATTGCTTCTCCTGATTTCAGGCATCTGGCATTCATAAGGAAGTCCAAACTGTTGGATCTTGTTTTTTCTTTGGTGATCATTTTGCTTTACGATGGGACACAGGTGTTAGGGTTTCTTTATTGTAAGTAAGAGCAGAGAAGTAACAGTAGAATCTCTGTTGCGGACGTTAACTTTATTCCCCTTAATAACCTTGTTCTTCTACATATCCACCTTAAAGAAAAAACACTCTCTAGGAACTCTTTTCCTTCTGATTGCCTGCATCTTTTCTGGATCTGTAAAAGAAATATTCTGACTGTTTGAAGAGGTTTAGATTTGGCTTTATGTCTGTCTTGTCTTCCTTTCCCTTTGAGATTTTCTTTTTTGCAGGATACTTGGGGTCTGGGAAGTTTTTGAAATTATATGTAATTTATGTCATAACTAGTTACATTATATACAAACATTATATATATATTATATATATAATATATAATACATTATATACATTATATACAAACTAGTTACATTATAAACCACCACACCTTTCAGACTGCTCTTCAGAGATCCTGAGTAGATATGTTTTGGTGTAAGAGGTGAGCTCCTTGGATATTTGTGTCTGGAGAAAGCAGTGCCAACTGAAGGTAGAGAGAGGCCTTTGATTCTCATAGAGTACTATAGATCCACCTCTGGTATTTGGTTCTTCACCTTGTTTCTCTTTTGCTGCAAAGTATGTCTAATACAATTATGCTATAGTATCTTTAAAAAAAACAACAACTTTTGTACTGATTTGCCATTGTTGAATCTCTGTACAGCTTAATTTTACTAAAATGGTGTAATAAAATTGTCTCAGATTTTTGGTAGAGGTTTCATACTAGTCATACGATACCTTTTGGTTTGGTAGTAGTTATTCTGCAGCAAGCTTGTGGTTGCTTACTTGCAAAGCAGTGGTAAATTCTTGCAGAAGAGATTCCATTTCCTCATAATGCTTGCTGTTTGTTACTAGGTCTCCTGAACATCTTGACACTTTTCTTGCAAAATCCTGTGGTGAGCCAAAAGTAGTTTGGCTACTTTTTTATGGTGTTGTAGTCAATAGCTGTATTTTGTACCTTCCTTCAGTCATAACTTTTCCAAGGCATAGAGTCTTTTGGTATTTAGTTCTCCCTCATAAAGCAATTCTTCTGTATTTCTGATCACCTTTATTGCCCTTTCTGTGTCTTTTTTAGTTCTACCATGTCCTGTGTGGCAGTGGAATATCAGAAATTAATAGCACTTTCAAAAAGTTAGCACACCAGCACACAGAGGTACACATGGGTATTGCTGGTACAAATGTCCTCTGTGTACATAATGCCAGCATTCATTCCTTCATGTGTGCTCTTTGATTTGTATGACATGGCTATTCCTTATGATTGTTTGCCAGCTTCAGTGCAAGTAATGGTTTAAGATTCAGTCAATTTAAGATTTTTTTTCCAATTTGGGCTTGTTAAGAGCTGCATTAAATGACAGAATTTTGATAGACATGGACAGGTTTGTACTCGGGCAAATAGGATTACTGTAGCTATACAGTTTAGCGGTACTGTTTTCTTTCCCCCATTCCAGAGAACTTCAGGCACAGAAAACCTTACAGAATGGGCAGCTAGGATGCGGTGATGGCATTCCAGATCTGCAACCAGGAATTGTAGCAAGCCAGGCAATGATTGAGAAGACCCTTAGTGAAGATCCAAGATGGCAGGGTAATGTTACCTCATCTCCTTTCTCCGTTTCCTTACTGGTGCTTCTTCATCCAATTTGTTGATCCTGGGTCTTCACCTGGGAGAAGGTCAAAAACCTTTTTTAACAGAGTAAAGAATTGGTTTATATAAGTAATTTGGTTATTTGTGAACAAATCGTATGTCTGTCACACATATTCAGACTGCATTTTACAAATGTTTTGTTTTGAAAATGTTTAATAGGTCTTTTTCAGTTTACATGATACAGGTGTTGCTAATCTGTCGATGGAAGAAATGTTCTTAAGAGTCAGTAGGCGCTCTGTCTTGTGCTAAGTAGTAGTAATGATTAAAGTCTTCATTTTTGAGTCTAGTGGACTGTTATTCTTTGCTGACCTTGACTGACAGAAATGAAGTAAAATATTAAACAGAAAATTGGAGCAGAATATTAAAACAGAAGAATGTCTTGAAAGTGTGATACTAGATTTCTTAAAGTAGATCCAATTGCCCTAGTTCTCTTAAGGATTTCAAAGCTGGTTTTCATGTTCTTGGTTTAGACTTGCTTATTATGTAGCCAAAGATGTTAGTATCAACCTGATATTCTTAGAGCTCTTGCCCAAATCTTACTTTAGAAAAGACTGGCAGTTAATAATTACTTCCACAAAATTAATGTGGGGACAGTAATACAGGAAGAGGTCACATGAAGATGCTGTCTCTAAGGAATTCAAGGGGAGATAATTGTATGAAACTTGTGGCCTCTGTATTTTTAAAGTCTGCAGGTAAGTTTCAAGTATTTAAATACTGATAATTCATAGATCTTAATTGTCAGCTCTAGATCAAAAAATATTGGATGTTTGACGTAAAAAGACAGCAAAATTGAGTAACTACAAGCACTTTTATTGCATTCCTTGCATTGTGACAGGTCTGTATTTTATAATATTGTATGGCTTCTGTCAATCCCTGTAAATCTGGTGAGACTGCACATAGATTTTGGGGATTGAAAATCATCCAACTAGTGATTTCAGCCTGGTTTTCATAAGTCTTTAATAAAGCTATCGATGTGATACTCTTGATTAATAATCTTTGCCATTTGAAAGTACATCATTAATATTTCTTTGAGGATATTTCATCAGCTAGTTTTTCACAAAACCTACAGGAGTCTTGTAATATTGTGCAGTTTGTTTTTGAGAACATCTTAAGCTAAAAGGTTTGCTGAAATCAAGACACATGACATTGACTGCTTCTGGTTTACCTACATCCATTTTCCTACCTTAGGAAGAAGTGTGATTGGTTTAACATGATTTACTTCTCACACTCATGCTTGCTGTTAGCTAAATTGTACCTTCTGATTTCTTTACTTGCTCCATTGTTTTTCTGAATTTCTCTGTTTTTAGACAGAACCTTGTTTGTCATCTCCTAGTTCCTCCTTCCTGGAACCAAAGATGTAGAGACAGAAGCAAAGCTAGAGAAGAGGCTCTAGAATTTGTCCAGGAAGATTTTACTGAAATGCCTTAACATGCCTTAACATGAAAGCAGTTTTAGTGAAATAAGGGCTGTCAACACTAAACTTAAGAGAAATCCAGATAAAAAATCATATCAGTTTTTATTGTTTTTCTTACTTAAATAAATAACATATTTTCAGGTATTCATTTAAAAAAATGTCAAGTGTGTGTAATGAGAATTGCCAGAGGATTTCTCAACCAATAGATTGCTAGTGCTTTATTTGTGTACTTTATTGTAATACTGCTATTGAAGATAAAAGCAATGAATATTGCTTTGCATGCAGATGTGTTAGATTTTAATTTTAAAAAATGCAGGAGTCTTAAGTTTATAAGACTGAAGGGGTCTGTGAATCATATTTTTTTAAAAAAAAAGTAGTGTGTCACCTAAGCCTCACTAAAGACACTCTGAATGCAAAACTTAGTTGTTTATTTCTCTTAATTGTTGACCTGTTTACAGACACAAATTTTGTATTAGCTGGCTACAAGACAGAACAATGTACCAGGCCACCCAGACTCTGCCGCCAGGGTTATGCGTGTCCACACTATCACAATAGTCGAGATAGAAGACGGAACCCCAGAAAATTCAAATACAGGTACGTAAATACATATTACAAATAGACCTTCTGGTCAGTCAGTTGTTAATGGACTGATCTATTTCAATTCTTCTGTAATGCAATTGGATATTCCTAATGGAATAAACCCACATCTTTCCCCATAGCTTTGATAAAATATTTTTTTTAAAAAAAGAAACATATCTGTCCAGAATGATTAGAGAGTTCTGAATACAAAAACTATGAATCTGTAATGGAAATATCCTTCTTGTGAAGCATGAAAAAAAATTCTGTAATTCTTAGCGAAAACTGGAGTCACTAGATCAAACCTTTTTTGTTATGAAAAGATCAATTGTAATTTCAGTCTTTTTTTCTGGTTTTGTTCCATAATTTTCCATTTCTAGGCAATATTTTTAGGACCAAAATTTAATGCATCTCCTCTCTTACTTTTCATTGTTACATCATTCGTCATTACATCATTTTGCATCATTCTCATATGCTCTGGTGTGGTTTTTTTTGGTGGGTTTTTGTGCAGTGATACAAACAGGCTTTGCTTGACAGTCTCAGGACTGTGAATAAATGTCATTAGACAGAAGATAGATAGAATCCTACTAGCTCATCCTTCTGTCCAGAAATTTCCAAAAAGTTAGACTCTCAGAATTTGCAACTTTTTAGGTCCCAGAACCTAAGATTCTGAGATTTAGTAGGAAGTTGTTTGAGACTTGTGCGAGGAAGTAGATACAATTCTGTTCTGGACATCACTTTTTTCTAGGTCCACTCCTTGCCCCAGTGTAAAACATGCAGATGAATGGGGTGAACCTTCAAGGTGTGAAAGTGGGGACAGCTGTCAATATTGTCATTCTCGTACAGAGCAGCAGTTTCATCCAGAGGTAAGAACTACGTTTCTACTTGGTTTTAGCGATTTCAAATGTATTATGGGTTAGATTATTGAAGATACTATTTATGAAAAGCATGAACATTTCATTCAACGCTTCCAGTCGTTGAGGTATTTGCTTAATCAAAACAAAATTTGCTAAGAAATAGTTATTTGTACTGTTGTGGTTTTTACTGTACTGCTTATGAAAAACTAATAAATGTTCTCTGGATTTGGGCTTAAATAAATGTGTTCTCTTTTTTACCTAACATCTTGGGTTGGTGATGAAGTCACAATAGTAATTGCTACTCAGTAACTTGGGACGAATTTAAATTTTAAGTGAAGTTAAAAAAGCTTTATTGCAAATAATTAAGAGAAATTTAATAGGTCAGGGGGAGGTGGAAAGAGCAGAAAAGTCATAGTGGCTGAAGTAACCAGAAAAACAAGGTGATTTTGGATTCCTCTGTGGGCAAAGTCATTGTCGTTTTGTTGGATGCTTGAGCATAAATGCTATAGGGAAGAGAGCAGTGCCATGCTGAGGTCTGCTGAGATTTAATTCTTATATGACACTATGAAAGTATGTGCCAGTTAGTGGATACAAACATGATACTGAAGAGACATGTTGTGCTAAAAGCTGCCTCTACAACACTGGATATTTGTTTTCATTTTGGGACCTTTTAATGGACATTAAGAATTTGGAGCAGGATGTAATTTCTTGCATTAGAAAGTTCAGTACTTAGTAAGGTATAAGCAAAGACCATTCCAGCAATGGCTGATTTCTCTTCCAATTATGAAGATTACTGAAGGCATCTCAAGACCATACTAGGAAAGGAATTCTTAGTATTCTAACTCTAGGATTGTTGCAAACTTTATACCATACATTCCCTATCATAAGTTGACCACCTACATCTTTAACACTAAATAGGTGTCAGCTATCTCTACTCGTGAGATGTTGCTCCAGAATGTCACTGTCCTGATTATCAGAGATTTTATAGTCCAGATTTACTGCAGACCATCTAATTTCCTCTGCATCATATCCCAGCCCTTCTCTGTAGTAAAGGTGTTTTCCTGCTTAGTATTGCTACCATACTTTTTATTTATAACTAAGGTATGAATGGAGGTGCTAAAATAAGTCACAAGGCTGAGCCTTGAGTTCTGCCACTAGTTTTGTCTGCTGCCTTCCTCTTTCATACCATCCATTGTTACCTCTCCACTACTCAATTTAATGGCAGATATGTAACATTAGTAAGAGTCATGTTCTTCATTATATTAATTAATCATACCACATCCTTTATTGAAGTCCTTACTACAATGACCACATTTCCATTTTAGAGAAAGACCTTTGATTTATCAAAGTTACATGGTGAGTCTACCATGATGTGCCATTGCCAAGTGTACTTTTAATTTTATTCCATTTCTTTCTGCCTTTAATCTAAATGGTGACAGACTGAATAATTAGTGGACATGCAGCGACCTGAGTCAGCTATTTTTGCTCTTCTCAAACATCTGAGCTACTTAGATGCTCATATAAATGTATGTGGCCCAACTTAAATGCCTCCATACAAATGCATGTAGCATGGGGAATGAACAAGAGGAGTTAGAGATGTGTGCGCATCTGTGGGGCATGGGGTCTTATTGGCATCACGGAGACAGGGTGATATGGCTCCTCTGACTGGAGTGTTGAACTGGAAGGCTACAGGCCCTTTAGGAAGGACAGGCAGGGGAGATGAGGAGATGGTATTGCCCTCTATGTCAGTGACCACCTGGAGTGCATGGAGCTCCGCCTGGGAATGGCTGAGGAGCTGACTGAGAGCTTGTGGGTCAGGATTAAAGGGAGGGCAGGGACAGGTGACACTCTAGTGGGGGTCTGCCACAGGCCACTGGACCAGGAATCTTGATTATCACATTCAGGCATAGCTTGATTCTGCTGTTAATAGGTGTCCTGGTTTCAGCTGGAATGGAGTTAATTTTCTTCTTAGTAGCTGGTGCAGTGCTGTGTTTTGGATTTGGTGTGAAGACAATATTGATGGCACAAGGATGTTTTTAGTTGTTGCTTGGTAATGTTTGTATTAAATCAAGGGCTTTTCAGTTTCTCAGGCTCTGCCAGTGAGAGGGCTGGAGGGGCATGGGAAGTAGGGATGGGACACAGCCAGGACAGTAACCCGAACTGGCCAAAGGGATATTCCATACCATGGGACATCATGCTGAGTATACAAGCCGGGGAAAGAGGAAGGAAGTGGGGGGGCATCTGGTGTTACGACATTTGTCTTCCCAAGTCCCTATTACGTGTGATGGAGCCCTGCTTTTCTGGAGATGGCTGAATGTCTGCCTGTCAATGGGACATACTGAATTAATTCCTTGTTTTACTTTGCTTGCGTGCACAGCTTTTGCTTTACCTATTAAATCGTCTTTATCTCAAGACTCATGAGTTTTCTCAGTTACTCTTCCAATCCTCTAGTCCATCCTGCTCTAGGGGGAGTGAGTGAGTGGCAGCGGGGAGGGGCTGAGTTACTGAGTGGGGTTAAGGCACAGCAATGGATAACAGCTGTGTTCTTGGCTGAACTGGGAAGTTAGATTTCTGTAAAGATTTAGTTCTTTGAGTTTGCTGTCTGTCTTGTAATACTGGTATGTGTAGATGATGTGTCCATCTCCAGAATCAGTCTTTGAGGTGCAAGCTCTGTCCCCATAGTATTTTGGTATTAGCTATATTATCACTTCTTCTATCTGTAGCATTACCAGAAGGTACTCCACACCATCTGGGTAGCTCATAGAATCAGGAAGGCTTTTTTTTGACTAGGACCTCAAACTAAGACTGAATTGCCAATCACACACCTTTTGTTGAAACTATGTGGAAGTCAGCTCTTCTGATTTTTTTTTTTTCTTTTGCATCATTAGCATTGTGAATACAACATTAGGGTTTTCTATTTAACCAATAAACAGATAACAGGAAAGAAAGGAGATGGGTCCAGCTTAATTTCCTAGTTCAGGTGTGGTATCCACAAGTGACTCCTTTTATTGCAATGCCTATGATAGCTCCCAGTGAAAGTTGTGGAAAGATCAGTCCCATTGCATTGTTTAAGCATGTCATTTGGGTAAATATTTGTCTACAGTACGGATGTGTTGTTGGCTTGTTCAGAGTTCAAGGAAAAATAAATCATGTGTAGAGTGATAAGCATCAGTAAAAATTTTGTGATTTAGCACTTTAATAGAGTTTCTCGGATGATCTTTGGGTTATGCGTGACTAGTAGTGAATATAGCAACTAAATTTTCAGCCTCAATTCAAAATCACTTACAAGAGGGAAATTTATCTAATATGCTTAAAATAGCTCTAAAATAAAGAGCTTACAGAACCAATTTTTGATTATTTTTTAAAATACATAATTTCATTTTGCGTGTTTGTTTTAATGCTAGACTCCAAGGTAAACATTTGTTTACATAGCATATGCAAAAATGCCAACGAAGTGGCATTCTGAACTAAGAATTATTACTTACTGAGTCATGAATCGCTCAACTGACACTGAAAGCCAAAGAGCACAGTACCAAGGTTTGGGGAACAAAAAGATCCCTCTGCTATTTGCCACAGACTTGCAAATAGTAAGAATTAATTTTCTAAAGAATCTATGTGATTTTAAATAGGTTCATAGTATTGGTCTAATATGATAATATGTCAGCCCCTCCTCCCAGCCTTGTGAGATCCAAGCATCATCAAAGATCCTGGTAGATCAATAGACTGAATCCAGATCTTACTAGCAATTTTTATAATCATTACTGTCATGAACAGGTGGTATCACTTCAGCTCTCATGCACTCAGTCAGGTTAGAGAAGGACATTTGAATGTTAGGATGATTTTGAATATTAGAGGTGTCCTAATGAAGGAACTGTGTTGAAAAAAAACATGCTGGTTGTTTTTTCAGCTCTGTACACTGCTCTGCTACATACATAATTTCTCCTGGAAGATTCCTTAAAATTGACTGTAAATTTTGTTCCTGGTGTTTGACTTGTTTCTTTACAACATAGAAAACCAAAGCAGTTTAAATACTGCTTTTCTAAAATATTGCTGTTATTTACTATTTATTATTGTACAGAAGAGAGTTAAGATTCTCTTGTCTCAGATTTGCTTTTCTTAAAATTTTGCTCTTCTATTTGATTTTTTAAAACAATCATAAGAACTGAATGTTCTGAGAAAATGGTGTAATATATTCTGTTAGTAAATACTCAGAATGTTATATTTAAAGGTTTTAAAATTTTCTGACTGTTTTTTCATTATGTAACAGATATGTTTAGGTTAACCACCCTTCTGTTTTGTTTAGATATATAAATCTACAAAGTGCAATGACATGCGCCAAACAGGTTACTGCCCACGTGGTCCATTTTGTGCGTTTGCACATGTTGAAAGTAAGTAAGAGAATGGTTATTTTGTATCAATGTTCATAAAAGTGAACCGTCATTTCTAAGCATCAGTAGCAGGAGTGACTTAGCATCATCAATTTTAATGCATAAATGGCATTTGATGTCAGTTGGTTTTAGAAATTCATTCCATGTTTTCTAATACCATACATTACCATGGAAGCTTGCTCCATTTGCATCAAATTTGCATCATCAGTAAAACAGGAGGTGCTTTTCTTTACAAATGCAGCTTGTACCTGTAACTTCTTGAGCTTGATTTAACAATTGTATACACGCATGCATGACTTTTCTAAATATATTAGCTGTCCTATTGAAACCTATAGTAAACTTCTCAGGTAACATCCTTGCACGTATTTGCAGAACTAGGGCCTTAGCGAAACTGAAAAAGAATGCAGAGAAAATCATGTGAGCTGTCCTCTTTCCTCCACAGCCCAAACACATCTGTACTGTACTCAAAATTGTTAGGTACAGAAAAAAGGAAGAGGGACTATTTTTTTTTTTTTCCAAGAGAGCACTCAGTTCATCGGTATGCAACTGTGCAGATGAATTCTGGGTATGCATCCTCAGATTCTTTTTAATAGTAATATCAATTTAAGTTACCCCTACACAGTTCCAGTACTCCAGAATGTGAAGTGAGCAGTTGCTGCCAGAACTATTCATGCCTCCTTTTCAGTTGTGATGCAAGGCATAACTTGAAGCATTTCTATGTCACTGGTTTCTTATAGGTGATAAATCTTTTCTTTTTTGATTATATAGGTTTTGCTTGATTACATAATCAGTAAAACCTCATATTTATTTTTCAAAGAAAAGTCTGCTCCTTTCCTACTTTTTGCCTTCTGCTTCTAGAGCTGGAAAGAGGTATGAGAGACCCTGCCTATTTTGGAAAGCTCCAAATTTCTCCAGTTCAGTAGTATTTATCTTATGATTCTCTAATGATAAGTAATGGCAGTCTCCTCTCTCTGTCTAACCTGTCTAGGCAAATGTGATGTTTTATACAACCATTGTGTCACTTGCTTACCCAAGAAACTGTCAGTGAATGGAGTCAGTCTTGCTGTCCACAGCTCTTGTTTCTGAGAATCTGTGGTATGGTCAACTTGTCTTTTAACTTCTATGGGATGATCAATTTTACTTTTCCATGGTTTTGTTACTCAGAGAAGAGGAAGGGTAAAACACCTCCTGTGTTTATTTCAGGAAGCCCATTATTCTAAGACCTAGCAATTCTTCAAAATATTATGACAGTGAAGTCAGTGTTGACTGTTCCTTCATGTCCGAAGCAGCTCACTGCCTTCACTTTCATGTTCTTGGGGCTGTCTCCTTAATCAAGTAATTCATAGTTTGCCAGTGTTGCCAAGTACTTCTTTGACTCAAGAAAGTCTGAAAATACACATTTGTTGCAGAAGTAACTTATGGCATTGGGTTTACTGTTCTCTTTGTATGATAGTTGTTTTTTTCTTTCTGAAACAACTGAGAGTGATTTAAACAAATTCACGGCATACATACAGCATGGTATAATTGTGACATGCTACAAAACCCCTGTGCGAGCAGACTACATATTCTCTGTTTTCTTCCTTAGATCATATTGAATGCTGCCTTCCTTCTTGCCTCTCCAGCATGGAGAGTGTACAGGATAAACTCAGCAGAGCTCTTGGACGTTGTGGTTCTTTTGAGACCTCATCATGATCTACTTCTGTGTGTCGTGATCATAAGTATCTTTTAACAGTCCAGTTGATGCTTGATTCCTGTGAGAGGAATCATTCTCACAGCAACTATCATTGACAATAACCAAGGTTTCCATCTGTAAGGAAAAGTTAAGCATTTCCTAGGCTAAAGATAAAAAGGACTGAAGGAAAGTCCAAACTTTATAAGATAGCATGCTGATCTTATTATCCCTAAGGGATACCTTTCTAATCCTTCTACCCCAGTCCCGTTCTTTCTTCTACTCTGTAGGATGAATTGTTATATTCTTTAAAAATCTCCAGAGCTCTGATAGAATTCCTGAGACTTTGAACATGTTAACAGTGATAACTGAGAAGCAGCAGCTTAAGTTTCTCCATATAGTTGCATTAGACAGAATTTTAGGTCTTATCAGAAGAGACTTGCATGACTCAACCAGCATGCTCTGGAACTCCTTAGGTTGCATCATCTGGAATGAAGACTGTATAAGGGAAATCTTGACAAATGAACTTGTAATCTTACAACAATACCCACCCCCTGTCTCTGGCAGTCTGAATAGTCCATCAGAAGTTAGGATTTTGGTTACCGTCAGCAAGAGTGCCTTTCTGCTGTTGGCAACAGCTTTAGGCTTAGTTCAGCAGCTCTGACATCCTGCCTCCTGTGTCTGTAGAATAAAATGATTTCTGTCCCTTCCATATTAGGGAAGGGGACAGAATGGTTTCAGAGCTGTAGTTGTCATTGTCAGTATAAAAAGCCTGGCACTCTTGGTTAATGGATTTCTTTGAACATCCACAAATTATGGATGTTCTCCATACAACTTCAGTGAAGCCCTAGCTATGTGGAATGGGTAGAGGAAGATATCCCGCCATTCATACATTTATCTTAGCATTTTTTTTCATTCTACGGTAAATAATTTGTGGAAGAAATGTTCTCTGTAATAACATTCCTGGTCTTCCCTCAGTGACTTCCTCAGAACCAGCTGACCATTTTTTACTCTTCTGTCCCTCCTTTATGAAGATTATGAGGAGTATTACTATTCCTCCAAGACTGCTTTTTCCTTGAGGACCTGGCTGCAGATAGTATTGTCTCATAAATGTCACTCATTGTTTTTTTCCCCCACTCACTGAAGCCCTAGGTCCAGTGTACTCCCAAAGACACTTCATGATGACAGGAGGGAGGACACCCGATCCTGAAAGGTAGAGAAGCAGTGCGATCTGACTTAGCACCCTGACATCCTTTGCAAAACAGAGAATAGCAGGGGTACATTGGGACACTTCAGTAACAGACTTAAAATAATGAACACCTCTCTGTGGTGTCCACTGACTGTCTGACTACAACTGGCGCCTTAACAAAAAATAGAAATTTTTTGAACCAGAAGCACTAGCAGGCTGAAATTCTGCTGGCAAGAATTTGGAAACACCTCCTGTACAAGAGCTTCTGTTACTGAAGACATTTGCCTTCAGATTGTTTGTCCAAAATCTAGTCTCCTATCGGTGCCAAGATTGCAATAACGAAAATCCTTACTCCTGATTTCATGACAGATGGAATTCCCCAGGTCAGACTTAGCCTGACTTTGGTAATTGTTATGTTCACAATACCCAAGCCTTGTTAGTGCACATTCTGAAGAGGCTATGTAGCAGGTAGTTTTATCTCGGAGAGAGTACAACTCTTAGTTGTACATAACATCCTAGGCTACTGGTGCGTAATCCCTGAACCACCACTGCACTGGCGTTAGAGAGCTGAAGTTTTTTTGAGGGCTCTATTTTAATCTCCATGAGCTTCAGTGATCTCCATGAGGTAGGCCACCTTGTGAGACTGTTGCTTTTCTGTCTGTTGCAACCTTCCGTGACAGCCATAGATCTTGGAGAAAATAAGGTTAGGCTAGGAGAAGCCTACATGGTAGAATTTGCAACTTTTTTTGTGCAGCTGGCCATGGTTGTTTTTTGTTTACTCATGGAACAAATCAGAATGATGTAGAAGCACATGTTCTGAATTTTTTGTCTCTCTGTGACTTACTACCAGTAAGCGGAATAGCAAGAACTAATCACGCTGTTCTCCCTAAATACCTTGGAAAGAGAAAGGAGAGATTATTATTCTTTGAAATGTTTGCAAAAGTTTTATACTACCCTTTTAGTATTATGTATAGTATTATGTAGTATACTACTTACACTTACTTACAGAATATTGGATGTGTATGTGGTTGTGTCAGGGAAAAAAAAACTAATGAAGATTTAAGGGAGAGCATGAATCAGATAGTACTTCTGTGACAGTGTGAGAGTTGACTGGACATAAGGTGACTGCCTTTGGGCAAGCAGCTGTACAATGAGGGGATATGTAATGAGAGTAAATTACAAAAGGTCAGTGCATCTGTTTCTGCCTTCCCAACTGCTCTTTGCACTCTCATTCTGTAGGCAGAATGGCAGGGGTCTAGTGACACCATTTCTGCAATCCCTATTTTTTTTTTTTCTTGGTGTGGCTGGACTGGACTTGTGAGTATAGTGGTACTTACTAGTAGCTTTTTCCTTTCTCTTTTGTGAGCCGTGTCCCTGGTTTTGTAATTTATACTATACTGGAAATGTTTGGTAAAGCATTGGACTGTATAGTAAGAAGGCAAACACTAGATACAAAGAACCCCCATTGTTAGAAACAATCTTCAGCTATGCTGTCTCCTCTAAAGAGGTGTGTCTACGTATCTCATACTCATTCTGTTTCCTACTGTGGCTTGCACATTTGCACACTATGTCAGAGCTTCTTACTGTTTCTGCTAGAGAGAAATGTTTAAATCTGATTTTTAGCTGTAGTTTGTCATCACTCCTTCAGAAATGCAGTAGTGGCTAGAGATGAAAAAAATCTTGCTGTACCTGTAGAACATATTAAGAGATTTTTTTCTCAGTCCCGACTTCTTTACTTTGATGTCTTGTGTGAGTGGATTATGAGGTGAGGAATGTTATTAACTGTAATTGCTTACTAAAGTAAACAGTTTTTGTTAACTCATCATTTGTCTGTAAAACTAGAAGTTCAAATCTCCTTAATATATTGCACAGTTAAAGAATCAGATGTCAAAGATGTTTAATAGTTTAATAAAGTAGCCTTTGGCGAACTGCAAAGTAATTGTTCGGTCACCTTGAGTTGAATTTTCTGGAATGAAAATTAACAAGTCGTTGGTCATCATTTATGTATAAGAATGAACTTTCTTAAAGGTTATTGTTGCTTTTTAAGTTAAGTAGTATGAGTCCCATGTTCTCTTCACATTGTTTTATGATTCAAGTCAGTTGGTTCTAGACTGGAAAAATAATAAAAAAAGAACCCTATAATTATGATACTATTGTTACATTTCCAGTCAGGAGTTCTAGAGATGTTATCTTTAAGCCCTGGTGTGATAGAGATTCTAGAAAATAAAGCAAAATCTAGAATATTTTAAATATATTAATTTCAATCTACTTCCCACCAGTTTTTGGTAGAGCAAGTAAATAAGAGTATCACGTGTTGGTAGCCACAAATACGTAATGGTGAATTGTGTTATTCTTACTTTGTCTTTATGCTTATATTAAAAGAAAGATTTCTTGTGTGTGATTGTTATTTTCACGTGATAGGTGCTGTGTTTGGTACTAGGTATGTGATTGTTAAATTCACACAGCTAAGTATCAAATCTGTGTGTAATTTGTTGGGGATTCCTTCAACAGAGGACACCATGAATGTAGTCATACTGCAAACTGGTTGTCAAACAAAGCCAGGCGCTCACCTGTTTTCAACAGACAGCATAGGAATTGCAAATGAATGGAGCAGCAGTCTTAACTCCACAAACAGCATTACAAATAGCAGTGGGCAGTCTGGAAATGTAAGTGTAAATAATTCTGGAAAAGTTACTACTAATAATCACTGTGCCAATATACAATGTTTATTTTACTTCTTAAATGTCTGGGGTTTATTTATTTGTACTTCAGCAAAAGAGAAAAAAACCCACAGCTATAGCAAATGTCAGGCAGTAATATTTAACTGGTACTTTAAGCCTAAATGGAATGTCTGCCTTTGGCACCAGATTTAACTATGTATTATTTGTGTTTTCTGTTCTTGTTTTTTTGTCTTTAAATGCAGTATTTTGAATGCTACAGTGAGGAACATAATTGTTAATCAGATGCACAACTGTAGGATTTAATTTACGTGTCTCTTTTCTGTAGGAAAGGTTTCATTAATGGAAGATCTTGCCTGATTCCAGCCCTCTTCTCTGCCCTAATTTGTTAACATTAAGAATGAATTGATGTCCTACCTGAACACGCTTTATACCTAAAGCTTATTACAATGGTGCAGTATATGCAGTGTGTTTGGTAGTAGAAGGCTGTTTGATTACAAAAGTGATAAATGTAGTTTATATTAGCAAATTTTACCAGTTAAGGATGAGGGAGAGGAAGGACAAAGATACATGGCAGAGCTTTTATTGTCTTCCTTTTAATATCAATTGGAATGGATACTGTTGTTAGATTTTATGTTTGTTGCAAAATAACATATAGCGATAGTGACATCTCTTTCTTTCCTGACTTGTGCCTTTCTTACCTTATTTGCAGAGTCATAAGTACATTTTATTCTGAGAATTTTCACTTTAGCTTTCCAGCACTGTTGATCTATGCTGTTTGGTTAGAAACCAGATAAAAGGACATATTTTAAAAAATGTTCAAAAGGAATTGCCAATAAATAGTGCAATTGTTAAAACTCCTGGGTTTCTTTTATGTAGCTTCATATTGCTGTCCTGTAGGTTGAGAATAAAGATACCAATATACCTGGTTTTTATCTTTGGTTTCCAGTGCAGAAGTGTGTTTCTGTATATGAAAGGTTCTGAGAGAGTGTCTGGTTTTTTATTTAGGAAGCTAATTTTGTTGTTGCCAAGGTTCTGAAGCTTTCAGGAGAGACATAAAAGCATCTCTTCTCTCAGAAGCTTCTTAGCCTTTCATGAATGTCTTAGGTACAGCTGAAAACACTAACTATTCTGATACATCTTCCAGCTATGGGGAATCTTCCATATACATGCATTTTTCTGTTAGTCATTAGGAGTTTGATGAACATTGTGTCTATTTTCCATTCTGTGTTCAGTGAGTCTCTGCCTGCACTAGTGTTCAAGTGTGAAAATGGAAAAGTTGACCCTGCTCCCTTCCCCATATTTCTACTTGAAGTTTTATTGCAAGTGGCCACCTTTTTTCTGATATTTGGCAAAATATTCTGTCTTTCACTTGACTTGCCTGCAGCATTGTTCAATGCGCTTCTGTTATCGGTCTTTCTGAATATTCAGTTCCTGGTTTTTCATTAGCAGGTTGGTCTTTTGTATTTCTTGAGGGTTTTTGCTAGCTTGCTTTCACCTTCTGCATCTGCTGTAAACTGCTTAATTTTAGTATTTAAATAATCAGTCTGTTTCCCGTCTTCCCCCCATTTTCTCTAACCCAGCAACTTGTTTACATTCATGGTTTGTGTTTTTCTCTCTGTTCCAATAAGCTCTCTGTCCTTCTGTCCCTTCCTTTGTTTTCATTCTCATCACTGTCAGATACTGGCTCCGAGTAAACTTAATTTTAGCGGGTTTTATCATGATGAAATTGAAATTGGACTTTCTATGCTTCTCTTCCTTTATGTCTTAAAAACAAGATCTCCTTCTTCATCTTCCAAAATTTATTTCACATATTCTGTTACAGTGCACTGGGAGAGTACCCTACTATTTTATTTGCTTCTAGGGGAAATGGATGATGTAGAATCATAGAATCAGAATGTTTTGAGTTGGAAGGGACCTTAAAGACCATCTCGTTCCAAGCCCCTGCCATGGGCAGGGACACCTTCCACCAGACCAGGTTGCTCCAAGCCCCGTCCAACCTGGCCTTGAACACTGCCAGGGATGGGGCATCCTGTGGATGGGCAACTGTGCCAGTGCTTCGCTACCCTCATAGTGAAGAGTTTCTTCCATCTAATGTAAATTTACCCTCTTTCAGTTTAAAGCCATTCCCCCTTGTCCTGTCACTACATGTCCTTGTAAAAAGTCCCTCTCCAGCTTTCTTGTAAGACCCCTTTAGGTAGTGGAGGGCTGCTATAAGGTCTCCGCAGAGCCTTCTCCTCTCCAGGCTGAACAACCCCAGCTCTCTCAGCCTGTCTTCATAGGAGAGGTGCTCCAGCTACTTTCATGGCCTTCTGTGGGCTCACTCCAACAGGTAGTGCTTGAGAGACCTAAACTCAGTTCTCTGCTTGATCAAAAGCAAAAAATTCCTCTTTTAGTTGTGAGCAGCTTGCTTAGGTCCCCATTTCTAGAATGTGGCAATACTGTTATTGCCAAATTCTATTATATGTAGCAATATAACAAATCGCCACATTTATAACAAATTATAGCAGACTGTAAATTTTATTGGAAGAATGAGTCCATTAAGATTCTGTATGATCCAGGTTGATAGTGAGGAAGGCTGTAAAACTGTTTTTAAATACATACCTTCTTATCTCACCTATACTGTGCCCTGTCGTCTTCATTGAAGTTGCTTCGTCAATTGGACTGCCATCAGTCATTCTTCTGCTTTATCCTTCCCTTACATTTCAGTCAGGAAATAATCTACTTTTCGGCCTTTTTTTTGGTAAGTGTCAGCTCAGTTTCCATGAAGACCTTCTACATACATCTATTTCTTTACTGCCATGTTCTGTCTTCTTGTTTGAAGCATCTAATATATTTTTGTCAGTCTTGTCACCTGATCTTTGATAGTACTGTTCTTCCTCACCCTGAGCTCCCTTTGCTTTGTACTCCACCAGTTGTATCATCTAAATGTACTTAACCTCCACAGTGCAGTTTACACAATGTGGTACAGTATTTCCCTTGACTGTAATTTTTCATTCTGATTAGTGCTACTTGTTTCTCCACACTCGCCATTGCCTCCTTTCTTTTTGTTCTGTTGCTCTAGCAAGTCCTACATTGGCTTTTGTGGTATACACATTTTTTTCTCATATTGCATCTGAGCTGTGAAGTGCCTCAGGTGAGATTTGGAGTCTTTTTATGCATTGTAGCAACAAATTCACTCACCTTCCCAGTCCTTTGTGTCTTCTTTAGGAGCTACATTTGCACCAGCAACCTTCAGCTCTTACTGCTTGTTCTTAACTATTACTACTCTTTTGTGCTGTGCTTGGTGTCATCTAATTGCCAGAAGGAGCACTCCTCCTTACTCCTTTTCCTACTACTCTTGCTTTTATGACATAAATTTCTTTTTTTTCAGCCTTTGTTTAACTTTAAGAGGTTCTTCTGGTAAAATTCATGTAGCTGAACGCCTCATTATGGGAAATGATAGTAGATTATTTAGGTTTATTGAATATTTGTGTGCGTGTAAGTCTTGAAATAGTGTGATCCATGTTTCAGATACATGGCTTGCACAATTTAAACTTTGATGCCCTACTTGGTTAGTCAAGTTGGTTGTTACCACTTCTTCATATTTGCTTGTATTTCCATTATTCTTTGAAAGTCCTTCCATGAATCTTCACCTATGTAATGTTTCATCATCCAGTACTCTTAAGCACCTGTTCTCCTCAGTCACTTTACTGTCCAGTCACCTTTGCTGAAAATACCTCTGGCATGCAGTCCTCTGCATCCCATACAGACGTGTCATACTCAGCCATGAGCTTCTGCCTTACCTGAATTTTATCCCTTCATTTCAAGTGTTCTCATTTATATTCTGCAAATATAATGCAATTTAGCATACCCAAATGGTCTTCTATGTTGGTTTTTCTCATAATGCCCTAAGAGTTGAAGTAATCAGGTTGTCTCAGTGCGTGCAACCATAGTCACAGTTGCTGCTTTATACACTTTCTCTAGCTGATTGATTAGCTTTCCAGTGTTATTACAGCAATACAAAATGTATATTATTATGATCGACTTTTCAGCCAAGGAATGCCAAGAACCTTATCACCTCTCCTTAAAACACACTCAGTCATGGTTTAGGGCTATACTGCTGATTTTCTCCATACATCAGGTCTCTTGGTTAGTGGTACCAAACTGCAGTGTACCTAAGTCGTGTGATGATATGGAGCAAGGCCTAGCTGTATGATAAAATCGGTCTGTAAATACTGTTCAAGTTTGTGGCACTGCAAAATTAATAGGAAAACTTGCTGTTTATTCTGGAGATGAAACAGGAGATATAGCAAAGATTAATTGCATTTATCAATTGTAGGATATTTATGTTAGCCATTCTAGTTCAAAGTGATAAATCATAGTTTCCTTTTGAAGAGTAAAAGCACAGAAATGTTGGCCTTGATGTCATTATGCCTGGAGTCTGTGATGTATTTAAAAGACTGAATATTTTCTTAGGTTATATGTTGATTGCAATGAATGGTGATGGGATAACCAGCGCCATCTTTGTTTATCAAAGATGTGTAAGTACTTGATCCTGTGTTTGAGTTAGCACAGTTAAGAAGACACTGCTTGTCAGCTCAGTTGCAGTAAAGATTGTGTGCCTTGATAGGTCATCCTGAATGCAGACTCAATGCTAACATTCTTTTGCCTTCATTAAGCCTCAAGTTGTCTTTTACTTCATAACTAAGATGGCTTGACTGTGTGCACAGGATGAGTTACCGCACTCATTTGGTAAAGCATAGTTTATTAAGCTGTGATAATGCAGCTGAGTTTGATTATGAGTTCATAGTCTAAGTCTTAACAATGGTGATGAACCATGCTTCCTTTACTGTGGTATTAGTGTTCTGAGACAGTGAGGACATAGGAAAGAAGCTGTTGGAGAGAAAAATTAGTTTTACAGCTTAATTAAAAATACCTACATGTTTCCTCTTCCTGTTGTCTTCCCCTCCACCCCTGACAAACATAGGCAAACATAACAGTACATTTAAAGCCACAAAATTTAACAGAAATCAATAAACTCAAGAAGCTGCTATTTTCCTAGGAAATATAACTAGTTTTATAGGTGTGTTTCCTCATTTTCTTTGTAGAAGTTCAGCTGCAAGCTAAAGCCTTGAGTAGGCAAGAACCAAGGGAAAGAATGTATCATTTGTTCTGCATGCTCTTTTTCTAAGCAGTTTAGCTGCGGTGAAGAATAGTGACAAATGATTTCTTCATAAGAATCTAAGAGGCTGAGATCTGTGCAGTTACAACATGATGAAGATGTGACCCTTGTTAAGGCAAACTTGACATCTTTTGACTTGTGGTATGCCAGAAATGTGTAGGCATCCTCCTGTAGCATTGAGCAAAGACACAAAGTTGAAAAAGTTGTTCATTTTGTAACCTTTGTGAAAGTGAGAGGTAATCTGAAATGTGTCAAAATGCAGTGTTAAGCTTAAAAATGAATCTGTTAAGATTTACAGCTGAGCCTCTGTAGAGTAAGGAATGTCACCAAATACTGGTCTTTAATTAAAGTAGACTATATCCTTAGGGCTTGAACCTTCCTGTGCTTATGTCTTTGATGACACAGCATAGCAGATTTCCATTTTTAGGAAGGACTCATTGCTGAAAAGTATTAAATCGGCTGGGCCCCTATCCCACACTCAGAAAATCAATGCTGCAAATTTGAAATTACATTTGTAGAGCAGTTACAAAGATCACGTTGAAGGCTTCCTCCACAGTTGAGGCAACTGTGTGAATTCTAGCTTCTGCTGTTTGTACTTCTGTCTTAATAAAGAAGACACCCTCCCCAAATTAAAAAAAAATTAAGACTAATAATTGGCATAGATTTTCATAGCATCAGCAGTGCAGAGGACATTGCTCTTATTGCACTGATGCCAAAATGCAAGTTCTGCAACACTGAAGAACAAAAAGTAAGCACTGACAGTTTGCCTTCCCCCCTCTTGCACTCTTTTTGTCTCTGATACTAATATCACACTCATCTTCTGTTAGTACTGACATTTGACTTCATGTTAACTGTGAATCACAAGTCCCTCTTGATACAAAATACATGTTCACTTACCATCTTGACATCAATACTGCATTAAGTTGTACGGCTTTTTCTAGTGATAGGTTTCTTGACATTTCCCAAATGTTCTTTGTATCTTACTCTGTGCAACGAGCATGAGAGATGCAGGAGCAGTGGTCTTGGGGGTATACTGTAGCACAGGGGTCCTTAAACTTTTTAAATGGGGGGCCGGCGCGTGGATTGAGTGGCAGGCAGTCATCTGCGGCTTCTTGGTTTCCGCCCCCCACAGCCCACGGCAGGGGGGTTCTGTAAATACCGGGAGGACGGATTGAGGACCCTGGGGGGCTGTATCCGGCCTGCGGGCCGTAGTTTGAGGACCCCTGCTGTAGCAAGTCATAAGGGATGAATGAATATTTGAGAATAAATTATTTCTTGCCATGTGATGGCAGTGTAACCTATCATGGTTTCTTTGTGCAGTCCCACCTAGCCTTGAGTCATAGAGGAGATGATGCTTAGAAGCCTGGGCAAAACCAAAGAGGGTCCTGATCGGTGTTGACATTTTGGGCCAGAGCATCTTCACCAGACTTGGAGGAGTCTCTGACAGAGGAAAGGAGTTGGTCTGGTAAATCCTCCATTTACTTCCTCTGCCTCAAGAATTATCTTTGATGACTGTAGGTAATGCCCAGAATCAGGTATTCTCCCTAAATACTACCTCCTCTTGCCTCTTGGTAACAGGATATTAGGCTGTGAACCCAACAGGGTCTTATTAGGAGGATAAAAATACAGTATAGGGGCAGATAGATGAAATCGAAGAATCATTTAGGTTGGAAAAGACCTTTTAAGTCCATCAAGTCCAGCCATAAACCTAACACTGCTGAGGCCACCACTAGATGTCCCTAAGTACCGCATCCACATGTCTTTCAAGTATCTCCAGGGACAGGTGACTTCACCACCTCTCTGGACAGCCTGTGCCAGCGCTTGATAACCCTTTCAGTGAAGAATTCTTTCCTAATGTCCAATCTGAAGCTCCCCTGGCACAACTTGAGGCTGTTTCGTCTTGTCCTATCACTTCTTACGTGGGGAAAAAAGAGACCGACCCCATATTACTACAACCTCCTCTCAGGTAGTTGTAGGGAGCAATGAGATTTCCCCTCAGCTTCGCTTTCTGCGGACTAACCAACCCCAGTTTTCTCATCTGCTCCTCACAGGGCTGGTGCCCCAGCCCGTGCCCGTCCCTGGGCGCGCTCCAGCCCCGCGGTGTCTGTCTGGGAGCGAGGGGCCCAGCACCGAACCCAGGGTCCCCGCTGCGGCCGCACCAGTGCCCGGCACAGGGGGACGGGCACTGCCCTGGGCCTGCTGGTCACACGGTTTCGGACACGAGCCAGGATGCTTTTGGCCACCTTGGCCACCTGGACACTCTGCTGGCTCATATTCAGCTGGCTGTTGACCAAGACTCCCAGGTCCTTTTCCACCAGGAGGAATAAATTCTAAATAATAACTTCAGACCAAAAAGAGTGACTTCTCTATAATTGTCTTGTAAGTTGAGGCTAGGTTTGAAATTGATTTTTTTTTTTCTTGCTTGTCTGTTTAACCTACCATGGATGTTACATGACCCACTTTCTTTTCCTGCTTTATTTGTTTGGGTTCTTTGTATCTTCTTTGCATGTAGAGTCACACAAATTTTGTGCTGCTGTGTAATCCAGTTATTAAAACTAAACTAACTTCACTTTTCTGAAAAATATTAAAGACACTGTAGAGGCTGTCTCTGTCTATTGTCATCCTGGTGGGCTCTTCAGAGATTAAGACCAAAAGCCCCAACATTCATGTAATCAGATAATGCTGCCTGCATCTTTGGGGGTTGAGCAATTGTTTTAGTTAAATATAGTTTTCCAAAGCAAAATACACAAAATTGTATTGTAAGCTCTTAATATTTACAGCTATATATACACGTTAATACCACCATTAATACCTGCTGTAACTAGAATAATCACATGAGTGGCACCTTATTGCCTTACCTAAGTCTACATACCTGATATCATCTAATCTTGAACAGTAACTGTGTGCCTCAAGCCCAGTACTTCTGGGTGAACAAGGGCATCATTTCCCTCTTACAGCTTTGTTCCTTAACAGTTCTCTTCCTTCCTCCCTCTTCCCCTGATCTTCATTAGGTCACAGTGTAGGAGAGCAACCATGATGTACGTGTTCCTGTGTCGGTAAAATAATCTGTGTTGCCTGCCTAGCTGAAAGAGTGGACATCAAATATGCATCTGAGAAGTATTCTCTGCAGATCAGGGAACTCATCCTTAAATTGAGTCAGTAGTTTATCTAAATTAGTACCTTTCTTTGGGTGTTAGTCTACCTGCGCTGTCTAGTCATTTTATCTTCCGTATATGTCTGCTGCACTAAGCAGTCTTGTGCTACCAGAAGTGTTAAAGGAGAAATTGACACAGATGTGGGTACCACTGGGTTTGCTTTAATCAGAACTCGGAGCTGGGCCACCACCTCAGTGAGTGACAGAGAACCAAGGGATACAGCACAGCTTATTTACATGTATCAAATCATCAGTCAGCATCCGAAGTTTTTAGGAGTTTCCTTTGGTCCTGTCAGTTCTGCAAATCCATCACCTGAGCCATAAAGAAGTTTTCAAAAATCTTCAGATATAGAACTGAATACTTTAGCGTGTTTTTATTGAGGGGAAAAAAAATTAATTTAGCTGAAGAGCAATGTGGTTTTTTCCTGGCAGTGTCCTTTTATTTTCTTTTTCTCACTAGCATAAAGAAAGGATTTCAGTATTTTGGAGCTGAAATAATGTGCAAACTTAGCATCGCCCTGCACAGGGGCAGTCCTCAGTTTTGCATTTAGAATCAATGGCAAGAGGAAGAGAATGTTGCATGTTGTAAAAAGCTTGTGGTCAAAACATGAATTCTTCAGCCTTTGAATTCAGAAGGAATTTTGTCAGAGCAAACCTTGGTTATCAATTTAATCATTTTTGCTGTGGTACCCACTCTTCTACTTCTGACAGCTCTCAGGGTATATGTACATTTCAGATTGCTGTGTAGAGAAGCTGTCTTTGGATTTCAGAAGCAACCTAATTCCAGAACTTCACACAGATAAGGTTGTGACAGGAGATGTCCTGTAAGGATAGGAGTGAGTGAATGTGTAGGTAATACTCTTCAGTGTTGGAGGTGAGTTTTTTCTCAACCTTTTTTGAGGGTTAAGACCTCATCTAGGTTCATGTCTGTCCTATACCTGATACACAAGAATTTGTTTCTGAAGTTCCTGCTCAGGAGGGGTGTTTTGAGGTTATAGTGTTCTGGGGAGAGATGTATCTCCTGTTAAAATCCTGATTTGCTTAAATACTTTCACATTCTTTGGAGCACAGAGTAAAATTAAGGCTTAGGGTTAACCCTAAGGTGAGAGTTTAAAAGTAAACTATATAGTTATTCTTTAGTCTGTCTGATTCAGTGTGTATTTTGTATTTAAACAAACCAAAACAGCTTTGGCAGAATTTCACTCCATTATTGTACTGACTAGTTCAGTTCCTGGAGAGCTGGCAGATTCTGTTCTGAAACAGGCACAGAAGGGGGGGAAATGTGTATCATCACCGAGTGTTCTCACCACTGAACTGTTCGAATAAATGTAGGATGCAACTGTCTATTGTGGGTCTGCTTACAAATTTAGGTTAAGAAAATTGAACAGTTTACTTAAGAAATGTAGAAACTAGCAATTGCCACAGTTTCACTCAAACATATTATTGTAGGATGCTGGCACCTGAGTTCACAAATTTCAGAATTGAACTTTTAGTAAAAAAATTGCCCAGACCTACGTACAGGTTGTACCTTCAGTTTAAACCTTCTACTTTAGAAGTTTAAAATTCTCTGAAAAACATGTAGCAGAACTAAAGATTATAAATTCAGTAATGTTTTTAAATGATTTAGAAATGTTAGTTTATTAATCAGTAAACATTTTAATATTGAGGAATCTCAGAACAGTCTTTTCAGATTTTCAAACAAGCACTGAGATGCTTTTTGCCAAGATCCTACTTGTCTTTTCCTTTTTGAACTGCTTGGCTTGATCTGGATGAATTCCTTTAAAAGTGTAAAATGTTGTATAATGCGTGCGTTAAACTGTAAATTAAGAAACAATATTCTGGTGTGTACAGATGCATTACCTGTCTGTGTATTACCTGTCTATGTATTTACAATAGCTCCATGTTACTTTTGTCATCTGCTGCTTTTTTAAGCTAATACCAAAAATATGTACAAATAAAACATTGTTAGTGTTGTATTGACATGACTGAAATTAATTTATAATTTCAACTGATCATGTTACAGGGGGAGACTATAGTTGTAAACAAAAAATATCATAGATTATGTTAGATACTGTTTTCTGTCTTCTACAGATTTCCTGTTCTTCAAGTCCAACTGTAACATCAAGTTTTGGTAGCAGTAGTTCTTTATCATCCCTTGGACCTCTTTATAGACAGAGATCATTAGGGAATGGCATTCTGTGTTCTGAGTCTAGCACATCAGGTGTTTCTTCACCAACATCTAGCTATCCAAAAGCACCAGGCTTTGAACGAGAAGATCAGGTATGTGAATAGTACGGGTCTAGAAGTACAAATGTAATCTTCAGTTAAATTAGATTCAGCAGAAAATGTCTGCCTCGTGTATTAGCGCTGGTTTTGGTAATTTAGAACACAGAGTTTGGAACCCTCTTCTTCAGTGAGCTAAACTGCATCAAATTACAGTTGTCACAGGCCAAGAACACTCATGTAAACAGTCATTGCAGCTCTGCTGACATGCAGTAAATTCTAACTTTGCAGGAATTAAGTGACTGTCATTTTGAGCCTGTGTTTCCAAGAACAGAGCAAGATAACAATGGAAAAAAATCATAGCTAGACTTGGTAGGATTCAGTTTTAATTGTTGTTGAAAGTTGATGGTGAAAGGATGAATTACTTTTTGGCTGTCGATACTATTTATGAGTTCCAGTCTTAGAGTCATTTCAGTCTGTTTCTTCTCCCACCTGCAGCTGCTCTCTCCTGGGACAAGTTCATTACTGAGACAGACACAGATGATAAAATATAACAAGCCTCTTGAGAGAGATATGTAGCATTAGCAATGAGAGGAGAGTGGTTGAAATAGATATTGGTGAGGAGTTACAATACTTTAGTCTGGAGGTGGGGAGAAAAGCAATGCTAGAGACTGTTGAGAGAAGGGAAGACTGATATTTTTCAAGGATATGAAACAGTTCTGGTAGCCTGTGAGAAAAAAGATGAAAGCCCAGTATTACCTGTTCAAGTAATTTTTTCTTTCTGTATTATAATACTAGTTACACTTCTAAATTGTCAGAAAGGACCTATACACTTCCTGACTAAATTGTCAGGAAGGACATATTTTAAAGAAGGAGCGTCAATGACACATTTAAATAAGCTGCAGCCAAGCTGATCAGCCGCCTTGCAAACCTGTGACTCGTTGGAATCGATTTCTGTAACCTGAGATACACAGAGAAGTGCAGAAGTAAAAGACAGAAAAAGCATGAAAGGCAGGGAGAAGTGGATTTTGTAAATGGTAGCTTGTTGTAGGTGATGGTAAGATCATTACTCTGAAGTTCTCCAGGCAAGGTTGCTTTCTGACATGTAGATAGATGTTCAGACAGACTATAGATTGGAGTCATATAGGTTGGTCATTGTGACAGAAAAGATTTCCATCTTCCAATGTAGAGAACAAGTGATCATTGGTCAAATACCATGGAAACAAGGCTTTTAGATGTCAGCTGTCTGCTTTCTGAACATGAGTCAGCAATGACTGGAAAATGGCGTAGCCATTGGTGAAGATCTGTTCTGCTGTTTTGGTCAGTTAATGAGTAATGTACTGCTGCAAATAATGGGTCTCGGCAGCAAAAATGTCATGTGCTTGCATTTTAGTGGCCACATTTAATCTCTTTAGAGAGAAAGCAGTGACAGACTTTGCAATAGATAAAAAAGTATCTAGAGTGGTGGGAGGCATATAAAGGAGAGTTGTTACTGCTAGAGAGATTTCACTATAAGGCACATTAGGAATATCCCAAAGGAAATGAGGAACAGACACAAGACTGCTCAAAGGCAGCAGGAAGAACAATTTTTTGCCGAAGGAGACAGCACCTTGCAGCGTTTACTGCAATTTGGGAAGTCACTGATAATTCTTGGCCTGACAAGAACAGAGATCCTTTGATCCTGCTCTGCAAGGAGCAAGGGGGCAAAGAGAAAGTGCTTAGAATTCCCTTGTATTTAAGTGTGTCATCTTAGTTTCAAAAGTTTAAAATTGTGTTCACAGAAAATCTGCCCTTTTATTTGAAGGAAATTTTGTTTGGTTGGTTTTGATTTTTGTATTATTTGTAGCATGATCACTTTAAGGGAAAATCAAGACAGTTCTACTCAAACATTTGGCTACCTCAGGCTTTTATCCCACCAACCTCTGGGAAGAGTATTCCCTATCCAGTGATTGTTGCGGACATGTTATTTCTGTCACAGCATAATGCTAACATGGATACTTAGTTTTTAGACCAGAAATAACTTGCATGTTTTCTGTTATGCATATAAATGGAACAATTGCAACTGCTGTTCCTTTTCCATGTGGCGATTTACTCTGTGATCATTAAAATTTAATACTCCATATGGGACTGCAGTAAGTGTAATTAAGTCAGCCTGTTGAAGATACTGTTACAGAGATGCCACTGAGCCTTCATAAACTAATAATATATTTTACAGCAATGACTCATTAAGTTCATGTATTACAGAGGTTTTCATCTTTCAGGCAAAGCATCGAAGCTTTCCAGCTGAGAATCAGAAAATAAATGAACAAGACAACAAGCAGGTATTGCCAAAAGCTAAAGATGATCAGAGGGCTGGAACACCTCTGCTCTGAAGAAACGTTGAGAAAGTTGGGGTTGTTTGGCCTGAGGAAGAGGAGGCTCCAGGGAGACCTTATTGCAGACTTCCAATGCTTAAAAAGGGCTTATAAGAAAGATGGAGAAAGACTTTTTACAAGTGATAGGACAAGGGGCAATGTTTTTAAACTGAAAGAGGGTAGATGTAGATTGGATATAACGACAGAAATCTTTACTGAGGGTGGTGAGGCACAGGAGCAGGTTGCCCAGGGAAGGTGTGGATGCCCCATCCCTGGAAGGTTGGGCCAAGGTGGGTCAGTTGGGGGTTTTGAGCATCAATTCAGGCATTTCATCTAGTGAAAGTTGCCCCTGCCCACAGAAGAGGAAGTTGAACTAGATGATCTTTAAAGGTCCCTTCCAACCCAAACCATTCTATGATTCTCTGGAGGTGTGTAGTCCATCTGTCCCCTTGTCAAAATAGGGTCAGCTAGAGCAGGTTGCTCAGTGCCTTCTGTAGTAGTATGTTGAGTATCTCCAAAACGGAAGACTCCACAGCCTCTTTGGGCAACATCCCAGTGTTTGGCCACGATCGCAGAACAGTATTTTTTATGTGTAAGCGAAACTTTCTGTGTTTCAGTTTATGCCCATGTTTAAAGAAAAAAAAAAAAGTTCATTCTTATGGTCATTACTGGCCTCAGCCTTGCACTATAGCTAGCTTTGAAATAGAAGGTTTCTGTGGTATTGGTAGAAGTCAGTAGCATAGATACTGCGCAACCACTGCTTGTTACACAGAAGGCAATGACAGGATGTGTTGATTGATTCAGTTGCAGTTAAATGTTTTCATTAACTAAAAAATTGGAGGGAATAGAAAAAAAAAGCAATAAAGGGAACTGAAATACTGGAAACTCTGCACCAAGTTCCTGTAAACTTTGTGAAGTTATTTTCCAGTTTAGAATGTTACATGGTTACAGACATTGTTTTAGTTTCTTATATTATATAATTTAAATACATGATTTGTATGAAAAAAATGTTCAGCTAGAAACAAGTACCACAGGTACAGGTCATTATATAACGTGATACGTGTGTGCTGTGTGGTCATGTTTCTCAACTATCTAAAGAGAAGATCAGTTTATGCACCAACCGCATTTAGGTTAAACGAGAAAATTTACAGATTAAAAAAAATAAATATGTGTATAAATGCATAATGAAATGGTACAATTCCTCAGTAGATACTTTCCTTTTGAAAAGATACATCAGGCTTCACCTAACTAATTACGTTTGTAGAGTGTATTTGCAAGTATTTAAATATCTTTTTTCTGAAAGCAGAATTCCCTCATATGGTAGTCATGTCTAGCCACACTGGAGAAATGCACTTGCTGGTAAATGATAACGAAAAATTATCATAATGTATTAATTCTGAGGGTTCCTCTGGCTTTCCTTCTGTTGGAATTAAAGTAACTACTTTTAAAAATACATTCTGTTCATTTAATATGCTTGTACGTACATTGGTGTAAATGTGTTTATACATACGAGGTTGTTTTTTTTTAACAGAACCATCTCAGTGTTTTTTCAGCAGTTAACCCACTTGCTTCAAGTATAACTTCCAGTCTGGCCTCCAGTGTTGGATCAGATAGTTCATCTCCTACAAGTGTCTATGCTATCAGTGCCAAAGCTCTCCCGTTCTATTCTAGCAGTAACACAATTGAATCAGTAATAGGTAAGATAACATCCAATTGTACATGTGTTGTTGCATTATTCAAGTTCTTTCTGTTTCAGCATAGGTTCAAAGTGCTTATTGTTGAAGGCATTAATGTTGTACACACATACTTTACTGTATGCAATTAAAAGCAATATCTGAAATTTTACTTAAATGTTCTCACCCTAAACCATGATTTTTCACAAGGTCTCCAATGGGATTGTAGAAATGAGTGGATGGGACATTTAAACTGGAATTTTGGCATGGGTATTGGCCAGTGATTTAAAAAAAACATGTAAAATCTTTGTAATGCAACTCACTGTTGCTAGAAGTAGAAGTGTTCTCTCCTCAGCTTCTGTTTGTAGGCTTATGAGATTATTACTTTTTTTAATGTTACCATAGCATGTGCAATTACAGATCTTAACGTGTTTGTGTGAAAACGAGATTTTTCTTCAGCTAATTCTGTATTCTCCAGTCTGGTTACTTGTATGGTCAGGGACAAAATCTTTTGGTTATACCATGTGGACCAGATCTGAAAGGGCACAAAGAGGGGGAGGCCTTGCTTTCTGGGTGCACAAGACAGATACGGGGAAATACTTACAAAATTTCTGTTATTAGCCCAAAGCCTTTCCCATGCTTCCAACCAGCTAGATTGTTTATGTGGGAAATGGTAAAAGGAGAGAAATACTTCAGTAATAATTAGACACCAGGAACTTCAAAACTGGTCATGGTACTCCTGCTGTGGTCTCACAGGGGCTGGATAGAGAGGAATAATCGCTTCCCCCAACCTGCTGGCTACACTTTTGCTAACACAGGCCAATGTGCTGTTAGCTTTTATTGCCACAGAACATGAGGAACACGTCATTCATCAGAATTCCTCAGTCTTTTTCTGCAGTCCCCCTTTCTGATCTTTTGGCCCTCAGCCTGTACTGCTGCAAGGGGTTACCCTGTCCCATGTGCAGCATTATTCTGTTTGCCTTTGTTGAACTTCCTGGGGTTTCTGTCAGTCCAGCTCTCCAGCCTTTTGAAGTCTTACTGAGCCGCAGTCCTGCCATAAAGTGTATCAGCTGCTCCCCTTAATTTAGTGTTATTCACAAAATTGTTGAAATTTCTGGCATTTTTATACTGAATGTGGTTTACTGAGGAAGCCGTGGCAGGAAATGTTATGCTTTGAA
The DNA here is from genome assembly GCA_035590215.1 of Microhierax caerulescens. Classification (NCBI taxonomy): domain Eukaryota; kingdom Metazoa; phylum Chordata; class Aves; order Falconiformes; family Falconidae; genus Microhierax; species Microhierax caerulescens. Next base: position 24,642,476 of record JAVJGJ010000047.1, on the reverse strand, counting down.
AACTGCTGTATTTCACATTCTGTGCTGTAAGTCCCATGATTACGGAGTTGCTGTGATTAGCTGGTGTACTTGAAGCTTTCTGTGTTTAAATTGATGTGTAGCAGCGACCAGGAGACTGCAGACAGTGAGTCAGCACTTCAGCATGGTAAGTTAGGCATTTGCTCTCTTAATATTTTCAGGAAAGAAACCTATGCAGAATATTGAGTAATGGGTCTCTTTCTGCAGTCTCACAAGCGTATAGCTTGCTTTCCTTAAAGGCTCATTTGATGATTTGTGTGTTAGATTTGAAAATAACTTTTAAATTATTTTTAAATTTCAGAATTAGAATGAGCAGAATTTTAGGTTTTATGCTATGCAAGTAATATAATTTCATCATCTTACAGTTAATATTTTAAGGTATACTATGGAATGAAATCATGTTTTTGTCAAGATAAGCATTGCTTCTGGAATAAGTAGAGGCTAGTTGGCTCTGACAACTTACTCATATAACAATAAAAATCATGGTCTAATTTCTGTATATCAAATATGGTGATAATTTGGTATAATTTTAAAATCATGATATACTGAACAAGTTTTGCAAAGTTGTTTAAACAGTGATATGCTATGTTTCCTGTGTCCCAGTGTGATTGTATTATTGAGCGTAAGAGACTCTTGATTCCTCTGAGTTAAACTATGCTTCTGCTCTCTACAGATGTTTTTCTAAAACAATTTTAAGTATCTTATGTTTGTTAACACAATATGAATCATAAAATACGTGCCTCATGTATGTATAAGTTAGTTACTTTACGGTAACAGCACAGATTTTGGTTTTTTTCCTTAAAATAATGTAATATACGTATAAATTCTTTTTGCAGAGTTCTGCTTTGTGGATATACAGAATGGCATTGAAAATAAACTGCTGCATGTAATCTGAATAGAGCAAAAAATTAAGACATTATTGTAGAACAGAAAATAACTACATAGTGTCCTTGTAGGAAGTGGTGGATTGAAGAGTTGTGAAAAAAGGGATAGAAAAAGAGCTGCAGCAAGGGAAGGGGCTAGGTCAGGGGTCCTCAAACTTTTTAAACAGGGGGCCAGCGCGTGGATTAAGTGGCAGGCAGTCATCTGCAGCTGCTGGGTTTCCCCTGCCAACCCCTGGTGGGGGGGTTCTGTAAATACCGGGGGGCCGGATCAAGGACCCTGGGGGGCTGTATCCGGCCCACGGGCCATAGTTTGAGGACCCCTGGGCTAGGTGATTATGGGAAAAGGGGATGAATGGTTTTGGATAAAGGATTAGGAGAAATGCAGGAGAGTTACATTAGCAAGGACTAAGGAAGCTTTGTCAGACAGTGGGGTCTGTAGCCCTTTCTGTGGCCCTTTATGTTACGAGGAGCTCCAAGCCCTCTCTGTCTGTTCCCTGAGCAACAGTCTGCAAGAGCTGGGGCAGAGAAGGGTGCAGGGGATTTGGGAATAAGCATATCATCAGAACTAGTATTTAGCACTGAGGCTTGGACATTATGTTGAAAACTGAGGAATGATGGCGTGGAAGGTTTATTGCTGCAGTCAAGGGAGATGGGTTCTCTGGTTTTGTTCTGGTAAAAAAAAAAAAAAAAAGCAGCAGCAGCCTAATCTGAGAACATAAAAGCTGCAGTGTGTTTGAAGTCCTGAAAATGAAAGGGGGGTGGCGAAAAAAGATAAATTAGGTCAGTAAAGTGTCAAAAGGAGACAGATTTGGAGAGGAGTAAATAGGGAATGAGCAACAGTGAAGGGAAACGACTCAAGTCGTACTAGGGATAAGGTGGGACCTTAACATTAGGGGACATCTGCCAGTCTGATACTCAGCCCTGTTATCTGTGTTAGATTCTGGCCGGACCTCCTGCTGGGATGTTTTGGTTGCTTCCATTGCTTTCTCTTGAATACTCCAGCTTGGGGATTTTGTTTGGGAGACTTGCCATTCAAGGAAAATGGGTGTGTCTCCGTTTGCTTCCCATGTGTGCTGTGATCTTAAGATGCTGTCCATGTTTTCTCCCTGTACTCCAATGACTTTCCACCATGTCAGGTGGAATTTGAGAAAGCTAGAAGGTATCAGAAATTATGCTTCAAAATTCTGGGTAATAAACAGTAAGGAGACATGCCAGTCCTTGCGGTAGGGGAGAACAAGTGTGGCAGAATTAAGACCTCATGTGAGGAGAATATGACAGGTTAATGATTTAGTAAGGGTGCAGGCTTAGATCTGACCTGCTATTTGAGCAGTATGATTTGTGTCAGCCTTGTGCTTTTCTGTGGCTTGTACTTGCATAGTGATATATTGAGCCACTTTACACATGACACTTTATTACACTGCAAATAACTTTGAATGTTAATAGCATCTGGGAGATGTGGGGAATTGCAAGAGCTTGAAAAAAAATAGTTTGTTTCCCTGTTGAAAGCTAATGATGGTGTTGAAGGTGGGATTTTAAAGCCTCTCTTTCAATCAATGATTGAGATAATTTTGAATTCTTTGAAATAAAGTGGAACAGCTTCACTTGGCGAAAGTGAGAGGGATCTCTCTCAGAACATCCTGCAGCTTACTGATGAGAGGTTTGCTCTCACAGGTGTATGGTAGCTCTGCACAAAGGATGTTGAGACAGGTTCACTTGTGAAGATTTATTAGAGGGTGGCATAGCTCATGGCACGTAATGGTGAAAATTATTTCCAGATAAATATAGAAGCATGAGAAAAGAGAGAGAGAAGAAAGAGAATGAGAAAACTGTCCCAGCAGACAAGTGGGAAAAGACATGACAGGCAGAGCAGACAAGCATCCTCTCTTGGGCATCCTCTCCAGTGCAGCATTTGAATCTCTCTCATCATAATTTTCCCATATTAACTGTATCAAACTCCTTATGGGCTCTTCCTGCTTGCAATGTTTCTGGTGTTAATTGGAGCACACTTTGGCCAGTGGATGGTGCTGCATGCTGGCTGGTTGTTGAGCTGTTTCTATTGCAAATCAAAAGTTACCATCAGGAGTAGGAGAAGAGGAGGAAGTATGTTCTCACACCAGTGGCATTCCCTGCCCTGTGAACCCACCATGACAGTGCTCTGAGGCCGGCTGGTGCCAGATGGTGAGCATGAGAACAGGGAAGGAGACATACTGTCCCAGAGGCTCTGGAAGGCACTACCAGAGCAGAGGAGTGGAAGGGCAAGATAGACAGCTCACAGTGTTGGAAGTGAAAGGCCCTTACGCTTGTGAAAGGCAAAGACAGGGAAGGCTCAGAGCAGCAATAGAGGTCCAGAACCTGGTATTTAATCAGGGTTTCACGCAGCACTTGCAGCCACTCTACGCCTTGAGTCATCAGGTAAAAGGAAGCTGTCTCTCCCCACCTTACTGTATTGTACAGAAGGGCTCACTTAGGCACCTTCCAAGAGAAGGTTATTGCTGGAAAACTTTGAAAACCCAGGGCGTATCTCTTCAGGCTAAATTGCAGATACAGAGAGCGCTTCCTCCCCGACTGCTGGACACCAAGCTGATTTATCAGTTCTGTTGAAAGATCAGGGTTACTGTTTGGGCACAACTCTGTACTGCTGAGGTTGTGTTGCTTTTGAGACCCAGACTAGTAACTTTTCGCAAAGAGTTGTGTTAACTCTTCAGCTATCTTTGTCACAGGCATCACTGTGTAGTATGTGAACTTTATTTCTTGACTGGTATTTTGTTCTGGACAGCTTAGGCAGCTTCCTGAACTGGAAGCTCCTGGACCGTGGAGTCAGGTAGCCTGGTCAACATTGGAAATGCCTATATGTAATAACATTGCACTGATCTCATATTAATGATCCACATAGTCCTTTCAGTGTCTGACTGGTAGCACTTTTACAACTGTCTAGTACTTCTGCCAAAGATTTTCTGCAGTTGACAGTGCCTAACATTTAGCACTAGGCTATGAGAGATGAATCAGTCCAATTCCAAGGGAATCAAGAGATTCCTTTTGGATTTTCTGAAAACTTTTACACAAGCTGGTGTCTTCTGCTTTTGTTTGTACCTTTTCAACTCATTCAAGCTTTGTGCCAATTTTTAATAATGATTTTCATAACATTTAAAAATTCTTCAGAAGTGATCCCTATCACTAGCTGCAGTGACTGGAATCATCACTTTCCTCCCTGTAAAATCAGCGTTTATGCAGACTTGTCTCCTGTCTTCATGACTCTGCAGTTGTTCAACATTAGTTAAAGTATAGGTACAGAGGGGCAAATTACTTAATTACACCTCTTTGTGTGCAGAAAAGAAGTTAAGAGGAAGCAGAGCAAAAATAACCATCTTCTAACACTTTATAAGCAGTGGACCTAGTAACAAGTATACTGATGAGAACTTTTTATTGACATTGCCCAGACATTTTAGATCAACATAAGCATTAAAAGGAAAGGCACTCTAACTGCTGAGTCTAAACAAAATATGTTTTTTTAATTTTACTTTATTTTAAAATATTGCACATTTTCACTTGAATATTCTGACATTCCTTAGATCTGTGTACCCTGATATATAAATTAGTTACCCCAAGGGTTACCTGTTGAAAGGGGCATTTACAGTGCCTTCCCTCAGGTATAATACCTGGTTTTCTTAAATAAGAATAAAAAATACATTTACATAGGTATCCAAATTTTATTTTTCTTCTTTCTCTGTTTATGTACATCTACGCACAGCAGGTGACACAGATTTGTGAAAAATCCAGATAGATAGCCACCTCTCCTTTATCCTCTGTTCATCTTATCAGCATAAAGAACTGTAATAGCATTTAGATGAAAGTTTTGCCTTTTAGAAAATAGAGAGGATATCCTTCACTGTGTGTCAATAGTGTGCTTAAGATGATGACCTAGATGTGAAAGGTTCTGTGAGGGAAGCACTCACAAAAACAGTCAAATTTTTGTTGTGGTTTAACTACACCTGGTAACTAAGTGCCACACAGCCGCTCGCTTGCTCCACCCTCACCCAGCAGGATGAGAAGGAGAATTGGAGAGGAATGTGAAACTCAAGGGTTGAGATAAGAACAATTTACTAATTGAAATAAAATAAGAACAATAGCAATGATAACAATAACAGTTGTAATGAAAAGGTGGAAGAAGGGGGGAGGAATGAAATCCAAAGGGAAGCGAGGAAAGAGAACCTGTGACGCACAGCACAACTGCTCACCCCCCCGCTGACCGATGCCCAGCCAGTCCCTGAGCAGCGATCGATCGATCGGCAGCCCCGGCCAACCCCCCTCAGTTTATATACCAAGCATGATGCCCCACGGTATGGAAATGCCCCTCTGGCTAGTTCAGGCCAGCTGAACCAGCTGTGTCCCCTCCCAGCTTCCCGTGCCCCTCCAGCCCCCCAGCAAGGCCTGAGAAAACAAAAAGTCCATGATGACACTGTTCCCACACCACATCCAATACATAGCACTGCACTAGCCACCAAGAAGAAAATTAACTCTATCCCAGCTGAAACCAAGACAATTTTCCTCATTTCAGCCATCATGACAGTTTCACGGATAATTCAAGGATAATTCATTGATACAATGTTTTGTTTAACAGGTTCTGCTTTAGATTTGCATTTTAACGATGTGAACGTCGCATCTATAGATAGAGAATTAGAAGATCAAGAAGGCAGTGACCTTGGATTAGCAAGTAAGAGGTCCATCTTATAAAATTATGTTAATTTTAAATACCTTTCTTACCTTTCCAAAGTTTTACTCATCCAAGTAGTTACAGACAGCAGAGACTTTGAAGAAAAGTCCTTAGTTTTGTTGCAGCTGTTTCACTTTGTGGTGTAAGGGGGTTGGTTGCACCGCTAACATCCTGTCCGTATTTTGTAAGGGATCAGTCTATTAAATATTTTGGGGGGTGGTTAACATGCTTAATGACTTGAGCCCATGGACATGATAGTTAATGGAAGGACTTAGATACATGTACTGGAAAGCATTATGCTTGGGCTTGACTGCCTGCATGTTGAGGGCTGCAATGTCTGACAGCAGGCAGTATGTGCTGTGGGGACCGACAAGTACTTCCATGGTTATGTGCTTGCTGAGAGGGGGAGTGAGGATAATTCTTGAGGAGAAGGAGCTAGCAACCTTTAGGTCTTTAATACTTGTGAGTTAGGGACTGAATATTTCTATGAATCTAACCTGGAATGAGCAATTCAGTTGAAGGTTGGGAAGTATTCAGCCATTTGGCCTCCTCTGTTGAACTGTTTCCTGACCAGGAAAATGCACTGCATCTATGCATATTTATTTAAGTAATTGCATGACTGAATATCCTTTTTTTTTAGTACCTATTTTTAATTATTGTAATTATTTTGGGAAATGATGAGCAATGCATTTGTTTGACTGAGTTATTATTAATTTTTACTTTGTTTCAAACTTGGTTTTCATAGAGAGTTAAGTACATTTGACTTTTAAAATCAGAACAAAAGCAAAAGTATATAGAGTAAAGAAACTGAGCTATGTGCTGTGTATGATTTTCAAGGTATGTGGTCTCACTTGCTTAACTAGTTAATGTATTAAAATAGCAATAAAATTTTTCTTAATTCCTTACATTTCCATCAGTTTCTCTGCTTGCACTAGTTGCTGGCTGTAAAAATGAGTAAGTCAAATAACTTTATCTGAAAAGTGTTTTCTCTTTCTTTGTAGCTGAGGATGAGGCCACTGCTGTGTAAAGCTACAAATTCTCTTTTCAGGCACTTGGAAAACTACTTCCAAGTGTTCCATTTAAAAAAATATTGTTGCAGTAGGAGATAAAGCTTTCTTTTTTTAAAGGAAGGTATTTGAGTATATAATTTAATTTTCATTTGATACATGTTTCAGAAAAATACTTACAGAGAGCTGTGTGTACTGCTTTGGAATAAATCTTTTTTTCTGGTTTTGTTTTTTCCCCCTAATGTATACATAGGTCAGAGATTACTGGGAAGTTCAGCACCTGTCAGTATTCCAGGTTCTCTTGTTCGTTCCTCATCTTTACATTCATCATCATCCCTTTCAGCCTCTCCACTCAGTTCTCTTTCACAATCGCTGTCTCAGTCTTTTGTCTCATCCACCACAGCTTCTCACCACCAGCAGCCTCAGCTTTTGAAGACAGAACATAGTATGTTAGGCACCTCAGCCTGTTCTCACAGCTCTTTAGGTAAGTTGAAGGCTGCACTTCATGTATTGTAACAGGGAACTAACTCTATGGTAGATAAGAAATGTCCAGTTCAAGGCTTTGCATGTTTCTAATTACTGGACAGCAAAGACTAGCTGTTGTAATTGATAGCGCGACTGACAGTGGAGTTATATGCGGTATGTGGTAGAAAGTTTGAGTGAACTCCATTCCTAGTGAAGGGGAAAAAAGAACTCTTGGAAGGGGAGATATTTACAGAGGCATTTGAAAGGGATAAAGTATAGCACTTGGCATACAGGCAGCAGTAATGCATTTTAGCTGCAGCATTTTGCTAAAGGATAATACAAAACAGAGAAAGAAAGGGAATTAAAATGAGTTATGAGCTTCTAGGAGAAAGGTTTTTTGTATATAAATGAATTCCCACTCCTCCTGTTGTGGACTGTAGTGTCTTATATTAAAAGCGGGAAGAAAAAAACCCATACAGTAACTCTCCTGAATTGCTTTAAATACTGTAAACATTTTCCAGTGAAATAATGTTGTCTTGCAGGTACAAATAGAATTTTTGCATATTTGGCACATCTGTTCTGTTCTGCATGTGAAACATTTTGCAGCAGAGTATGCAGAGTGATTATTTTTTCTGCCTTTGTTTTACAGGTTTAAATGGTGTTACAGGGAGCATTTGGGATTTTGTAACTGGGAATTTCTCTCCTAGTCCATCCCCAGTACTAAGCAGTGGCACTACCCCCTCAGTAAGTTCAAACACCAGTGGGAATGAATTAAGTCGAGTTAGACAGGAACTTGATGATGCCAAGAGAAAACTAAAACAATGGGAAGAAACTTGGCAACAAGTAAAACAGGTACACTAATTTATGGTGATTTTTTTTTTTTTAAACAAGCAAGCAGCTCCTACTGCTTTCCCTTTTTACAGATCTTCTTATCCTTAGACCCAGAGTTTTATTACAGTCTGTCAAAGGAATGTTTTTTCCATCCTCAAAATCGGTTAGCAGCGTAAAGGAAACTGACCTTTTTAAAGGGCATTTCATCTTCAGGAAGTTGATCTGCCTCTCTAGACAAGGACACATATACATATTCTGGGTAGGGCTGAACAGCAACATATCTTCATGTTTAAATAACTGAAGACATACATTCCTTCTTGTAACTCTTTCAGATGATAAGCACGCAAAAAAAGTAGAGGATGTCCAGCAGCTGTGGTCGTATAGCGTACCCGGACAGTGTCAACCCATCTCAGCAGTCAATCTGAGGTTGTTCATAACTGCTAGCCTAGAGCGTTTTCTGTAGGCCTTTCCTTCCCCTCATGTTGTTCTCTCTGTGATGAGGAGTAGCCAAGTAGCTGTACTAAATTTTGATACGTTTTGATGTCTCTTGACATTAAATTACAAATTTAACATTTAAAATTTGTTCCATTTATAAAGCTCCAAGAAGGCTTTTTACAGACAATTAACAGTCACATACCTAAAAATTACATTAATACAAACAAAAAGAGATGTTCATTAGACGGTAGGATAAATAGGGAAACCATTAAATTGACAGTAAATGTATTGTTAGGTCTAAAATTAGAGATTACCTGCATCTTTGAATGCTTTTGTATGTGGACTTCTGTTAGGTTAGAAAACATTGGTTTTTTATATTCTGGAAATGTTTTTCTCCCAGGCATGTGATGCGTGGCAGAAAGAGGCTCAAGAAGCAAAAGAACGTGCTAACATCGCTGATACAGAAAAACAACTTGCTCTACAGAAGAAGGAGGAAGTGGAAAATAAATTAAAAAAGCTGAAGGTGCAATTAGCTGCTTGTCTGTCTACTACATTACCTTATATGAAAAACTATGGAGATATAGAAAAGATATCCTTGCCAAAGCTTCGTTCCTTACAAAATCGATTGCACTTAAATTTAGAAACAATAGATGAGGTGAGTTTCTTCTTCTGCATAACTATTTCTTATTAATGAAACTGGCAGCTCAGTAACAGTTAATGACATATTTGTGCCAGGTTTCATTTCAAAGAGCCAGATTGCTCTTGGTGTTACGTCTTCCTTTTCTGGAATACAGGGATGGTTCAGGTTTCTCAACCTAATGGATTCAAAGTTTTTGATCAGCTATCAGAACAAACTACAAGTGATTCACAGGTATTCTTGGGGTGATGAAAAAAAAAAGACTTAAAGCCAGCTTTTACCCCCAATGTTTTAGACACTATCTAAATAAATAAAAACAGTTGCCCTAAATAAATTGCAGTAGTTATATGCTTTTCACTTCTTTAGAAGTTAAGTGAAGTTCCCTGCTAGGAGTTTGTGTCAGAGAGGCCAGTACAGACTTGGCGCATAGAATCACTGACATGAGAAAGGACCTCTGGAGATCATCCAGACCAACCCCCTGCTCAAATCAGGGTCAACTCAAGCAGGTTGTTCAGGGCCTTGCCCAGTGGGTATCTCCAAGGATGGAGAGTCTGCCACCTCTGTGGGCAGCCTTTTCCTGTGTTTGACCATCCTCACAGTAAAGAAATTTTTTTCTTGTGGGTGTGTGGAATTTTCCGTATTTTAATTTGCACCTGTTACATCTTCTTTCACTGGATACCACTGACAAGAGTCTGTCCCTGTCTGTTTTACTCCCTCCCATCAGGTTACACTGACACTAGTAAGATGCCATCTCTTCTCAAGGCTGAACAATTCCAGCTCTTTCAGCCTCTCCTCGTATGTCAGGTGCCTTAGTCCCTTTATCACCTTAGTGGCATATTGCTGTATTTCACCTTCTCTCAAATCCAGACTCAATTTCTGCCGAATTTTAGAGTGCTCTTCTGCTGCCAGATTGAGGGCATTTCTCAGGGCTTTAAAAGCTGGAAGTATCAGGTGCCACTCCTCTGAGCACACTGAGGAAGATGATAATGACTGTGCACTGCTCCAGGCATGATACTTCAAACCTTGCTGGGCACAACTTGGTTTCACATTGCTTTCTCCCCTGCAGTTACAGAGGGCAGTGATATCACATATGACACCAATTCTTACTCTTTTGTTTCAACGGTGACAGCACTGCTCAGACAAAAAAAAAAAAAAAAAAAATTCCTTTCGCAGTGGGGACAGTCTGCCATATTCTCGTACTTGTTTGAGTTCAGCAGGGTCTTCTCTTGTCTCATTTCACCTCCTGTCCAGTGCCATCTGTATCAGTATGAACTACAGCCTTGAAGAAAAAGCCAGGTTGTCTTTAGAAGAGTTTAAAACATAATGTAAGTCTTTGTCAATAAAGAAGGTGGATTGAGGATGAGAGTTGCTGGTTACCAGGCTTCTGCTATCAAGTGTATGTACAGGATTCTGCATGGGATTATAAAACACTATTGTTTTTCTCCAAAGGGATTTTAAAGAGGCGCAAGAGAGTCTTGGGATCTCTTACCAAAAAAGTCATTACATTCTGGAATGGAAGTCATTTTGGCTAGGCCGCAGTGATCAGAACCATTACAACTTTTTCCAGCTCCTCAGTTTCTCAGGTTTCCTTTACCACTGTGGCCTCTTCTTACCTAGCTCTTCCTTCCAGGAGACAGTTGCTGTCTTAGGCGGTGCCACACATTGCATTCTGGGTTCTTTTAGTTTGAAACGTCTTTTCAAAAGTAGCATGGCTTTTAACAACTTTTCAGTTGTACTTGTTCCTTAATAGCTTTGGAATCATGGCAAATTTCATTGAGACATTTATTTGCAGTAGTAACATCCTCCCCCAAGTCTGTATCAGTAGCTTTATTCAGTATTGCACATTTGGGATTCTTCTGTTTTGTTCTAATTCAAACATCTCCCATGGCATGAAAAAACCCAACAGTGGTTTGAAATGGCAAAATGAGGGAGTATATGACAATGAAAAAGGCTTATTTCCTTGGTTTTGTTTTTGCTTGTTTGCATTGCTTGTCCCAATTATGTAGAAAGATTTCAGTCCAGAGGTTCAATCCTAGTTATTTTCCTTTCTAAAAGCACTTACACTCTCCAGATGCTACTTTAAAGGTTGCCTGTGCTCTGATCTTATGACTGTCAGTCCAGCTATCTATCATACAAAACCATTGTCATTTGTGTTGCTAAATTAGAAGTTTATTTGGGACAGTTAAGTGTAAAGCTGAATGCAGCTGTTTACTTTGGAATAATTTTTACTGAGTGCAGTGATCTTTTTTTACAGGTGATTTTTCAGCTTCAGTCAAAGAAGTCTATCGTATGTCAGGAAGGTGATTGTAGCATTATCCTGAATTCATGTCAACAGTATGTACTTTGCCATCACTGTGCAGCTGCACAAGAAGAATGTTCCTGCTGCAAGAAAAAAAATAATCTGTGGTAACATGCAGGCATAGTACTCATATCATGTTCATGAATTAAATAATTTTATGGTTTTGTACTTTGTGTAAGAATTATATCACTCATAATTAATCCACTTAACAGTGCTAGACTGATTTCCATTTTGATGTCAGAAACTTAGTTGCTTTAAGATAGAGAATAGGGCTTGCTCACGTTTACATATCAACCGCAGTTATTTGATGAGGTTCTGTAGTCTTGAGGTTCTTTCATTCCCCCTCCCAGTCCCATCACAGCCTTTTCAGACTTCCACTTACATTCCTAGTGCACAAGCCACTTAGGTTCATTTGCACTGTAATCACTTTGTATAAATCTTACCATAATGCCTGAATGAAGTGTTTATACCTGTTATTTTCATTAAAAGAAGATGGATGCATAGGGGATACGTAGGTACAGTAAGTACATATTTAACAGTGCAAATGGTCCCTTTGCCACGTCTGGTGTGTGTAGAAACGCTAGAGCCAGTATTTTGGACTCGGTCTAACACTATGTTTACTTGGATGCTTGTAAATCTCTGATTAATGTAAAAGCACTTTTTAATTATTGTGTTTTGTTAGAAGATACGTTGTAAATTGCTTCAGGCTGCTTTCTAGGTCTTATGTTTATTTTTTAATATGCAATAATATAATGTTATATGTGTACTGTGAATTTAAAATATTTCACATGGTTTTACTGTTAAATCACAATATGATTAAATAGAAATGACAACTTATCTATAGTTTTTTTACAATTTATGTAAACTACATACTGTAGTATTTATAAATGTACCAGTGGAGACAAAAACAGGCACATAAGCTTTCATATTCAAAGACACGTTTTCAATTTTGTGAAACAGATCAGTTTTAGTAAACAACTGTGCAGTTTGCATAGTTCCCTCAGTTTGGGTGTTTGTAGTCTTACAGGTTTTTGTACATCTCCTAACCTGCGTAGTACTTAACGGGAGCAGATATGAGATATATATTATTACCAAGTGCCTATGCCCAATATCCTATAAAATGGCAGAAGACATAAAAAAAGAACTTTGCAAATAATTTCTGTTGCTTAATTTTGTATTGAACAATTTGACAATAATTAGAATACATCTTTTGCTTTTATAAATAATTCAAAACACACTTTTTCAGTAATGAACAGAATTATTTAAGTATGTAATGAGGCAGTGGCACTTTGAGAGTGATTCTTTTAAAAGGTGGTAATATTCTTACTTCATCCTGGTAGTTGAGAACATGCAATTCAGGAGAAGTTAATTAATTACTGCATGCTAATACTGTGTATTTTCACTTTTCCTACATGGAATAATTGCCTGCATTACTCCTTTCTCTGTTGAATTCAGCAGGTGTGACACTAGTACAAGTTAAGATTGAAATGACCTGCTACTGTGTTACATGATTTGTATCCATATTACTGTATTCAGTATGGAAAGTGAGTTCACACAGGCAGCAAAGAGTTAATCTATTTAAAGTTCAGTCATGCTAAAACAAAAGCCAAGATATATACTAAAATCATTGTTGTCTAAACAGAGTTCTTAGAACTGCGTCAGCATTAAATAAAGGGCCCAAGCCAGCAGTAGTGAAATCACTATCATGGTTGGGTTTTAACGTTCTTTGTACAAAGGCTTGAGTTAGCAAAAAATCATTATGCATTTTCTGAGAGAACTAAATGTATAGACTTGTCACTGCTTTCCTAAGACATGTCAATCTGCAGGATCGTTGGAGACCTTTCGGGAAGGGAGAAGGAGGATAAAATATGAAATACATTTCTACTTGCTTTTGTTCCAGAGTTTTGTCTGAAGATCACTTTAAAGAGCAAAGTTTGATTTAATAATGTGATTTTGTTGACTTTAACAGTTTGTCTAAAAGGTTTGTACTGAGAAGAGTATAAAATTGGACTGTATTTGCATTTTCAAACACACTTTTCTGTCCTAAAATAAGATACTGCCATTTTAGAGGTGTAGCCAGCTTTGGACTTCTAAGTAAAGGAACTTGGATCACCAAGTTTGGCTGTAGGTGTTAATGTATTTCTTGCATATGTGCAGTCTAGAACAAAGACTGAGTTTTGAACCTTAACAACATTTTGGACTAAAGCAAACTTAGTTATGTAAGGGTTTGTTTTTTTTTTAAACAGCGAGCAAATCAAAGACTAATGTGAAATTATAGTTTGAAATTATTTTACTTGTTTTTCAAATAAGCAATTATTTTTGGACACCAGTTTACTGTGTTTATCTAGTGTTGGACAGCATTCTGTAACCATTTTGCTTACAAAAACATTTAGAAATATCTTAGTGAAAATTTTTACTTTGCTATGCCACATTGTGCTGCCCACATGCAAGACATGGGAGTGCGTTTGTGCTGTCCTTCCAAAGTTGTAGTTGCTCATGTGTATTTTAGTGCATTTGCCTATGCTCTAGGGCTAGATTTTGGTTCTTTTTTTCTTTTTCTTTTTCTTTTTTTTTTTTTTTTTGGTAATAACAGGCGATTTTCCTAATCTTGCAAGTGCAACAAAACTGGAATGTAAAGGGCATTTGCAGTGTGAATCATCACATTGACACTCATAGTTTATTTGTGCTGCATTTTTAGAGGCAGTGAACTAGTATGTTTACTCTGTTGTATGTTTTGTATTTTACAACAGGTCTTGAAAATAATGGTGTCTGTCCTGTGGTAATATCAGTACTGAAAATGTTGCAGGTGTTGCTGTAAGTTTCTTTGGTGCTGAGTTATGGACACATTTAAAAACTATCAACAAACCATTTTGTGGAGGAGAGGAAAACACATACCAAAGAAACATACCTATTCATGAAATTCACAGACTGGGCAGCTTGCTATAATTGTAGAGAAATTCTTTGGTAACCACTTGCACTATACATCATCATTAAGACAGTTGTTCTCTTGCAAAATTATTTTTGTGAAGAATTACGGAATACTTTGCTTGTATCTTTTTAAAGCAAGTCAACTACAAATAGCAATAAATATGTGCTTTTACACCAGTACTTTAAAATGGAGGATAATAAAATATATACAGTTGACTAGAGACAGCTATTTGGAAGAAGTCAGAAGTGACACCTGACCTTTTTAAGTACTCATCTTTGTACTATATACACCATCGAGAAACTGGATACATTAAAATTACATTTTTGAAAGGTTACAGTACAGTAATTTGCTGAATTCACAAACTACATAAAAGCAAACTCAATAGATTTTCAACATTTATTTTGGTATCTGACAAAGCTCTGTGTTAATTTATGTAAGAATATAATTTTTAATGTGAATCCCATTATGTTGTCATAATTATTTTAGCCTGGGGAATAATAGATTAAAGTTGTGATTTCTCAGGGTTTTTACAGTTAGGAGCTGTAATTTAACCAGAAGTATGCTAATAGATCTGAAGCTGCACGTTATAGGCTTATTATTAGTCGTCTTTGAATAGCAGATTCATATAAAAATTCAAAGATTCAAATAAAGACATACTTGTTTTGTTCTATACTGCCATTCTGAGTATCCTAGTATTAAATATAAGTAGTAATATTATTACTGTCACACTGCGCTTGTGTAACTGTGGTCATCAACAGACCCTATATAAATTGGTAATTTTTACTCGTATTAATTTATGGAAGCTGTTAACGTTTTGATTGTACAGACAAATGATTTTGTGAATGAAATTGTTCTTAATACAAAACATTATTTATAATGCATACTCATTTACTTGTAGTGAACTGTTTAAAATTGTTAACACTTGTTAAAACTTTTCTACACTGTAGCATTTATGCAATGGTTTACAGAAGTCATGGAATTATTTTTATTACCAACATGGAAATAAAATTTTGAACTTTATTTCTGAGCCATACTGTGTTTAGAGACTCAAAAATGGCCAGATACGTTTTCCTCTGCGATCTAATTATGGCATTCCTAACCTTTTCAGGCTTTCAACCACTGGGATTGGCATTTACTGTCTGAGTGGAGAGAGGGGGCAAAGTAATTAAAACGTAATCACTTTTCCATTCCGTTCTTCTCCGTTCCCCACGTTCTAGGAGCGCACACGACACATTCCGGGCTCGAGCTGTAGCCCTACGCCTGCAGCGGCAGATGCTGAGCAGCCGCACCTCGGCCCCGCCTCGGCCCCGCCTCC
>JAVJGJ010000047.1:24557180-24607254 GCA_035590215.1 Microhierax caerulescens | reverse complement strand
CAGATGTCCGCTGCAGCGGAAGCGGCTCTGCGGGGGCTGTGCCGCCAGCGGAAACGGCTGCAGCCCAAGGGCCCCGGCGGAGCGCGTCGCACGCCTGCAGCAAGATGGGTCACTGCCTGGTGGGCGGGTTCACACTCGGGTAGAGCAGCCACTGAGGGGGAGGGAAGCCCCTCTCACAGCGAGGTCTCTTTGCAGCAGGTTCTGGACTGAGAGGAGCTGGGGGTGGTGGAGATGGACGTGGCCGGGATAAAGCAAGAGGCTGTATTGATGAAGTCATGTGATAGATAGTGTGCTGTTTGTTCATCAAATTCTGTTAAAGACAAGTACATTGCCACATAAACCAGGCAGGCCGCATTATGTTGTTACATTGTGCAAGGCCAACTAACCCCAAACGCTTATCTAAGTGAACATGACAAAGCAGAATTGTGTGTGTTGTCAAAGGGACGAAGCAGAAAGTACGAGGAGTTTGTGACGCGAGGAAGACCAAGGCCTTCATCCCCATGATCACCAGGAGGGTATAAAAGAAAAAAACTTTCGGGAAGTAGGTGCGTGCCGTTGGTGGAGTTGAACTCCCCGGCTGCCCAGCACTGTTTTGCTCGTTGCCGCTTGCTAAATAAACAATTGAAATTTTAATTGGCTTTGACTCATATTAATTTGGGAAACTAACATATAACAAAATCATACCCAGCTTCTTCAGTTAGTAAACAGTGTAAGTGGAAAACCGGGAGGTCAAACACATGCAGAAATTAGATCTGGTGAAAGATTTTTTCCTTATGCATTTCAGCTTCTTGGGAGATCCTTACATCAAGTGCTACACTTAGCATAGAAAGGGAGGACAAGCTGTAAGGATAGTCTGGGCACTCTTAAGGGTGTCAGCTACCATCACCTAGTGAGTTCTGGTTAGGAGCCTCCTGGACGTGCAGGGGATTTGAAGGGAAGTGAAGACATTTCCATTCACTCAGGAAAACCCGCTGGTTTGATCATACGCTGGGTTGAGGTTTGCAGCCACACCTTATAGATTCAGCCACACCATGGGAAACCATCCCCTTGAAGCCTGCACTACTTGGAAACCAAACACTTTACTTTCTTTGGTGTCAATGGTGAACAGAAGATCTTTGTCACACTGAGGTCTTTCCCTGCTGATCTAAGGGATCTGCAAAGAAGACTGTTTCCAAGGCTGATCAGAGCTCAAGACTGAAACTCAGAAGAGCTGAGCTATTAAACAGTAGCTGCTGGTCTCAGTCTACCATGGAAAGCGTTTCCTTCTCTAAGCCTCTCTGACAGGCAAACATTGCTCTGCTGCTCCACGTTTGAGATTAGGGTAAAAATATGGTTGGGATTTTGTTCACAATTTGCAGAGCAGCTTACAGAGAGGGCATTCCAGCATTCCCTGAGACTGGGATGCATTGGAGCAGGCTGTTGAATCCACTAACACACAACCTTATTTGCTATCTGTCATGGTTCAGGTGGCTGCAAGGTGCTAGCTAGGCATGGGCACAGCATGAGGAACACCTCCTAGGGGCATTGCTTTGAATAGAGACAGGCTCAGTCTGTGAATGGTTATGCTTTCCAAGGGCTGTGCGTTTGCTTGTACAGCTTTGATCATCTTCAATACCTTGTATTCAAAGCATGTGTGGTTTAAGGACAAGATCCTTAGAGGAAATGAGAGCTCTTGCTTCTGGGGACCAGCAGTGTGTATAACTGCTATTTGGGTAGCTAGAACATGGTTTCCAACAGCTAAAACAGAGTTTAAATCTGAACCTAAATCATTGAGAATCTTCAGGAATCTTCCCTTTATTCTGTGGCTGAATCACGAGAGGGTGTGAGCCAGGTCATCAAAAGAAAACCAAGATAAAGCAGTACATTAAATGACAGGTTAGACTCCAGGCAATAAAGGTAAAACCAGTAGCAGTAAGTGAAAGGCAGCGTGATCCAATGATTAGTTGACCAGTGGGTGGCTAAGTCTTATGAGGGTAGCTGCGACTTCCTGGAAGTGTTGGACTTCCCATGCTTACTCTATGCAACAGACCTGAATGCTCACGATAGAAAACATCTGCATGCTCTGAACACGTGGAAGTCAGGCTGAGTCCATAGTAGAACCCTGCACTTTGGAAAACCTTGAACAAAATGAAAGATGAAGAAATCCCTTCAAATTCACAATCAATCAATCAATAAACTCTCTGGAAAAGCAGTAGCTGCCAGGCAATAGGACGATGTAAGAGAATCCTCTGTTTCCAATACATGCTTTCCATCATGACAGCAAATGCAAATTTTTCGGTCCCATGAAGTGCATTAGGACACCTAAAGGGTTAATCAGGGCCAGTATATAGGAATCACTTCATAACAAAAAAAAAATGAGCATTCTGCATTTTTACAGAAACCTTGCTCTACCAGTGACTTAACAGTTCCTCGTTTTTCTGGTATTCTTTGTGCTGATAATTCTCTGTAAGGCGGGAATGAGGACATTCAGTGATCATGCACACAACAGCAGAAGGGCTGCCTCTTCTGCACTTCAAGCTTGCTGCTTTTGGGTCGGATGTGGAGACCACTGTGGCCTGGAACCTGTGGCGTTGCACTAGATTGATAGTAAGGAAAGTTAAACTTTCACTGTGGAGCTCAAGTTTGCCTGAAGGGACACTCAGGTTTCTGTCAAACTATGGTATTTGAAACAGCACCACTGGCAGGAGCTGCTTAAGAAATTGCAGTGCTTGGCTCATGTGTACACTTTTCTCGCACCATCAGACGTTTCCATGTGCACAGTGCTCTGGGCCAGATAGTCTACTCATTCCTTACTTCAAGCAACCTTTGGTTTTGATTTCAGCAGGTGTTTTCCTGAGGAGGGACAGCAGAGATAAGGGGATACTTTTTCTGGTGGATGAGTTACACCAGTATTGTTATACCAGAGGATGTTTTTCACTTTCTTCCAAAGCGCTCAGTAGTTGGAAGCATTACAAAATAGATGGCCTGGGAAATTTGTCCGAGTGTTCCAATTCTTGTATTTTGATGAATTTAACATTGGAGAATTACCAGTATCTGTCTGCCCATACTATTAAACTAAGTCTTTTAAGCTCCTGCAGGACAGACATTTTACCAAAATGTTCACATAGGATGGATCAACTTCTAAATGTCTTCACACTGGATTTGGGATGCCATGGCTAGCTTTTCTCATTAAGGAGTGACGGGTAAGGAAAGGCTGTATAGTGAAAGAATCAGCAAATCTGGTAAACAAACAAGGGGTGTGAGGGAGATGGGAACAGATTTGTATCCACCTTGTGATGAAGATGTGTTGAATCAAGGTTTTGTGGTGAAGAAAGGTGAGAGATTTGAGATCCTATTTAAACCTGTGTCAAAATTGATACATTTTAGTTGTTGGTGGGGTGGCCAAAGCAGATATGGGCGACACAAATCAGCCCCACTTGGACAAGATCAAAATCATTATAATGATGTAAATATGGAAGACTCTTGATGTAAACAAGACCAGAGCAGTACTTACTGTCCTCCTATCTGATTGAGGCTAGTGTGGGATATTTCAGAAATACAAAATCCCAACCACATTCTCAGGGACAGGCAGTGAGTCAGGAATGTGAAAGCCCAGCAGACATTTTCTCTTCTGTTCCTGTCATTGTGAGCAGCATGGGGTGGCAGCCAGAAAGTTAGCAGATCACTGGTCTAATAGGATGCATCTGACATAGAAAATGAAAGATGAGCCTTAGGTTCAAGATGTATCCTAGTTCTGTATAAGCACTCATGATCTCATTTTTTGGTTTAACTGTACTAGTACTGCAACAGTATTTCTGCTGTTGAAAGGAAAGAAAATGGCATTACCCTATGTGTCTTATGCAATGAACAACCTCCCTTCAGTTCCATTGGGACTAAGGAACTGGGTTATCCAGTTTATGTTTCAGGTAGTGATAGATTATGTGTTGCACGCTTGTTGTAAGTAAAGTATCTGAGTTTCTGCTAGTCTGCGTAATCGGCTGAAATACATTACCAGAGAGCCAGGAGCCCCAGCCCTAAACTGCATTCATGCCTATGCAGTCTGTCAGTGTCTCTGACTATTGCTGTGACAGAGGCTGGAACTTTGCTAATAGTTAAAATGCTTTTGAATTAGAGCAAGTAATGGAGGGAGGAGGAGCCTGTCTGTACAGATTACTTTGTTCTTCGCGGCAATTGTCAGAGCAGTCATCCTCTTTACAAGGAAAATTACATGTAACAGGGTTATTAAATAGGATTGGTGAATATTTTTCTACTAAATCAGGTTTTGACAGAAAATGTGGTTCTTTATGGGAAACTTTTAATTAAAACAAAATCTGGAAGACATTTGGTTGAAAATCAACATATCACAAAAACGGGTGTCTCCCATCTCCTCTAGGCATCAAGCAGGAATTTCATCTTCCATGACCCCTCTGAAACTCTGCCTCTTGTTAGTTAAGAGCAGACTGCAGTTTGATATGAGAACTGTACTGCAGCATGAACCTGCACTATTGACATGGTGACAAGGATGAGAACTCCCAGAAAGTGCAATAATGGCATTCCCAAACATATTGGATCAGATTTAGCAGCAATATTTCAGTTTTATATTTCCCTTTTTCTGGAGGTTATATTTTTCCACCCAATCAATTGTACTGATTTTCCCAAGACCAGATGGCAAGTTGGTGGCAGCACTGAGAACGAAGATCCCCTCCTGTCTTTCTGTCCTTTCCAACCTCTAGCATCTAAACGAGATGGCCGTCACTTGAATAACATAGAAAAATAAAGTGGACAAAGATCATTCATTGTTCCTGTGAGAAAAAAATTGCCTAAAATGCATCTCCCTGATTCTTTGTGCTAGCTTGTGTCCCGTCCTTAAAACAGCAGTGGTATAACTAGCTTTCTGATGTATATGCAAATTAACTGATAAATTAACTGCTTTTTGTTTATCAGTACAATCCTGTTGAGTCATGGCAGTTCAGAGTGTAATTGCTTACATTTTGCTGTTAGCAAGAAACACCTACTCTTAATGTCAATAAAACTTCTGTAATAAACAGTAATACAACCACCAGTTGCTTATACTGCTGCTGGGAAATTAAAAATTTACCTTGTGATGGCAATATGGAATACGCTCAGTCTATACCCTTGCTTTACAGGAAGGCAGCAAAACCCTCACAGATCCTGAGAATGTATCTTCAAAATTTCATTTCCAGCTACTAACCTAAGGATAAGTGTAGTTGTGGTGACAACAATTGCTATAGCTACGCATCTCATTACATTACATATAATAAGTATCCACAGGGACGGCTGGATTGCTGGAAATTGAAGCCATTAGCTCTCAAATGGAAAAAGCAGTAGCTTCATCACACAGCATCACCAGTTGGATGTCCAGATCTCCCCTGATAGCAGAAATCTCTGTTGCTACAGCTACAGTTCCCTCTGTGGCTCATTGCAAGAGAAATTTCATTTTGTTTTATCAGGACAATCATAAGTAGAATAAAGCAAGGAATGACAGAGAAAACCTAAGGCCTTTCTGCATGTGAAATCAGATATCTTTCACCAAGCCTTGAACCTCCACAAACTGTCCTACAAAACAATGTGAAAAAAATACAAAGAAAAAGGTGTCATATCCACTAATGCCACAAGGCCCAGTTAATAATGTTCCACCTACTGGGTCAAGATATAGTAATATAGTCCAAAAGGCATCTAGCTTGCAGAGGCTTCACTACCCACTAAAAAGAAATGCAGTTGTAATCAGCAAATACTTACAGAAATCAGGCCAGGCCCATCATTGATCCTGGTGGCCTCTTTCAAGAATGGCTTTACATTAGTAACAGTGGGTATCTGCTGGAAATGTGAAAATAACAAGATTTTAATAAGGAATGAAAGTTGAAAAAGGCTGAAGAGAGGAAGGAAGAAATCTGAATGAACTCTTAGAATATTTACAGCTGTGTTCCTTGTCTACCAGCGAAGTAGTACCTCTTCAATGGACTCTTGTTTATCACTTCATCAGCCAAAACCATCAGCCTGCATTAGTTTTATGAAGTTTCATTTCTAACTTCACCCTTTAGAAAACTTTTGGAAATTAGGCTGATTGTATAACTGTGTCTTGAGACAAGTAAGGGTGTAAAGAACTACTCAGGAAGCATACATCTGAAAAAGGAAATTACTGTGCCCAGCAAACACCAGTTTGTGTTGATCCTCTCTCCCCTCCCATCCTCTGTATTGTTCTCATGTATTCTCCTCCACATCTTGTTTTCTTCTCCGTAAGCACTGCTCAAACAGAGCCTTAAACCCATGCACCATTACCAGTAGCCTGTCTCACTGAAGTCCTAGCCATTGTTTAGTTGTCCTACAATAATAAACTATAAGTTCCTTCTAATTCTTTATCAACATAGATCTCACAGGGCATCACAGGAATAGATAAACACCATTTTATCCATTTTACGAGAAGGGCTCACTTAAGATACCATGATGAGTCACTGGCATAGCTTGAATAGCATCCATGTTGTGTTCTCCTTGCTGAACTCTGGCTCCATCATCACAGGCTCCTGAGAACTCCTGGCAGGATGTAGCCTCATCTGGGAAGAGGAACAGATTGCAGTTCCTGCCTAGAGGATGAAGCAGCTGGCTTTGTTTTACATTATGGAAGTGTCCTCTTCAGAGAGCATAGCTGTTGCTCAGAAATGTGACATAACTCTAGACATGCAGAACAAGTGCCATTCAATTTCAAAGCAAATACAGGTTTTTGGTGGGAACAAGATAACTCAAGACCTTCAAGAAAAGGGGGGATGGTGGGTCGTGGGTTTGTTTTTGGTTTGGGTTTTTTTTTTGGCTTACAGTTTCTACTCAGCAAAAATCTTTCCTTTTTTTTTTTTCTTTACAGTGACACTTGGTCTCACCTCTTGAAGTGCAGAGATAGATGCTTGCCTGTTTGCTTATTTATAGAAGCTGCATACAAGACTCAAAACTGTTTTAAAGAGTAGCTGCCCGGTGACATTGGCTCTGAATCATTGGTAACTGCAGTACAGGGTGACAGGAGTGCAACCAGTATAGTTTGACAGATTCCAGTTTCTGAAGATGCAGCAGCCTCCAAGAGACAATTTCTGAGCCCTGCTGACTGAATTTCAGCTTTACACACTTGCTAGAAATCTCTCTCTCTCACTCTCTCTCTCTCTATATATATATACATATACTGCCAGCAGTAGTAAAATGCTGATGTTTCCATCAACTCCTGCACACACAGTCTGCATCCCTAGCCTTCAGCAGCTGGCTTTGTAACAGTCATGCCCTTTTCAAGTTAATGTATATTCCTATGGGGCTTAATCTATCTCTTCCACCCCCTGGACTCACCCTAGTAATGGATCATCACCAGTTGTTGACATTAAGTTTTTCCCTTTCCAGCTGAGTGCCCCTTGGAGGATCCCATGCACTATCCATTTCTCTGGGGGTGGAGGAGTAAGTGTTTCCTAGGGCAGCAAAAACATTTTGATGGAAGTTTCTTTCCCATAGCTGTCTGGAAGAACTGACATTCTCCATTTCTCTTCCAGCAAAATTATAATTTTCTTCCTTTTCATGGCATACTTTTGGCTGCTACTTTTAAATGGAGTCAGTCAAGAAGTGAAAGAGCACAGTTTATTCTGATAGTTGAAGGCTGACTGAAGCCAGATAAGATGTCTTTATTTTTAACATTTTTTTCAGTGTGGAAGGCTACAAGTTAGCCATCACCAGCCCTGGAAGGGAACTCTGTAGTGGCTGTTTGAGAAAGGAGGAGCAGAGAAAATCCTCAACCACCTTAACTATTGAGTGACAAAACAATTTAAAAAAACCCCACAACTCCAAGATCTGGGTTCAGGTGCAGGGACAGCCCAGGCTTATAGTAGCTGGCATTACTACAGAGTCAGTTGGCCTCAAATGGGAAACTGAGGCTAAAATATGACACGTGGCTTCACAAACACACCCCTGGCATGTGAACCGCGATGTCTCTCAGCTACTGATAGTAGCTGGTCCATCAGCTTTCTTTTGAGCCAGGTAGTTTTTTCACATGGTATATTTTTGGCTGACCTGGACATGGATACAGCTGACACTAAAGGGGGGGTAATGTGTGGGGGGAGGGAGTTGCCAGTTAAATTGTCTACTCAGATGAGTTCCCGCTCCATTTAACCACACAGCTACACAAAGGCCAGCATAGATGTGAGGGATACTGCAAGCATGGGATGAGTGAGCAAGTTTGCTGGTTTCAGCTGCAGCATTAGACTAACGTTGGCATAAAACATACATTGAACTAAGGCATTTTTATTTAACATTATCTTTGGATGGAGGAGGAAATGGTTAAGGCTCAGCACATTATTTAAAGGGACACTGATTTCTGAACACACACATACACACCCCTGCCCCGATATATATTATCCAGCCTTGCCTATGGCACTTCAGGCATCTTTAAAAAAACCACTGTAAATATTAGACAACATGACCTAATTTAGTGTCAGCAACTCAGTCTGCTGAGGAAGAATATTTCTGTTTCATGTAATCATTCCCTAATAATGCTGTGATTCAAGGGAAAACAACACTGTCTTGGGACATCTGGGATACAGGACAGTGAAACTAACTGTAAATGGGAAACTAAATTGATATATTTTGTTTCTGGTTCCAAATTACATGAAGTCTAAAAGGAAGGAAAAGGAAGGAAAACACCATTATTGGAGGAAAGGCACCAAGTTTTGGGGGGGTTTGTTTTGTTCATTTCAATATATAGGTTTGGAATTTGTCCCATATTACACCCCATCATGTCGTTATTTCTGCACTGACAGTATCCTTTTAATTTGTACATTTAAAGGTCACCAAAAAATGTGAATGGCAGGGAGTGAGTATAAGCGCATTTTTAAAGAGCAAATGTATGTTGTGCAGAGAGTAAATGACTAATGTGCACTCCCTGCAAGAGCCCCATCCTTGGGGATACTCAGCTCCTCCGTAAAGGTGCTGAACATCCACAGTAGTCCAAGGGAAACTTTGAATGCTCAGGACTTCTTGGGAAACAGCATTTCTCAGCATGAACCCCATCCTAGTGTTTATAGGGAACACCTCTATGGTTTAGTAACTGAAGGAGGGCATAGGGCTGACAAGAGGCTCCTGCCGGCAGCTTGTCATGCTGATTTTATTCTTGGCTTCATCTGATTATTTTCCCTGTCATGTTTTGTTAGCATTGTCAAGGAAGAAAATCAGTGCCATAAACTATCTATCAGATTATAAATTGCCTTCCAAACTATAATTCTTAATTATTATCCAGCTGCTACTTATGTCCTGTGGGGACTGAGATTGCAGATGGTCAAGGGATTGCAATGTAATAAACAATTGTCTAAAATAGGCTGTGACTTCTATCCCTTTATTATTTTTTTCCCTAGCTCTCCCTTTTTTATTTCTTTTTGCTCCTTATGGAGTAAACCAGGAATCTTTAAATAGAATGAAGGGCAATCTAATAAATACCTGCCATGAGAAACATGCTTGTTGAAATGGCACAGTGCAGCACAAGCTGTAGTGCTAGAAATTGTGGATTTAAAGTGCTGACCTTTTACATGCTGATTTGCCATCAGCACTGCATGATGAGTAGCAGGGCTGTCAGGCCTGCCTGACTGCAAAAAACTATTTTTTAATATATAGTATTTTGCAGTACTGTAGTGCAGTTGAGACAAATTATTAACCCCATTTCACAGCTAGAAGAACTAAATAATGCATTGGTTAAAATATCACCAAGGTCAAAGGCAGTCTCCAAACCTGGCTCCTGCTCAGTGGTGATGTTTTGGGAAAGTGTACTGACCTGGCGTGACGACTTCCTCTACCACTTTCTATTCCCTCCCTTTAAGACCTCAGGCCTGAGTGATAGCAGCAGCGCAATCAGCTGTTGGTTTTTTTCCACAAGTCCTCAGACAGGCCCCTAGACACACAAAAGAGAAATCTGACAGAGCAGTGTCAACCTTTGCTCTGCATGGTCTCATGAACCAGGTGCAGATGATGACAGAGGAACTCATCATAAAGAATTCACTGGCCACAAGCAAAGGCAGTCACTCAGCGAGGCTTGCAGTTTGTTGTAGGTCAGGATGTGCTGTGGTCAATTTGTCTCACCATTTCATGTCTCTCTGCATGTGACACTTGCCTGCTGAGTTATGACTCCAACTGAGACATCTATAGGTTTCAGAGTCAGTTGTGACTAATTAAATGTGCCCTGCCCTTATCTGAGAATGCCTCACACTGCAGCAAGAACTGGAGAGTAGGTTTCTAGTAAGTTGGCTCTGCCAGGGGTCTGACAACCATTTTGCTCAAGGAGAAGCTGGTTATCCAGGGAAACACTGCATATATTTGCACTGTAAGTGCCTATCTTAATGGACTTCTAACTAGACCTTAAAAAATACATATTTTTCACCCAAAGGAGTGTGCCTTAAATGGCTTTGAGCTAAAGTTATGTAGTTCATCGCACATAGAGCTTGTGGACATTGAAAGGGAGACCAGCAGACTGAGATGGGTAGCAGTACTAGTCTTTCACTGTATGGGTGGCAAGGATGCTGGCAAATATTAGCTTCTGTACTGGGCATCTAGCACCATCATTACAGGGCTGTGTTATCTGCACAGGAAAATACTTAAGCACTGTGGAGCTACATCACTCTTATTTCCACAAGAGTTTCATTCCTGTTTCTCTCAGGCTGGTCATGTGGGACCTTGGTTCCAACATGCACTGAGAAACACATCATCAAGGTCCTGCAGCCAGAGCAGGAGAGGTGAACATGGCAGGGACAGGATTGGGGACATGCTTTCAGGGAGAAGAATTACATCAGTGAGGTCTAAGTTTGCAAATGGAGAGAATGACAGTGAGCAAAGTTCTCTTCTTCAGCTTGCTTAGCTCCTGAGCCCTTTTAGGAAGCTAAAGGTCGCAGAATAAATGATTTTGCAAGCCTTTTTCCATGAGCTAAATTAATCCTTTTGATGCTTCTAAGGATGATCTTTAATGATTGTTCAATATAATATTTATTCTATTAAATTCTGAAAGTTCTGGGGATGCAGAGATTTCTGAGAGAAAGCATAACATAAAAGAAAACTCTACTATGTATAATGTACATACTCAATATAAGACAGCAAGTCACACAGATTCTGAAGACAGTGATGACATCTTTTGCCAGATCTGGGAGCTTTTTTGCTCTTTACCATTCAATAAAGCTGGCAAAGCATTTGACAGGGTGTCTTTTTAACAAGTGCTCTCTGGAGAGTGTGATAAATTAATATGGGCCAGAAAAATGCCATCATTAAACCAACATTTTATTGGTGTGGATGTCATCTAGCTATTCCCCATACAGACTCATTTTCATTATCTAAGAGATTGCTCAACTATATAAACCTGCAGCGTGGGAGGAGGAGAAGGGGAGAGAAAGAGAAAACAGGAAGAGATCCTCATGGACTTCTAAGATCAGGAGGACAATCCATTTTCATTTGCTAAGAACATTCTCCCTTCCCATGGGAGCCAGGCACTGCAATTGCAGTGTGCCATAGAAAGGCATCTCCCTCTCTTCCCTCATTGCATGCAAAATGTTGGATTTCTGTTATACCGCCCTAAGACCTAACCTTGTTAAAGCACTGACTGTAAAATTAATAGGCTTGAAGCCAGACATCACCTGTGAGGGTGCAAATAGATACAACTCCTGTGATGGAGTACAGTTCTGCAGTGGTGGAAAAAAAGGACTCTGCCTCAGACATGAACACAATGGCACAAGGATTTATCAAAGATTTAGTGTCCTGAGAGTTAACTATTATCAGTTCTCTTTGCAAAGTCCAAGCAGCCAAAAGGAGGTAGTTCTGTGCAGCTTGCATAATGAAATCATGGAGCTCCTTGCCACCGGGTGGGTGGATGCCAATAGTTTAAGCAAATCTCAAATTGGAATAGAAGTCTGAATAGAAAGAAAACTCCTCTGACTCTAGGAAATCCTGGAGCTATAGAGGTCTGGAGAATGGGAAGTTAGCCTGGAGAATGATCATTACCTGCTTACACTATTAGGGCATCCGTATTTGCTGCTCCGGAACACAGGATGCTGGACTGGGCAGACTTTTGGTCTGACCTGCATGGCTGCACTCCTTAGGCACCGGATGAAAATCCTGAGAGATTCCAGAAGAGTGGCATACACCAAGCAGGATGGTCCTGCAAGGTCACAGACAACAATAACCAGCATGGTCCTTCGCCATGGGAACATCTGGCCAGATACAGGCTACAGGCATTTTGTGCCTCTCAGCTGCCCCAACAACCCACCATGGCTGGCCCAGTCACAGAGGGCAAGGTGTCCTCTAATGCACTGGAGAGTGAGGAAAAGCCCTTGGTAAACGGGTCATTGCCATGTAATCCTCACTCTTTTGGCTTGCCTTCTTCATTCTCCTCTAGCTGGAGGACACTCCAGCTACGACTGGACTTGCTTCCAAGCATGAGAACTAAAGTAAAAGCAGTTTTTGCATCAGCAATACTGTTCTGTAGAATCAGCTCTCCTGTCAAGAAAGGCCACCTCTGCCTCTGTAAAGGCTGCTAATAATGTCCTGCATCCCATGGACCAAAACAAGGATTTTCTTAGGCCTGTCATGGGATGCTGTCTTGAGGAAATGGCCACAGCAGCTGCAATGGAGATACCTTCATCACTTTTCTGTAACAGAGGCAGACTGACCATTTGGGAGTCAGGAACACATTCCCATAATGGGACCTAATTCCAGCTGTGAAAATGTAATCTACAACCTCAGCAGCTCAAACCCATCTGGAATACATCAGGACCATATTCTGCAGGCAGCATGGATTATTTATCCTGAAAAATTTTGGTGTAAAACACATTTAAGCCTCCATTTAGTATCACGATGTGAAAGTCGGTATCTTTTAAAGAGCTTACTCTATGGCCTGTCAAAGTGGGAGAACTTAGGCCAGCAGGATCTAATGATTACAGTGAAAGATGACGATCCATGAGAGCTAAGCCTGAGCTTTCACATCTGTGCTCATGGCAAACCAACGTGCAATTATGACAACTAATGAACAGCTGCAGAGCTGCAGGCATAAATAGTGCCTGAAGTACATGAATACAGGAACAGACCCTCCGCTAACATGACCCTCAGCCAGTCTTACCAGTCTCTTTCAAAAGGGGCAGGATGAGAGCAGCTGCCAACACAATCAACAATTTTTCTGGGTACTGAAGGCTGCCAATGAGAGGCACTGTGGGAATGAAAAGCACCTCTCTCCCTTCTGTGGAGGAAAGTACCTTCTGCTCCAGCCCATCTGGAGACACAGGAGAGAAGGCTTTGCCCCAGGTGCCAGGCAAGGGGGCAGAGCCTGAACAGCTCCAATTCTGAGCCCATGCTCACTCTTCTTGCTTCCCTTATGATCTTCTAGTCTACTCTGAAGGCCCCAGACTTACCTGGGGCTGGTGTCCTTCTCAGCCCTCGCACCTTTGGGACAGTGTCTATGTTATGATGCACTACATATACCTGTGTCCCACTGGAGAATGCCCCGATGCACATTCAAAAGCAGCCTGCCTTGTACAGACCTCCTTAGCCCAAGCAAGGCACAGGTTTTCCCAACCTCACTACAGCTCAGGTCTCAGATCTGCCCCTGCCCTGCCACTGTGGGGTGCTTGCTCACTAGCCCCAGATGAGCCAACAAAATCTCATCAGTTGCTACCACAACGTGATGGCCACTCCAGGAAACCACCAGTAACAGCTTTCAGGGCCAAAGTGAGGATTAACAGGGTAATGTACAGGCCAAAATCCTGCACAGCTAGGAAAACTCTGTTAAGGGACTGCTGTATGCATTGCTGTTAAGAGGCTTACACACGGAGTGTAAGATCGAATTAGCATGTAGAACAAAGTAGCATCTTAGAGAGGACTGACCAAAGCCATTCGGGTATATTGTAGAGAGAAAGGAAGCAGCACAATAATTCAAGGACAATGATACCTAGTTGTGTGATGATCTGAGCCAGACCTGAGACACGGATCCAGGAGGATGGTGATATCTAGCAAAACTTTTCTTGATTTGAAGAATCAGATAGTCAGTGAAAAGGAAGGGGAAAGTAGATGGAAAAGGGAAAAGCAGACTTACTTATATAGCACTATCTAAGATAGCACTATCCCAAAAATGGGAACCTGGATTAAAAATATACATCCAGTTTTATTTACTGGCTGTAATAAGGCTGGGGAGTGGGCAGTCAAAGAAGATTCATTAATCACAGAGACATGGTTCTCTCAGCAGCCATATAGCACACTATCTGTAAGAATGTATAGATCATTTATAGATCATTATATCATTTTATGTTACCCCAAAGGCCATTGTTGTGATTAGGAGCATGCACTTTGGGTAAGATGCAAAAGACCAACCAGACCATGGAGACAAAACTACCATTTCACTTTGAGAGGCAGGTACCAAGGAGAAGAGTGGAGACACATGGGTTATGGCAGAAGGGGCAGCAAGTGCAATAGGATTGCACTTACCACCCTCAACTGAGCCAGACCTAGGTCCCAAACTGGCAGGTGTAAAGGGTATACATATAAACTGCAGACACTGTCCTGCCAATGTCATCCCAAGTCCCAATGTGACCATACAGTAAACAATTTTAGACCACTACCACTTCAGAGAGCTGGATGACAGCCACTACAGTCACCTAGCCAATGTGCTGCGCCAGCCTGAAACAACACATTCTGAACAGCTTTAATGTCGGTTCTGGTGTTGCCTACCTACTCTCTCACAGCTGGAATAAAATTCTCTAAACTCTGTGTTGTTTACAAATCTTTTAATGAATCAGCACGTAAAGGAATTTCTAAAGTACGCTATCAAAAGAAATCAACTATAAGCCAAGAATGGTGAAAATACTGTATTCATGCCAGGGAAGGTAATATAGGAATTCTCAACACACATGGAATTTTCTAATACTCAATAAGTAAGCCTATAAATGTGATGCAGCAGAACCATTGAGCAGCATTTTTTTTGTTGTTTTCATTTAAACCAAAAGTTGCTTTTAAACAGCTTTTTATCATCTTCCCACTCTGCTTACTCTACATTTTTTCAGCATCATGAACCTGAAAGTGAAATGGGCTATAAAGCAAAATGAAGCTGGCTGTCTTGCTTTCCCTTTGCAGAGGCAGGCAAAGAAAACAGCAGACACTGACTGTGCACACAAAATTAGATTTCAAAAACTGTGCAGCTGGCTAAACACAGAAAGACATTTGTTACACAGCTTGTAAATTGACAGTGTTGCTTTAAAAAAAAAAAAAAAAAAGGAGGCCAAACCTGAAAAAATAAAATGTAAATCTGACACGCCATTTCTATAAACACTTGAAAGTAATGATGCTGCTAATGAATGCTGAATTACAGTGTAAATCTAATAGATCAACTCCTGGCACCTACATTATGATGACAGGACTTCATCAGGTGTAATGAATATACCAGAGGAGTAAACAATGATTATCACATTATGTTAAAAATGTTACCTACTTTTCTTTATTATGGAAACATTAGTTTCATTTTTCCTTCTAACAGAGCAAACACTGGAGAAGCTCCTGCTAACTTCTTACAGCAGGATCTGGGATTTCAGCAGTCATTTCCTCTGGATTATTGCAAGGTATCCGAGGAGTTGCAAGAGGTCTGACCACTTCTTGCTGTCAGAATGAAAGCAGCATTTTCAAATGATGAAATATCTAATTAAGGAGGCTTTCTTGGTTGCATTGATTAAGTTTTGTTTTCCTGTTGTGATTTCCACCTCAGCTTTGTGCCTTTTTCTTATTTAGCATTAGTGTTTTCCGGGAATAGTGGAAAAATGAGGTTTCGTCATTGCTTACAAAATGAGAACAGCAAAACTGATTCAGCAAAAGGTGGCTCTAGCACAGGCAAAGAGGCATTTTTTTTTTCCACAGAAGGGTAAGGACCAGGATTGCCAGGGAATGGGGATAGGTCTGGGATGAATGTCTCAAGGCCACTGGGCAGCCAGAGGAGCCAGGCCCGTCACTGCAGGGAGAAGGGGGGTGGAGAAGGTGGCTGCTGCTTCATGAAGAAATGGGAGATACGGGAGGATCAATAAGCCCATGGTAGGCTTGTGCTAGGAGAACTGGAAGATGGATGCAGCTTCAGAAACTAGCTGCTGCACCAACAGTGCCTTCATAATTGTATAGATATGACTCTTAGTGACAAGCCTTGGCTCAGATTTGGCGCAACAAGATCATCTCCCCTCATCTATAGAAGTACCTGTATACCTGTATACCTTTGGATTTTACTACATCACTAGAAGAAACTGTCTGCCACCAGGCCCCCTACCCAACCACATATGATATAAGTTTTATGACTTTTGCAAGTACATTGACTATCTGATGTGGTAACTCCAAAAATCTTCCCTTTCAAGTCTTGGGGACATCTGAGAAAGGCTAGTAAATCTTGATTTTTGTTACAGATTTCACTTGAATCATACTGTGCTAAGGGAAAGGCAATGTTTAAAGCCAAGTGAAATTTTACAGTTCTAGGGAGGAGTTCAATATAAAGTGAAAATTACAGGCTACAGAAACAAAGAGAACAGATTAAGAGATACATTTTCTTAATACCCTCAAGAGTCTGATTCTGGAGTGGTACTTCCAGATTACACCGATTACTTTTTTTAAGGCTGGTTACTTGATAGTGTTTATATGGTTATGCAGAAGGTCTGTTAGCAATTAGGGCTAGAGATCCAGGACCAGTGAAGGATCTCTACTAAACAGGTCTCCATGCAAAACTGGAAGTGGGAGGTTTTTTGCCTCCTTCAGGCATGGATTCTAGATGCTTCCATGCCAATACGGTTATCTGCTTTGGCCCAGCAATCAATGTGTTTTCTCCCAAAGAGCTGGCACATAATTTCAGATTGCATACTTCCATTTCAAGTAACACAAAGAGCTGGAGAGAAAGCAGTTAAAGTCTTCATTGTGCATAGTTTGCACAGGTCCCTTGTAAAACATCACAATGGCTCCATTCCTGGGAGTAGCGGCTGCTTCTGCAGACAGCAGGTATATGGATTTTTAAATACAAGTAGACTGTGAGAAACACAACACTTAAATACACTTGCCTCCTGTACACATAAATGTAGACATACATAGATTGGCGTCCTGTATCACTAACATATATGTCCTGATAGATATCAGAACATCAAGTCTAGATCCAAACGCTGCTTGGATTTGGCCTATTTCTGATTGTTTTTAATGATACTGTAACTGTGCCCAAGCCAGCAAATAGACTAGAAAGACAAGCGACAGCAGAAGAACTGTATCTCTTTTTCCAAACATTTCCATGATTTACTGGTATACTAATCCATCTCACTACTTGAGGATTTATCCCCCTTTCTTGTTCCTGACTTCCTACAAGTCACAAGGGAAACAATTCATTGCTGTTGAAACCTGTTGCTGTAAATGCTGTTATGGTATATTCTTCTGCAGGGAGACAATTAACTCAACTGTTAAGTGGTGCTGGGTGGGACTGGAGGTGCTAAACCCAGGTCACCATAGGCTGTTCAGTGAATGCCAGTAATGAGCTTTGCTGTCAGTTTGCATCTTGTTTGCCTCATCCCCAACCAACTGAAATACTTCCAGACAAAGTACTTCTGTATATTTACCTGTCTTGACAAATCTACTGTCCATGAATATTCAGAGATGTTACTTTTCACTCTGTGGTCTAATATGAACAGGCTGTGGCTCTTCACAAGGGGTGGGGTGGTGGTGTAAGGCATTTCTGTGATAAAAGTGCATCTCTGCCTGGTTGGAAAGTACCTCCTCTTTGGGGGCAGACCTCATCCCTCAGAGTTCACATTAGGAACCCAGAGCCTATTGCCCTCTGCATCTCTTAATGCTGCTGATGAAAACCTAACCACATATGTGCAATGTGCCTCACCTATTCATAATTCCAGGTTTAAAACCCACTTCAAAACTGTCCCAGTACAGACTGCTTGGAGATGCACAGGACAAATCAGGCTGCAAAATGGAAACCAATACTACAAGGGTTGCATACCATGTACCATGCCTTGATCTGGAATTTAAAAGCCTTGTGCTTCCAGCCAGGACAGAACTAAAACTAGAGCGTGCAGTCATCTTAAGTTATTACATTAATATTATTCATTTTGTTGGTTATTTCTGGTACAGCCATAGACATAATCTGTACTTGATTACCTGGTCTGCTGCATTGATCCTGTAACTGATTGTGAAACTCATGATCCTGTGTGAGACCACTGAAGATATGTCAACATTATTTGTTGTCCAGCAGGAAATCAGTTTCAGTTCACTTACTTTTCAAAACCTTCTTGTTAATGTTTGTAACAATGAATCAATGACATCCACATTACAATGCACAGTCCCACAGCTCTCCATGTCAACAGGAACAGGAAAGTTTGAAACAGCTCCACTGCATTTTGTTTTTATAGCCTAGTGGAGATTCACATCTGGTTTCCAGAAACAATTAACCTTTATAAGGAAGTGCTACAACTCAGTCTTCCTGAACCCAACCAACTGTATATAACTATATATACCTATGGCTGAGGGAGATACACGTTGCCTAGCAAACAGATTTTATTGCCGCACATAAGCTTGACTATAGAGCAGAAATACATGCTTATAAAGGACTACATGGCTCGAGGGTCTGCTAATGATGTGTAGTGCCTTTCACTCGTAGGCTGAAATCCAACCCAGATCAGCAGCAAGCAACACTGTTACTACCTAATGGCTGTTCGGCAGCCTACAGGAAATGCATGAAATGTCATGAAAAATTACAGCTCCAAACACACCTCTTAATATAGAGAGCTGACTGGAGGTGTCTCCTCAGGCTCAAGAGAGGCTGAAGACAACTGTCCTGACTCTCTGCATTGATCATCTATATACTGGCTACAGCTGTCAGCCTCAAGACCTTCCACCTGCACCAGGACTGCTAAACAAATGGAAAGACTGCTGTTCCCATTGTTCGTATATGCAGTAAGTGTGAGAAAAATCTCACACTTCTGTTTTTTCAGGTCTGATCCCAGTTTTATCAGTCTCCCAGACCTGAACAAGGAATTGCTCTGTTTTGCTTCCATTTACAATAAGCATAAAAGTTTTTTAAAAGTCAGGAAGATAGTTTTTCTGTTATAGAAACCAAACACTGGAAGTGCTTATATGAGCTTCATAATATACATTACAGGCAGTCTTCTTATTATACAGTAATTTAAAAAAGCATAATGCAAACATTAATTTGACATCATGCTCTTTCATTTCGCAGCAGCATTAATGAGTGAAAAAAATTAATTGTTCCTTTTCATCACCCACAGACATCATGACAAAGAACATGGGTTCCTTCGAAGCTTCAGCCAATCTTCAATCCTTGCAATATTTCCTACAGTACATTTCAAAAATTCACACAGTATGTATGATGAGAGGGCAATTAATCAGTGCCACATCTCTGGTTTGTGAGTCACTGTGGTTCCTCCGATCATATGGGAAATGTGGAAAAGAGATGGGGTAACTCACATCTGACAAAAGCAATAGTTAATATTCATAACCATCTGGGCAAAATGCATGTTATCTGATTTCTCTGCAGGGAATAATCTTCATGGTCTCATTTTTTGATTTACACTTTGTGTCTTTTTTTTCACCCTTCCTTTTCCCCACCTAAATTACAATGCTATATTGAATGAAACAGACACAAGCTAGGCTCTGTCTGGGAGAATAAAAGCTGAGATCATCCACTCCTCCTCATCTTGGTCTCAGGACAAGACTGTGGACTCAGACCAGTGCTGACTTGGACATGTTTCAGGTGTGGAAATGTTGGACATGGTTTTCTGGCCACTGTGCAATGCAAAAAACCATGTCATCCATTGATGGCTGATTCCATGCTTTTAAAGCAAAATCTCATGCTCTTTTGGGACTATGAATGAAAACACTTAACAACTTCAGAGCCTCTCCACATGCATGAGCTTCCAACATCAAGCCTTGCAACTTCAATGCTTCTAGCGACTGAGGCACTATTGCTTCTATTTTATCCAGGCAGAAGCAAAAGCACAGATGTCCATCTGGTGGTCAGACAGAAAGACTCATCAGTAGACTTTAAGAGCTCAATCAGAAATTATTTGTATGAGTTATCATACTAATTCCTAAGAGGAATTGATCTGCAGTTGGAGATCCATGGCAGCTAAAGGACAACGGGTCTTCACACGTCCAGTGACTCAGGCATGCATTTTCACAAGGTAGCTGTGATCTTCCGTTTACCTGTCCTGAGAAAGAAATAGCCTTGTCCTAGATGAGCTATCCCCCTCTCCCCCATGATCATCAATGTCCAAGTGAGAGAGACATGGACCTATGAATGCTGTTCTGCTTCACAGAGACCAGGGACTGTAGTGCCGGCAAGCCTAAGGCTTAGCTGGGCAATACGAGAAAGGTTTTGCAATGCAAACCACCTCTGGGAGACTCTCCTTGGCTACACAGAAGTCTTATTGCCTGTGGCACTGAAAGCCTTCAACAAAGATATTCATTTTTAGTTGAAGGACCGCCATTCTTCTCAAGGATACTGATTTCAGAGATATACAGATATATACATATATAGGAAATACACAGCCAGGAAATACAAGATCTGCTTTTTGGGACCAGTTTGCTCCCTGAAAAATTCAGCCCAGGCTATATGTGACACTCAGTTCAGGAAAGTGAAGACAAGCAAGTTTTGTCTTGCCACAAAGTGTTCATACACTTCAAGCTCAAGTGATGGAAGAATACCTCTCTTCATTTAAATCTGCTCCTTCTAATGTTAGTCAATGCCCTCTAATTCCTCTAAACCTTTCACATCAGTCAAGATAGAGTTCCTAGGTCTGAATCTGAGTCTCCTCAAGTAAATCACATTGATCAAAACGGTAGTCAATAGACAATGGTTTTGCACCTAGTCTTTGAGATAACTAGCTGTTTTAAGCTGCGCAAGTGGAGATGACCCCAACTATTAGGTGTCCCATGGGACAGATCCCATAGAGAACCTAATGTATATTCCCAAATAAATAACCCTCTTGAGTGACTTTGGGGTAAGCTTCTTTCCAACACACCTTCATCTGTTAAGAGTATGCAGAGGCTTCACTAAAGTCTGTAAAAGTACTGCGGGACTTTTAACTGTATGGTATGGCTACAGTTCATCTTGCTAGCTGTTATTAATTTTTGATCAAAACCCATGTAACACAGCATGCATACAAACCACTAGTGCTTTGAAAAAAACCAAACCAAAACACAACAACGAGGACTGCACTGGAATTGCAGGTCATCACTGGCATATTGAATTCCTGGGCATAACTGTATGCTTATGAATATGAAGGTCCAAATAAGGGCAAGACCTTCATAGTGGAGTGAGAAGTCAAAGCCAGGATTCTTACATGGATATTTCAACACTCGTTACTCAAATGGCTCAGTGCAATTAGACAAACCTCCTAAGCCAATATTTTTTCCATATTCATCCTCACATCTTAGATCATTACCCTAAGGTTACAAGGCTATTGATTTGAGATCAATTTCTCTGAAAGACAGATGTTTCCCCCTACAGGAAAGGATACAGACAACAGGCAAGAGTACCCTTGATACATCATAGATCACCTTGGCAAGTATCAAGCTTTCCCCCAACAAGTTCTCATTCTGCAGATGTCTTCAGCACAATCATTATGCCAGTCCTCGAGCAGCAGTTTCCTTAATTAGGCATCAGGATGGTGTGGAGGAAGGCCTGACCTCTGAATATACCTATAGGAGGAAGGGGGCACTGTGGATGTTATTTGATTGCCAGGCTGCATAAAATTTCACCTCCTACTTCCCAGCTTCCTATGGCTCTTCTTCCATTCTTTACTCTGATTGCACTTTCTCCAGCTTCTCTGCTGACCTGTCTTACTAGCATCATGACATGAGCTGGCAGGACATGTTTCAGTACCAGACATGGCAGTGTCAGTTTTCCATCCTGCTGGTCCTGTCTTCTCAGGGAATCAAGGGAGCTGTTGACATCTTCTGTGTGATTACTTCACATAGCCCGTTGTAGGTTTTGCTGCTGGATCTCAAGGTTACTAAATAGTATTGAGATACACTGTGCTGGGCCTCTGGGAGTAGGATGCAGCCAGCTCTTGGTAT
This sequence comes from Microhierax caerulescens, assembly GCA_035590215.1. Taxonomy (NCBI): domain Eukaryota; kingdom Metazoa; phylum Chordata; class Aves; order Falconiformes; family Falconidae; genus Microhierax; species Microhierax caerulescens. Next base: position 24,585,168 of record JAVJGJ010000047.1, on the reverse strand, counting down.
ATTAAACAGACAGATAGATTATGTGGAAGAGGAGAAGTGGATAACCCATGCATGGGTTGAAGCAGGGCCTTGAGTTTCCTTCAGTGGAAAACCACCAGCTATTTACAGCCTGTAAAATACAGTTCAGAGAATAAGATCATTACTTGACTTAAGTCAGTATAATTCCCCCAGCAGGTTACCAGCTAAAATCATCTTGTCTGTTCACTCCTCCTCCCTTTCAAGTGGAGTCATGCTGTCTTTGTGCCTCCATGAGAAAACATTTTCCCAGCAATTCTGCAGGGAGCAGAATAAAGAATACTCTCTGTTTTCTATGGCAGAAGTCTTGAAGTTCCCTAGGGATTCTGGCCATCACATGCGTAAAACCATAAACCAATATTCACTCCTTCTAGTCCAGACCATCACATTTGTTGTTTATTCTTGCTGACAATCTTCTGTCAGCCTGCTCATGTAAGAGCAGCAGGGACAAAGACGTAACGGACACTACCCTTTTTCCTGGGTATGTACGAAGAAACCCTCGCTATCCCAACCTGCTAACATGCACAGTGTAGTAAATCCTGATCCCAGGCAAGTGGTTCTGAACCAGAGTGAACGTCTTCCTTGTCTAAAAATCATAGAACCATTCCAGTTTAGCGTATGTACTACTGAAGAAAACGTTGCAATGTACAGGAATTTATTACACAGTTTAGTAAATTATTCCTGCCACGCTGGAGGATACTGGCCCAAATACAGTAGTTCTCACTGTGCATGACATCAGTGAACCAGATTCCTCACTGGTGGAGAGATGGTATGCATACTATTTGCCTGTGTTCTTAAGCCTTCTCAGAACACAGTATTTCTTACGCCTTCTCAGAACACAGTATTTTTACCCTCCTATGTAAAAAGATTGCCTGGTACCGTCAGAGTGCAAGCCAGATGGCTATATTGACACGCAATGACATCTGTTATGTCTGTGGAAACCCCAAGTGCCAGGCTTGCTAGTGAACCTGCTCCATGAAGAAACACTTCTGCATGGTGCTAGACAAATGGCTATATGTCTGAGCTCATGAAAGTACCATTGAGGAAGCACTCTGGAAATGCAGTGTGTCATATATGCATTGTTAGGGTAGGTACTCTTCCTGTAGATCTGAATATTGAGTATAGTAGCAAGACAGAGCAGTGAGAGGGACAGAAAGAAGGTACTGAAAGGCACATGGATGGATGTCTATCATAATGTTCTGAGTCTTCTCTTCCAGAGCTCAGGCTTGTCCCACACTGAGTCAAAGGCTAGCCAAAAGCATCCTGAAACACAGAGAAAATTGATTTCATATGAATTTTAGGATACATTACATGTCCTTGAGGACATATCATTGGCAGAGGGAAACAGACCATTTCCCAAACATTCATTCACCCTCAATGTGAACAGGTTTCTTGCAGCTGCCAGTACACAACTGCAGCACAGAAAAAGAAGGCAACACAACCCAGAGGGAGAGTCCAAGTTTATTTCCTTCCCACACACACTCACTGTGGTCCAGCCCATTAAAACTTCTTAGGAATTTTTATGTGCTCTGGTTGAAGGCAGCGTACTGTCAATCTGTATGTCACAGGTGACAAGGGAGAGTTTGCAATGGACCAGAAGATGCAAAGGAGTAAGCGTCTGTGCAGCAAATGATCTTTCCAGGCAAGGCTCAGAAAGGAATTAACCATTCAGCCAGTGACTTTTTAATGCTTTATACAAGGATCTGCGGCAGGGTTTGAACAAAGCAAACCAGCAACAGAATCTAATAAAAAAGCTTGCAGCCTTCCCCAGTTCCCTTCCATCAGGTCCCATGTCTCAGCCTAGCAGTTTCTGAAATAGTTCTAGCAGGCTACCAGATCCTTCATAGGGGCAGCCTTTTTCCTGCCTGACACATTCCCTGAAACAGGACAAGTCAGTATTTAAAGATATTTAACGCTGTTTACCCAAGACTAATGTTCATATAAGTTCTCCCTCCCTGTAAATAGCTAATTCGGACAAACTGTTGGTATTTGTTTTACCTTTTCATCACTAAACTGCAGTACTTAAAATGCAGAGAAACATAACAAAGCATGCAATAAATCCATCCAAACAGAAAGTCAAGAACACACAAGAACAGCTTTAAAGGTAGATAAAATATCAACTGTAAATAAGTTGCTGTAGCTTAACATAGCCTCAGCTTTTACATGATCGAGGACATGGAAAAATGCCAATATTGCATGTCTCACAATGAGGCTGGGTGGCAGTTCTACTTACCAGTCTATTTTGGAAGAAGATCAAGGGTTTAGTTTTAAAGGCTGATGGGAAGCATCTGGGAAAGGGACATTACGGAGCATGAGTTTTTTGGGAAAGTACAGAACTTCATTTCAAAATTACCTGCTGCTTGTTTTTTCAACGCATGCAATATTCTTGCAGGTGAATCGGAGAGTAGTGGCTCTTAAAAAAACAAACAGCAGTCCAGACAACTCAATTTGTTTCATCACATTTCATAATCTCTCTGCATAGACTCTCATTCTCCTCACAGAAGTCCTTCCAGGATGGGAGGAAGCAATGTGCCCTCTTCTCTTGATATCCCTACTAGGACAGGAGCATGAAGTATAATTTCACACATGATGTTTGTTTGTATTGGACTAACAAGCAAAAACAGGAACAAGTCCAAATTAAACAGGCTGATAGGCTGGACTTGTACCAACAGTTCACAGTCAAATGCTGCTGTACTGCATCTTGTGTGCAGTCCAGAAACAGGATTAGTTGCTGTATTTTATAAATGTGCCTTTATCTTTATAATGGACACAGTAACATCTGAGTATTTGGATATCCCACCAGAGTGAAGATTACAGTTTAGGAGTTTATAGACCTTAGTCCCATGTGCTGCCAACACCTAACTCTAACTGTAAAAAGTGCATCACTTTTTAGTTTATCAGTTTTATTGTCTGTCTGAGAATAAAAAACCCAAACTCTCCAACACCCAAACACATTTTAAAATGCCAACTGATGACTGCAAGTAATACAGCAGCAGAAAAAAAAGAAAACAATCAGCCTGTAATGTTTATGGGCTCCTTTGTCACATCTGTGCCTAAAATAAATCACCCAAATAAAGGTTTTAATTCCACATTAGTGCATACAGCAGTTTATTGAGTTTATGGCTGATGGTTAAGCTTTACGAACACTTAGTATTTCAGTGCTACAAGGAAGGAACTGCTGAGCACAGATGTTTGCAAAGAGTGATAATAGGATAATAAATTACTGCAAGGTAAAGACAAACTCTCAACACCATAGACTTATTGCTCTTATTTATGCAACAAAAATATCTTAATGCATTCAGTAATACGTTGTCAGCAATGCCTGGCTGGTGCTGCAGTGAGCAGAGATATAGCATGCAATGCCTGAGGAGTAAGGGATGGTTTTGTCATTGCTTGAGTCAGCGTGGTGGAGGCATTTCTCATATCCAGTTCTTTGAGTTTTCCTTTGCTGACAGCCCCAGCTGAAGACTGATGATAAAGAAGTAAGTTTTGGAGATGGCAGAGGCTGGGAGGGGGCTGAAGGGATTGTGTTCCCTCTTGAAGGGCAAGGCAAAGCAGTTCTCATCATGTCACCACAACTCAAGAGGAAGTGAAGGCCAGGGAACGAGAAGGGAGTTTCAGATAAATGGGATGGATTATTCCATTAGCAGCACAGGATCTGAGCCCCTTGAACTTAAGATTAGACCAAAAAAATAATTTTACATTAGGTCTGTGCCTAATTTCTACTTCCCTTTCTTTCTACCACCTGTTCCCAGTGTGTGCTTGGTCTAGCATACCAAAACTAGACAACCTGTTCCTGAGAGAGAACTGGATTTCACAGCACATGCACATCCTGACTAACACCAAGCTACAGGAGAACATCATGTCTACTCCTAAGACATCAATACAAGCCAAGAACACTTGATGATCCTCTGTTCATCCAGACATAGGTTTGTACATTCAGTATGGGCCAGCTGGGAGAAGCAGGGAGTCCACGCAGTCTGTTCTGAAGCATGCTGCTTCTCACAATCACCCTCCTGCATATTGGCTACTTTCTACCAGGTGAGAGGAGGAGCATGAATTCTTCTGGCAGCAGCTATGTTATGGTACATGCCACCATCCTCAGCATGCCTCTGGCAGCTGCCAGCACTCAGCACTACTCAAATAGTTCTCTGTCCCATAGGGATTTTCTGATTTTCTTGTTTCTTCCCAGGAGATTGTAAGTGAACCTGATGGAGCAGAAGGTGTAGAGAACATGTCTCCGTGGGCACTGGTTTGGTTTGGAGAAGAAATTTTAACTCCAGCTCAACACCCTTCTGCAAAGACCTGTGAATACTACCAAAATACAGACGAGGCTGCAAGCAGGTGAAAAGGCTAATTAAACATCCTTTTTCATTTAGAAGACAGAAACTCCCTAGGAGATACTTGTATTTGATAAGCATGGGGAAAAAATACATTAGGAGTGATCAATGCAGAAAAGGTCTTCCTTCTTTTACACCAGGTTCATTACTTTCCTGTTCCTTCTTTAAAATCATTTCTCTAGATCTATGAGACAAAATTTGACAATGAAAGCAGTTTTCCTGTGTCCCTCATAGACAGGAGACAGGGATGTGTTTAAACACTGATCTAGTGTACAGAAACCCTCCTTCACATAGCCACAGGAACAAAATATATCTATCTGGGTTTTACCTTCCCACTGTAAAGGACAGGATAAGAACATAAGAACAAATCCAAACCTGTGCATGTGCTGCTCAGACCCTCTCTCCTCGCAGAGACATTTCCCTCCTGAGAGCAGAAATATGTGGGGCCACTGTAGAGTCACAAGCAACTGAACATGATGAAGGAGGAGGTAGCTCAACAGGCAATATACTTCTAGCATTGTCTGGTCCTTCAGTAGCTCTTAAGTGCAAGAAAATTATCTGTGACTCTTTTGACATGAAGTGACAGACAGTGGCACTGTGGTGGTGTTGGGTTTGATCTCCAGCACCTGCAATACTACCCTGAAGGAGTATGAATGTTAGATGTTTGCTCCTTAAAGCTGCATCCTTTCCTAACAGGGGCTACTCCTCCTAGAGACTCACAGGCATCTCATGTGCTTGCTTTTATTTAGTGCCTTCTGGTCACTGGCAGAGGTTTTCCTTCTTTGACTGGCCTACTTGTGTCAGGTGACCAGAGAAGGAACATGTGTGAAGGCCGCTTGTTTAGATAGAACAGGTGGCAAGGCAGGAGAAGTGAGTGAAATACCTAAAATGGTGTTGGAAATGCTTTTGCTTCCAGTTTAATGAAGTAGCTTCTATCACAGAAAAAAACAGGTGGAAAGGCGGAAAGTGCTATTTCCATGTAAAAATGTGTCCATATCGCAAGCCTGCATGTCATCTCATTTTACCATGTGAGACAGTTGAACCCACAATGTCACTTTAATTCAAGCCTATTGATAATGTTGGTAAAGGAGGAGGAAAACAGATGAAAATGAAAACGTATTACATGCTGGTGCAAGTATGAGGTGGCTGAGTCACAAGTGCATGCTGTGTTTGGTCTGAACCTGAGAGTATTGACAGAGAACGGTTTATCCAAAACTGTCACAGTCCTTCACACAGTTTTTCCGTATGATCACTCTGTGGTCACTGATCCTGGTTTCAGAATTTAGTCAGCACATCAGGCAACTAGCTGTTGGGGACCTGCCCTAAACAATTTTTGACTAAGTGACAAAGTTTGGTGAGGACTCATGCAGGAGAATAGGGCATAGCTCAAATCAGGACCAGGAAAAAGCCAAGCAAGGCAAAGAGGAATCTTCCAGCTCCACATCCAGCTGCAAGCCAAGCAGCCACCAGGAAATAATAAATACTCACCTGTTTTAACTGATGGGATATTTCTCATGCTTAGGAGAAGGATGGGAAGCAGGCATTGCAAAGCCACCATTGTTACATCCTTCATTTTTTAATGAAGTTTTTAATTCAAGTGTTTGTTTTGTGGAAAAGACACAAGTCAATAATTTCCATCTTTTCCACTGCTCCCTCCCTAAAACATTTCAGACAAACTAGCCTTTTTCAATAGAAATCCCTTTTAACTGAAGTGTCCTGAGTGGCTGTTCCTATGAATAGAGGCCTCAGATACCACCAGGTCATAGTAACAGCAAAGTCTGCCCAAAGGCTATTAAAATCCTGAATGAAGCTTGATGTCCATCTCAGGCAGCAATGTGCACAGACTGGAACAGTAGCATTACTACAGAGCATTACTCCCTATTTAAGTAATTCAGCTCTGGAATGGAGGTAGCCAGGGGAGAGGGGTTTCTTAGCATTTCTTATCAGCATCTTATCACACAAACAACTAAATAAAAAACAGCCTTACCGCTTCCCTTACACAGATAATTCATAAGTGCATCTTGCAAATATATTGAGACAAGCCTACATTTTCTCTTTAGTTGATACCTCTGCTAGAGAGAATTGGTCCAGAAAGAAAGGTTTAAATTTATCAGTTTCCACAGTTCAATTTATTTTTCCTCCTTTTGCCTGAGAAATTTTAAAGCCAAATGCCTGATTGTAGTTCTCCCATTGGGAAAGTAATACAGCATCAGTAGACTCACTCCCAGTCACAGCTATCAATCCAAATTGAATGTCTCCTACTGGGTACTCAGAGTTAACTCTTACCCATAGATGTTTTTAATATTTTTTAAAATGTTGGGCAATTTGCCATCTGCCTAAAGACAGTGCGCCAGTTTATCTGTTTGTTCATTATTAATTGATATACAATACTCTGAGGCAGATTGCACACATGCAAAGCAGAATGTAACAAAGGAGGGAATCAAATGCAGTCCTCTTGGCTCTCTGGTTTGCTATTAAACCCTGATGGCAGTTCTACTTCTGCCACACACCTCATTATTTAACTTAAAAATTCATTATTTCCACTGTAATCTTGCTGAGTCTTGGCACAGGTGAAGAAAAAGCTTGTGCTCAAGCTGAGCAGTAAATAACTGAACTTGCAATCATGAGAACTAATGTCAACACTTCCCTGGCCATTTCATAGTGCTCTGTGTTGAACCAAGGCGTGAAATCTCCATTCTTTTGTTAGCTCTTCTGAGAGAGATAGGATTGTTAATATTCATCTTCCTCTGATATGATTTGGTTTCAGAGACTCCATGGGAACCAGCCAGATTAGAATAATAAAATAATAATAAATTGCTCGTGGCAGAAATTGTATATTAAGTCTCTCTAATGCATTCAGTCTCTGGACAGCAACAAGAACATGATAACTGAATTAGACTTTTAACAAGATTTTGACGATTGATGAAGCAAATAAAACCTTTAAAACAAAAAAGTTCCCTCCCCCACCAGTCACGTCTGAGCTGTCAGTAGAGAAATCCGGTCCACCTTCTTCATGAGTTAGTATCTCTGTTTATGTATTGCCTTTCTCAGCATTCCCATTTGCCACAAAACCAGCCAACCCAGCTTATTTTGTTCTGGCATTATTAAAATTACTATTACCATTGCAAATATTTCCAAGGGAGATAATATTAATAACAGTCTCTTCCATCAGATCCTGTCAGTTCCTGGAGTGATTAATATTCCTGCCTGCAAGAAGCATTATATCACTTAGAGAGAACATATTGCTTGGCTCGTAGGCTATTCTTCATGGTCTGTGATGAGTGCATTGTGATCTGCCATTATTGCATTACTGTTTACACAGCTTGAGATGCCTCATGAGGCAGTTAGAAATGAGCTGAAATTCAGATAGATTCAGATCTGGGAAACAAGAAAACCTGACACAAATGTCTTCAGGCTGTTTGGCCCTTTTCAACCCCCATGTCACATCCCCACTCAGTGTTGCTCTCATCCGTTCCCCTACCTGGGGTGCAGGTGGCAGCTGCATTTCTGTACGCAGGTCCAGTGAACCCATCCTTGCAAGGATGACCATAGGCAATCTGCTGGCTCCCAAGCACCATGGGCTCCTTACAATTGTTTTCTACATAAATACCACACTGTGTCTGGGGGGAGCTGCTACTCACTTTGAGACCAGTCACTTCAACTCCTTGGCAACAACTATCTATAAGGAATCAAAATCAGCTTTTATTTTCATGGAAATAGCCATAACCTCGATCTCCTCAGGAAGCCTGGTGATCAACTCTCACTTGTATAATACAGACTTGAGCAGAGCAACCTTTGGTTTGAACACAAGCCGTTCATGGAGTCTATTCCTGAACACTTGATAAAAGGTGCACTTTAATTTATGGAGATTATATACAGCATGTGGGTTCAGCGGCAAGTTGCCAAGGCAAACCCAAGGACAAATCTTGCTTCCACAAAGTCTGCTCTGTGCCATAAATGATGACCAAAGGTATCTGATTTTCCAGGCTGGTCTAAAACAAAGCCAGATGGTGGCTCCTATGCCTTCAGTGCCTAAATTGCAGATTATTTAGATCACCTTGTTTCTTAAGTGGATGCCTCCAAAGCAAATATGGAAGCAGTCAAACCTTGCTGACATCATGGGGACAAACCTGCACAGGAAAGGAGTCAGGGAATCTTGAAGGATGGGTGGATTGCCATTCAGTGACAGGTTGGAGACAGATGTTGAACACCTTAGGTAACCAAGTTCACTGATTCACAGCAGAAGAATAAAGATAGCAGCAGCAGAATTAACATGTTAAAGACTAAAGGACTCACCAATTCCTTCTCTTGGATACCCCTGTAGACAAGTGTAGAAATGCAACCAATATAACTTTCCCTCTAACCCTGGAGCAGAATGCAGGTTGTGACCTCTGGGTCTTTAGAATATCCAGGAATGGGGAGGTGGCAGGGAGCATATGATGAATGACAGAGGACAGGGGTGGTGGCTATAGAAAGACTCTTCATGGCTAGGATAGGGTGGCTGTACAAGGCACTCGCTAAGCCACAAAAGTTGGCAAATCGACTTCCAAACATGGATACAAAAGAGGTATTCAAACAACAGGGACTAGATCTTAAAAGTGCTTTCAACTGGGAGTCTCAGTTCAGGGTTTGGGTTCAGCTCTTTCTGGAGAGATGATCAAGCTGCAAACTGCAAAACTTTTTACTTTCACTTCTGTTAAAACTCGGGGGGGGGGTACGAAAAAGAGGCATCAAGTGTTAGGATGAACAGAATCACAGCTATAACCCTGACAATTGTTCTTAGGCTGATAGAAGAATTTTCCATCAAAGCAACATTTCTGCATAGGAAAAAAACTGTGCATGGTGCGTGCGAATTGGAAGGGTTTTCTAGGAAGGAAACTTTCTCAGATGCTTCTCAGAGCATTATTCCTGCTTCCTGATCATCTGGCTCTAATGTGCCCATATTAATCTCCCTCCCAACGATGGTCAGAAATTGCTGATCTACTTATGCACCAAGTAAATTCTGCATTTGGTCCAGCTTGCATGTGCGGCAAAAGGACCATACTGTCCAGTGCCTGACTGAAAAAACAGCTCTGTCAAAGCAAAGAGAGAGAAGAGAAAATAGAGCATGAAATGAGAGAAAACAATGAAAATAGGAGAAAATTAAGCAAACGTGAAACCAATTACCTATCTCTGAATTTTGTTAAAACCAGAGACAGAGAGTTTCATCCTTACAGGCATATTTTACATATCATTCTAAATTAATGTGAATAATCACTACCATAGCTTTCATTTGATATTGCATTAGCACAAAATTGTCCCAAATAAGAGATGGGGTGGTCCCTTGATACAGTACACAAACATAGCAGAAAGGATCCTTACCTAAAAAGGGCCTGAGTACAATAAAGGAAACAAGAAGCAGGTGCAGGGAACCTTGTTATTCAAGTGCACAGTGCCCACAGGACAATATCATGCCATACTGAAAAAAGATTTGGTGGTGTTTGAAGGCAAATACCATTTTGACATTTTTTTCAAAGCAAAAAATAGAAACTTCTCATGGGAAGCAGATAATTTCACAGGAACACATCTTTTGCTGAAAATTTCATTTTTTTTCCAGCAAAAAGCTTTTTCAGTCAGTGGATTCCAAGCTGAATTCCGTGTGGTGGTTTGTGAGGCCACAGAAATGATGCTCTGTGGTCAGCTCTCTGTGGCGTCATATTACCTTCACAACTTTTCCAATTAAAGCTTTAATGGAAAGACTACTTGGTGCAGTCATTTGCATATGGAAAAGAGGATCCAAAATCATGGGTCTTGATGAAGCATTTCTAAAACGTTAAGATGTAGTGGACATGAGTTGGCAGTTACTATAATACTCCACGAAATAGCAATTTCACCATTTGGAGGAATTCCCTGTCCCATCTGCACTTCTTCATAAAGACTACTACACACACAAACACCAGAAGCCAAGACAGGCTTACTTACTTTTGTCTCTAAATTTAACCTAGAGATAGGTACATGCTTTTCCCAAGTTGCTGACTAAGAAAAATACATACTGCAAAATCTCTGATAGAAATTGCTAACAGAAAAGCTTAGCTAGATAAGTTGACCATTCAGAGATGGAACCCCATCTGAAGCTATTAGAAGTCAGAATGCCTGCATCTTATCAAATGTGTTCTGAAAGGTCCCAGAAGAGCTGGAAAAATATCAACGCTTTCTTTTATCCTATGGCTTGCCTAAATGACCTCATTATGGAAAACAAACCCTGTTTCAGCCAGCTGTTATCATTGCATCCCCAGCCCCCATGCTTATCTCCTTTGAAGTTGAGCAGAATGTAGAGGTTGCCAGAGACAAATGTGAGCTCCCCATGCTTTCCCTTGGCTAAACAGTGTGAAGGAACAGCCTTGCTCCCGTACAAAACCCTAACCACAAGCCTCACAGCTGTTCCAGTGCTAGCCAGAGTCAGCCAAGAAATGCTTGTAATAGGGCAGTCCGGAAGGTGCTGAGAGACCTAAGTGCTGTTGCTGGGAAAACCACATTTCAGTCCTTCACATCTGGATCTCACAGTTGATAGGGTCACCTCATGGGTGGCCAGAGACACTGCCAACACACTTAGGAAGTTCATGCTATCTTTCAAAGGTCGCACTGCATGCAGCATGGCAGAATCAAAATAGAAAATACAACCGGAGAGCAGAGGTATAGCAAACAGGGAAATCACACTGCCTATATTTAGCTTGTCTTTTCAAGGTGGTGTTAGAAAGACAGTTTTGAAGCTCAGCTGTAAAAAGTCTCATTTGTATGCCTTTTAAAAATTGTGTTCCACAAAAATGAGTCACATTCTCACATAGTATACTAAACCCCAAAAATTTAAACATAGAAATATTTGTTTCAGGAAAACGATTATTTTCATTTTCAAAGTTTCTTTAGAACAGCATATGCATCTTGGTTTATTTTTTCTGAAAAACCAATTATCAGTGTGCACATATTTATATTAATATACGGTAAATATATGTAGGCATGTATATATGCACACAGTAATCAGTGTATATGTGTAAATACATATACAAGTACATATAGAAATATCTATTTCACAATCTACAAACAATAAGTATATTATATGTATATTTAGATGCCTGACAGTTCAGCTGAACCTGACAAAGAGCTTGTAATCTTCAAAACTAGGCTGTAAACTAACAACACACAGGCATTGTGAGGTTTTTCAGTGGCCCGGTGAAACCAATGAGGTATGATACAATATGTATCAGCTGCCATGATCAGTCACTTAGCCTGACTTTACCAATCACTACTTTAACTGAGGTCAATTACATAATACTCAAAATCATCTAATTATGGGAGCACAGTCCTGGGAGGTGGCTTGAAGAGAATGACAGGGTCAAATTATCTTCTGGTGCAATCCTGGTGAAGCCAGTGGAAGCCTACTGAGAATAATCATATCCTGTTAGGACACAAAAGCTGTGTACTTGCTCAGTGGCAAGTACACTTGAACACTGGCTCAGTGGCAAGTGCCCGAGGGCACCGGTTTATCTTGATCTTTCCAGGAGGTTCATGGAAGGATTTCATTGAAGCCTAGGGCATACATTATGCAATTTGCATATTACACCTGGATCCATAGTCCTTAAAGGGTAGATACCACAGTTTCATTACTGTGGTGGCAAACCTTGCAGGACTACACACCATCTGCTAAAGATAGAGCAGTTCCCTCTCTGTCCCTGAATCTGACTGCAAAGGACAACTTTGGTAGCCAGGCTGCTAAAAAGAAAAAGCTGTGTAACACTTTTCAGGAAAAGTCTTTTTGTTGTTCTGTCTTCTAGGATGGGATCTACCCTAGGGCCTACCATACTGTGTCACCTTACAAATGTTCTTCTCAGAGGGTGCTTAAAACTGAGCCAAGAGAAGCAGAAGTAATACAAATATCAATATTTATCAGCTTCTTGTAGTCTGTTTCAGTTTTGCTGAAGATGTCAGCTCTTTGGACAGGAAAAATGTATTTTTCCTTGGCATGCTTAACAAATAATAACAGCAAATTGACCAAGAGGTCTTCAGGACACACTGTATCTGGTATACACATGCATATGTTGTTTCCCCTTAGATCCTAGTTATAGGTTTCCAAATGACATAAAGGAACTATTGTCTTGATAATTAAATCCACATGTGGGCCCATGCTATACAGTTTCCATTTCAACTGCTTTTTTTATCACCTTTTGCACTATTACCTACAAAAAAAGTGTTTGTGTTAGATTAGTACAGATTAAGCAGATCAGGGTCTAGGTATGTGTGGGCAGTATATGTGATACAAAGATGCGGATGCTTAAACATATTTCTCCCTTGAATCAGATTCTTTGCAAATCATTTTCCTAAATTCTCCTTCCTGTCCCTTAAATAAAATTATTAATTGATTAATCCATATCTGGCCTACAAGGAAAAAGGAGGTTGTAGAAAATTTCAGGAGTTTAATCCTGACATAAAAAAAGATGGAATATACAAACTGGCAAGAAACTCAGCAGGGCAAAGGAGTTTTACAGGTAAATCATATAAATCGGGAGACTTGCAAGCAGGAGAAAACCATGCAGTGAAAAAATGCGGAGACAGAAATAGGAGTGCTGAATCAATGGCATGAAGCAGAAGATAATGCATCAATTTGAAGTGGATAGGAGGCAAGCAAGGAAGGTGATTATAAGCTTTGTTTCATGCAAGGCCTGGATGGGAGGACATGACTATTACTAAATCTGAAAATGAGGGGGCTACAGTAACCAGGAGAAAAAGTACCAGGGTTGGGTAACTTTTCTGTAAGAAAAGACAAGACAATTAAAAAAAAATTTCCTGGAGATAAAAATCGTTCTGCAAAACCAAGTCACAATTCCCTTGTAGCATTCATAAATAGCCTAAAATCTTGTTTACAGTTGCAAATTGCTATTTGATAGCGTTATTGTCGAAGAGATTAGTAACTCCTTTCAGTTCAGAGACATTTAAATTTAGCATCAGGAAAAAGAAGTTTGTTGAGTGTGGAATCCACCCCTGCTGCTCCAAAACAATCAGAAACAGGAAAAAGTCATCAAAAGGGAGTTTTAATGAGTTATAGAGCTATTGTTTACTGGGGAGGGCTGAAAGCCTGAAGCCCAAGTCTGGAGGACCTCTGTGACCCTGCAGTGCCTCTCGGTGGCAAAATATTTGCTTGAAATTACGTCAAAACAACACAATGTGTGTGTCTGAATGCCAACGGAGAGGGGAGGACGTTGAGAAAAATAGTGGAAATTCCCTGAGTCTCTGAATGTACTGAAGGCTTTCCTTGAAAAACAAGGCAATAAACAGCAGCTGTATTTGTACATTCAGGCTAACACTGGCAGTGTCTCCCTCAAGGGTGCAAAGAGGAAGGCTGGATTTGCCAGACAGGCCAAGAAACAGTAGCAACGCTTTGCTCCACACCCACCAGGCATGGGGGAGCTGCAAGGCTGATCCTGCCTGGGCACAAGGCTCAAGGGGGCAAGTGTCCATGGGCAGAGGAGGTGCCAGTGCATGTACAAGGCCCAAGGCCCTCTGTGGCCAGCAGCCTACAGGTAAAGAGATGCTGCCATCATCTCATGAGGCTGTCAAAGTGAAAGCTTCACAGGGGGATGAGGAAGCGCTTCTGCAGAGAGGGGCTGAAAACAGGAAGCTAATTTTTCTGAGGAAATAATTATACAGAAGTGCTGAGGTTTTGAGCAAGGAGACTTTTGTTGCTTTCCCAGAACTGTCCCTGAGGTAAAATCGCAGTGTTCAAAAGCAACAGGACAATTTTACTGTGATGCTCACTAGCAGTTATTGAATCAGTAACGTGGGTCTGAAAGTAGCCTGCTGCACTTGGCACATGGTCAGAAAAGGACAGCATTCCTCTCTGCCTGTCCCTGGTGACTTCTTGGGTGGAAAAATCTCAGCCAAATTTAATACAAGTAGTGCTCCAGGGAATGGGTTACAGACCCCACCAGCCTGCCCAAAAGCATCTGAATAGGAGGAAGTCAACAGGTATAAAAAGGAGCAAAAAAGATTAAGTTTCCCAGGAGAACTGGGCACATTAAAATCAGCAGCAGACCTTCTGGAGAAATAGCAACGAGCTCTGTGAACCGCTCAGACAGCAGTCAGTGGTGACAGGGGTGCAACAACGTACAGGCTTAGGTTATGTAATATGACAGGCAACCTGCTCAGCCACACACTGTGTGACCTGGAAAATTCGTTTACCTATCCATATTCCCAACAACACAGTTCCACCGGGGTGCCAGCAGGATCCTTGGGAAAAGTACAGTGACAGTCATGAGCCAGCTGGTCTATCTAGGCATTCATCTCCTGTCTCTTACAAACTGCACTTGTACCAGTTGGTGGCACCACGAACAGCTTTGCAGCATCCCGAGAGACTGCCCTGGCAGCTGGGAAGGGACACCTTTTGCACACTGTGGAGCTAGGAAGCAACTCACAGCAGCTTCCAGGTTCACAGTGCCCATGCGGATTTTGGTTCTTCCCATACCAAGCTGAAAAGCAAGCTGTCCCTTTGCATATCACACCCTGGGCAGCATGATGTCACTAACACCCTTAAACTTTGTTATTATTGCCACAAATAATCAACTGAAGAAAACAGATGAGAGCCAGCTGCCCTACCGGTAACAGGGAATGGTATTTGACACAGTACTTGACAATTAACACACATTAAAATTGCTGTTGCTTTATATTTCTGTTTCACCACACAGAATGTCAAGCCAGACCAAGTATTTTTATTTTACCAACACCAACTATGAACAGTTTTGTTAAGCCACCAGATTTTAGTTTGCTTTTACCTTTGTTAACATTTCAAATAGCCATGTTTTATCTGCACAAGATTATTTAATCGGGCATATGGCTTTCCAGGGAAATGTAAAACAATAGCCTTGCCTAAAGTCATATAAACTTCTATTCACTCATATCATTCCACCAAGAAGCCGAAATATTTTAATTAGGTAGAATGTGTAGTCAGGCTGCAAGTAAGAATTTAAGAGCAGAAAACACCCATAAAAAGACTTTCAAAGTGGCCACTAAAATTCAGATCTTCAGCTTTTTGCAAGGCCAGTTAAAGATTTTTAGCCCATTAACACCCACAGCACCTACAGCTGCCACTAGAGCTGTAGACAGCATTTCTGCAGGTCAAGTTCAAATGAGCTAAGGCTAGATTCAACAAAACTCAAGTATTCAGGCCCACTGACTGCATCTGAAAATGTCATACACACTCAATAATACGTGCGTGTACATTTTAAATGAACACACCTGATTTTCTAGAACATGTGCAGTCATGAGCAGTACTACGACCTACTAAGGTCTTGCACCGCTATAATTAGTATCTCCAAGTATAGTTCCATTTGGTATATCTGTATCATAAATATTAAGAAAAAGCTTACTCTGATGTCTGTGTCTAAATGTATGTATCTACATAAGACCCAAGATGTTTGTTGCAAGTTACTCAGAAGTATAATCTACAACAAATGCAATATAAATGAGCTAATACTACACCATTTCTCAGCTTTTACCATGCTGGTAACTTTAGGTCTATTTCTGAATTTAGAATCAGACTATGGATTTGCACAGACGTAACAATACCTGTAAGAACATTGTGTTTATATACATCAACAGAAGCCTAACTACAACAATTTTTAATATTTTTGGCACTTATTCTTCAATACCACAAGACCTCAATGTGCTGTCAGTCTGGAAAACACCAGCATGTCTCAAAATGTTATTTACAAATGAAATGCAGGTCATCAGATTGACCTTTGGAGCAGAAGGATATATATAGAGATACATATATATTTCTAAACTGGCAGAAAAAATAGCTGTAGGTTTTTTTCTTGATGAAGGAAAGCCTGCTTTGCCTTGTCTTGTGTCTGTAAACAAAACTACATCTGGGGAAAAAAAGACACATAGTAAAAGGCACAACTACCCCCGCCTTCCTCACTGCTCACTCTCTCCTGCAATTGTGTACAGTGAGTAAGTAAAAGGCTGGTAGAGACTGAAAAACATGTTTTTCTTTGAAAGTCTTTCCGCAGAAATATTTATCAGCTGTTGGCAAAGCACACAAAAAATAATACTCTTTTTTTTAAAAGCCAGAAAAAAATAGGTCCTTTTTTTCACTAAAAAATGGAGGACATTTGAAGTCCCTGCTGTGAAAAACGTGGGTTTTGTTTTTTCAGTGCTCACTAGAAGATACTGAGGTCTTTTGACACTCAGATGTGCAATACTATCCAGTGTATTTTTTTCTTTCTGGTCAGTTGCAGTCTTCTTTCTGTCTTTGAATGGATGTCACCAAACTTTCTATGGAGAAGAAAATCTAAAAACCCACTCATCTATCCAGTTGCTGCAAATAATTGGCTAGTAGAATGATCAGCCAAGGATGGGTACATGGGCAGATGTGTCCACATCATTCAGAGCAGCTGGAGCAATAAGACTCCTGGCAGACTGCCCTCAGAAAGGTTCCTGTTTCAGGGGATGAAGGAGCTGAACTGGGGGTGGTCTCTACAGCATACACCAGATCCACAGTTCAGCCAAACACCAAACCTTTCTCTGGTTTAATGTAAACAGTCTGGCAGGTCTCAGGGTCCAGGATGGTCTTGTGGGTGTATAAGAACATCATAGACTAGCAGCTAAATCCCTCTCACACTTCACAGTGAGTCCTAGGAACAGACCTCTCTCTTCCCAGCCTCTCTGGCTCCCTTCTCTCTACAGCTTGCAGCAGGGAAAGTTGCTCCCAAAGGAAACACTTGTTTTCTGAATCCTTCCAAACCAGTGCTTAACAGGATCTGCCAAAAAAGGACTTAACCTCTTCTCCCACAAACAGGTGCCCAAGGAATTAAAAAAAAAAAAGGCAGAACAAAGTACTTTTCTTTATTTTTCCACTTCATTTCCTCCATGTCCATTATGCTGAAATCACAGCACTTCACAAGACTGTGAAGAATCCTTCCCTATGGCAGGAAGAAGGACACTTAGAAAATGTGGAGACATGCAAAAATGTCCCAGAACTAGCATGACTTGAATTCTAATAGCTTCAGTAAAAAGGTGTGGAGAGCATGCAAGATGTTTAAAGAGGCCACTGTACCTGTGTTGTAATGAAATGGAAGTAATGGGCTAAAACCACCCCACACAACTGGTTCCATCACTATTGCCTTAACTAAGGCACACAAAAAACATCCTCAGGCTGACCATGAAAAGGGTCTGGTTCAGCCACAGCTAGAGGAAACAAAGCAAAGGCATCCTGGAGTGATGGAAACCCAGGTGAAATATTGTCTAGCTTCCTGGAAAAAAAAAAAAATCCAATATCCTGATTTTAGGAATGCAAATTATCTTTAACACCCTTGAGAATGTATGAGCCAGTGGGTGCTCTACAGCTCCAATCAAACAGTCTGAAAAATGGTGCAGAGCAGGAACATTTGGGAACATGCCAGAGTTTCCTGAGAGACATTCACAAAGAAGGGATAGAGACAACGATGATGCTGTTTCCATTATTAGAATCAATTACATTAATGGATATTTGAGAAGAGGGAGTAGGGAGGGGCCAACTGCTTCATAGGCATATGAATAATGAGGCATTTATGTGTCGTATCTGTCCTTACAAGATCAAAACACTAAAGAAAATTAAATAGCTTCTAATAGTCTCACTTGATTAAATTGTGTCCTTCTTTTTCTCTGCTTAGATCGAAAGTGGACTCTGGGATCTCCAACCCAGCTTTAGAGGTATCAGAAATACCAGCATATACAATTATTGTGTGTCTTGTCACTTCAGTTCTCCGTATTAAAGTCCTTTCAGCTGAACTTTCCTCCCTTCCCCTTGACACCCTGTCACTGAAGATCTGAGTCTAGGATTGGCATGTAGACAAGAAATAAATAGAGTGTGGGAGAAGTTGCAGTTTGAGTCCACTCTTTATCAGTTGGTAAGGAATTCAGGAACTTTTTTATTTAACAGCTCAGCTGCAGGCAAGATCTTTAAATCAGACTTTACCTTATGTTTGACTTGAAAGGCAACCATGACACAAATTTATGAGACTCCCAAGTTTCGTTAATTCCAGGGCTCAATACTTCTGAAAGAAAGTACTCCCAGAAAGTGAGCAGAAGATACTCCTGCTCTACTTTGACAAAATGATTGTACAGACACTTGCTTATTTTGTGCATGCTTTCTTCCCCCAGTGACGTCTAAAAATGTTCAAAATGTATTACTGGGAACTGATTCATTCAGGAATAGTATTTATGTGGCATTTGTGCCTGCAGAACAACAAAGCAGTGCTCCATAAAAGTGAACCACTCACATACCTTCCACAGAGAAATTCTGGTGTGGTCTGAACCTAATGTCAGAATTAGGAATGAAAGGGATCTTTACATCCTTGAACAACTGCAGTGACTTAGAAATGTTTCCTAGAGGCAAAACTATGCCAGGCAGAAGAAAGAGTTCTCAGTGCTGATGCTCCAGATGAGGAGCATACCAGAGTACATTGGTTCCATAAGTCTTTCGTGTGTCCTCTATTGCTTATCCAGCAAACTGTGATCAATATCGATGGGGCTTCACACCATACCTACCAGTGTCCAAGAGCAAACTGAAAAATTGCCTGGTTCAGTGAGAAGTGAGTCAGCATTGCAGGAATGCCCCACCCTTCCTCACATGTAACTTCCACTTGAAGCACATTGATTTGCACTACAGCCAGGCCGTGGAGTAACACCACAGAAGCTGGAAGGCACTTGGCCTGTTCTAGACATGGAAGAATAGCAAAATATGGTCTTTACTGCCTACAGGACAGACTGAAGAAACAAGGAGGGAGATGCTCAAGATAAGAAATTTTTGCCATTGCAGAACTGCTGCATCCCAGTTTTGGCTCCCAGCGGAGCTGGCTCCAGGGAATAGATACATCACAAGCAGTTTATCCCACAGTCCAAGCCATTGTGAAAAACGTTTCCATATTCTGAACACACCACTTTTATATTACCTCTCCTCATACAGTGCAACATCAACTTTTAGGAGCTAGGTTTAGGGGTTTCCCCCAAAGAACAAGTCACAGAAACAGTGGTGAACTGGAGACACTGTAGCAGCAATCTTGTGTCTGATTACATTCTTCTCACATTTATAACTAGGCTAAAACAAAAAAAAAAAGGTACTCCCAGCTTGTATTGAGCTTAAAACCTATTGTTTCTTCACCTAACCTGGTGAGGGGAATGAGGGTGAGCTTGTCTGCTTTATGACCCAGATCAGTCAATATATCAAAATAAATTGCTTTTCTCAGCAAACTTTGCTTCTCTCTTTTAACGGTCGCTTGCAGTGAACCAACATGCTTCTGTGTGTACGAAGATCACAGGAAACTAAAGAGAAACCAATCTGCCACAAGACCTCTCTATCCTCTCTATCCACTACTGGCAAAGGCGTTCAAGTGGCCTGGGTTACAGCAGACATAAGCCACGGGTATGTAACAGCCTCCCTCTGTAATCATGCACAGCAGATTACAATAGGTACAGACACGTGTGAAATAATTAGCCTAGACCCTGAAGGCAGCCACTCTAGGATCAACAGCATAGCTTGCTGGTGGGAAATCGGACAGTCTGAGGGGATCCTTCCCTGCAGCATTCTACTCTCGGGGAGTATTTGGTGAGAAAGGATCTGAAAGCAGAGGAAGGTTAACTTCTGAATGTTGCTGTGTCCTACTGCTCTATTTCCTTAATCCTGAACACCAGGAAAAATACTCAGACATCCCAATGGCTCAGTTTTATGGGTGGAGTAGACAGGGACAGCTCTGTGGCTCTGCATTTGCTGTGAAAAGGTGATTGGGAACGTAGAATTTTTGTCCAAAACCAAAAATAAGAACAATGGTTTCTCACTGTTTACTATTTTCACCTATTGCATTTACTTTTATTCTGTGAGGTGCACTTTAGCCTCAGATACAGCTGGTCCACATGCATTTTGTAAAAGAACGCACCAATTTTGAAATGTAAAGCTAAATTTTTGACTGTCTGTGCATGTACAGAATTACAGAAGTTAATATTCATTTCAGCTATGCTCCACTGGCTTTGCTAGCAATGGTCCTTCAATGATGCAAAGTGCCAATTATAAGCATGTGTGTAGTTTTCTCCAGGGCCATAATGGACTGCATTCTAACTACAACAGATTTTCTGAAAGCTCTGCCTCAAACCTTTCAAGGAGGCCTGATCAAGTGGGAAACTACAGAATGAGAAAGCATGAGATGTCAATATTTTTTAGTCATACGATACTTGGGTGATAGAAGAAGCGGTTGTATAAAAACAAACAAACAAACAAAAAAAGACTACATAATATTAAGGTACACCATGCAAAAAAAACCCTGAGAGCATGACAGTGTCACCATGTTCAGTCACCTCTCCAACTCCTAAAGGTGGGGGGACAATATTACAAAATTATGTTCCAGAGGTTGCTGACACAGGATCGGTATTCAGTCATGTAGATGAAAAGTGTTTACAAATGCTTCCAATGGATAGGATTATCATGTGCTAATTAACCTCCAGACTGCTTAATAAGGCAGCAGCGTGGGCACAGCGGGGTGGGAGCAGCGGTGCACAGAGGCACTTTCCAGCCTCAGGGTAGATCATGGCTTGAATTATGACCTCCCACTGCATCCGTTATGGCACCCCAGTGGTTAATAGGAGCCTTCTTTGTCCAGGGGTTGCTGCGGAGACGGTTCCTGTGCCTCAGGAAGCCGGGAGAAGAGACGTTTCCTGTTTTGAAGAAGGTTTAAGAACGATTTTCCTCCAATCAGGCAGCAGATGCCTGGGCAGGAAATGGAGAACGCAGCTGCCAGCCCCACTGCGGGTCAGTGGCTGTGCTAATCACTGCGGCCAAGGTTTACCACAGCCAGCAGGGCTCCAGAGATAAGTGGGTTGCAGAGTTAAGGGGAGGACTTGTGGTGGAAGGTGCCCGGAGCAGGACTGACACTGGAGTGAGACCAAAACAAATCCAAATACTAAGAGGAAATGGGCGTTTGGCTTCCTCCCTATATGTACCTCACACAGCACATTGCACCCAGTATATGGCCCTGATAAAAATGAGGCATGCAATTAATTGTTGTGGCTCAAAACAATGCTCAGAGGTAGCAATAATCATCGTTGCCATAACCTTTTCTCCCGTTGATGATTCACTGCTGAGGGAGACTTGCATATATTGGGGGTGTCAAATGCATGGTCCCATCAAACGCAGGAAACCAGTACAAAATTTCTTCAGCTGGGTGGGGTTTTTTCCCCCCTTTTTCAGATGAATTTTAGCAAGAGTTTTCTGACCTCCAGAAGTGGACTTCGGCTCTGGTCTCAGTGAAGCTAGAACTGATGTTGACTTCATTTATGCCAAATCTCAGCTTCTTTGACTCAGGGCCCAATTTTTCTTCCACTGGCATCAATTTTACACTTGCATAAGATTTGATGCTTGATGTATTGCTCCTCACTTACGCTTGCTCACTTTCACAGATGTCTGAAGCACCCATCTGCCGTCTTTCAGCTCCCAGCTCACAATTTGATTTTCTGAGATGTTACTTCCTCCAGTGCTTTATGTAACAGAGGGTGTCTGAGAGGTTGTGACAGGCTGGAGAAAAACAAGACTAACTGCAGTAGGTAAATCCGTAGAAGTGTGTTTTCAGCTACTTCCCTGATTGTTGCTGGTAGAGCTCTACTGACATTTTGCAAATATGGGCACCAAGTGCTTTGAGTGCAGGATCGTCACACCCCATGGAGTAAAGATAAACATGTTTCTGGATACATCCTTGCCCAAGCTAAGTTACCTTTAAACAAAGCTTTGCCTGGGTAAGACATGGGCCAAAACTGAGCAAGGACTTGAGAATTAGGCATCTGGGCAGCTGAGAAGGAAAGCAAATCTCCATGGCAGTGAGGAATGAGTGGACTCAACAGTGACATTGTATAAGCTCTCAGATTTTGTACCATTGCCTAGAAATACTCTGGTTTTACAAAAATAGTAAGCAGTATGAATCTCAGAAACTTGAAGCATCAGAAGAACTTTGATGGCATCATGAACCTTAATAGAAGCACGTAAAACTCCTTCCTGAGAGAACTGGTGCTCTCACTAGGGGCCCTTTACTGAAAATAGCAAGTAAACCAGTCAGATGTTCATTTGATTAAGTAAGAGTTAAATCCATATTTAGAATATTTCACAGCTGTATTTCTTTGTAAGGAATACAAACACAGACTGGTCTCCCAGGACCTGACTCCACTATCCTTCTAGCCTTCCTCTCCTAAAGCATTCTGGGGTCTGTACACATCAGTCATCCTTCAAAATCTAGTATCTCCTGCATTCTGTGATGAACTCCCATAAATAGATAACAGACAGCATGTTTTCAGTGTTAGTCATGAATAACGGGTAATTGTAATCCCTTTTATCTTACTGCAAAAAACAGGGACTGCAAAAAAGATATGCTACAAATGCCAGTATGCTGGTACAGGAGAGAATAATCATCATGTTATAGCTATAACTCTCCTTTTGTTCTCTTCCTCTCCACTCCCTTTGTGTTTGTCTTTACTTGTCTGCTCTTGCCTGTGATTAGGATGTAAACTCCTCAGGGCCAAGGCCATGACATATGTTTTACTGGTCCTTTGCTATCAGTTTTCATGTAGAGTAGAAATGTAGAGTGAAGGCAGGGAGCAAACGGACTATCATAAAAAGTACACTGTTGGTCAATAATAGGAAGAAATGATCTTTATATGCCAGAAAATATTCTACCAAATTGCACCAAGATGAGGTAATGCTGTCAACTTTGACTTGAGCAAGCTTCACTTTAGGACACTTTTAGTTTACCTGGTCAATGGGCTCCTGGAGGGTCAAGGATTTTATCTCAGTCCCAGAGGACTTGGTAACTTTTGCTTGAATTTCTCTCTTCCAAAGAATGGTTCACCACTAATCTTCAAGATCTCATCCAAGGGATGGTCCTTCAGCTTCCTTCTCTACCAACAACTCTCAAGAGAGCATTTACTTCAAACTGAAAGATCCTGGAGTGCTACTGTGCTACAGACCTAAGACGCGTTCCTGTCAATGCACCTTAAATTCTAGTACAACATCTTTCTTCCAGTGGCTCTCATGGCTTCCCAGGCAACTGGCCAGTGACAAGTTGTCATGTACAGCACTCGCAGCTCTTCTGGCTCTGAGCCTCTCAGTGTCAGGCAGCCTTTTGAGCAAAGAGGAAACAGAAGCCAAGAAAGTGAGGGAGAGATGACGTACCAGTCACTAAAGGACATACAAAGTTCCACAGACAGAAATTTGTCACTAGGCAGCAATGACATCAGTCTACAACCGCCCCCAGTGCTATTCCATTATAGAAAAGATAAATATCTAAAAAGTATTTAGCTATCATTGTTTACCATAGGTGGCTATTATACTCAGCTCATCACAGCTGCCTACATTTTACATTTAATATCATCTGCCATCCCAAGGAATGCATGGGGTTATTGACGTGTTCACTTTTTTCCATCCCACTTTAGTAAATGATTTCACTTTTGTTATATGCAGCACCAGTTTACCCATGAATAATTGAAATGGTTATGCACAATAATGTTAAAGCAGACCTGATCAGCATTAATCCATGCCGACATAACAGACTGTCTGCCATATATTAAGCCTTTCATGTATCCTGGGCACCCTTACAGAGAAAAACACAAGGGATTAGCTGCCCTATGTATTCTGTCCTATGGTTCTACACCCTTGGGCTTTGCCAGACCTTCAGCAGGGATGACTGCAGTTGAACCACCTCTCCTTGTCCCGTGGTTTCCTGAGTGGCATGCCATCAGCTAGAATGCATCAGGAAATAACAAAATACCATGAACATAGGTGATTTCTCAGGCAACTAAGACCATATGCATATGAAGATTTATGGGGTGATGTTGGTTTCTGAAATTGTATGTACCAGGAAGCAAGGTAAGTGAAACCCCCAAACCCAAAACCCAAACATATAAACCCTAACGAAGAAGAGAGAGCAGAGTCATGAAAAATGTCCTGAAAGACTGCTTATAATTAAACAGACCTCATCTTGAAGAACACCTCTATGTAATAACATTAAGAGGTTTTAAAATAACTATTGGGATGCATAGGTAGTGTAGCATGCAGACAGTCTCCAGCACTTCTTTAAAATGGCACAGTACTACGATTTATGTTACAATGATAAAAAATAAGATTCCAACATGCCACATAGCTCTGATCTAATTAATAGGGCACAGAAGTATATGGCGTAGACCTACTTGAAACAGATTATGCACTTGCTTAGATTTAAGCATGTACTTAAAACATCTGTTGGATGGGGACCTATAATAAGCCTAGATGTTCACCTGAGTTTTAAAATTCATCAAACTTATTAAATGGTTAGTTGGGTTATGTTTTGAATGAAATCCTTTGTTAAAGTAATTATATTATTAAAAATTAATTGGAATTATTTAAAAAATATCTGCTTCATTTATTTCAGTAATTGAGTAATAAAACCAGATATGTCAATTTCACTTCTAGTCAATTAAGTCATGGATTCTCCCTGGGGAAGATCATTCCTCTGTGCTGAACTCAGCTTGCTTCAAGGAGTGTTCTGTGTGATGTGGCCTCCATCCTTCAGTACTCTCCATTGTAGTGTATGCTTGCAAAAGTAGAGATTCCTCTTTTGGCTGCAAAAGTTTGATTTGACCCTTCAGCATCTCCTGAACATGTTTATGTGCATTCATCTTCCCATCCTTCCATTTGTAATACAGGTCACTCCCCATTATTTTTGAAGAGGGTTAGAAGATAAACTGACAAATTTATTTTATGGTCCTTATTTGCATTTAGCTATAAACCTCTAAAGTTTTTCATAATTTCAGTAGAGGAAATTATACCCTGGATTGACTTTTAGACTGACAATAAAGAGAATATAAGCCTTTTGCTTACTTCCAGTTTTTTTAAGATTGTGATCACTGCACAGATGTTTCTTTTTTCCTATTGCACCCAAATTGTAGCTTAATTGCCCATCCAGCAGAGTCCTTGGGGTCCAAAATGAGTCCAAACTGCTCAAGAATACATTCCTTGGTGAACAGCATAGTATCTCATAGCAGTGCATGTGTTGCATTTTTAACCAACAGAAACCAGTTCAAAGTTCAAACCAATCAGATCTGATGAACGAGAGGAGTCAGTGGCTCCTGGAGGTACCCTGGCACCCTGCCCGTTGTGGCAGGAAGCACATTTGAGAACAGGCAGACAGGAACTTGTGAGAAGTACTCACCCTTTCAAAAGCTAGGTCACAAAACTAATCATGAGTAATGAATGCCTGCCCCTCAGACAGACTGAGCTACTGGCATAATGCTAGGAGCAGGAGTTGTTCCCTTGTCGTTAAGTATAATGTTCTGCTGGAGTGTTTATTTAGCTCCTTTCACAGAAAATGAGAGAGAGAAAAGTCATTCTTTGTTCCATGAAATTTTTCACAGATTGGTTGTTTGGATCAAAACGTATAAAGTGTCATGGTTCTGTGCCCTACAGCAGACAAAAAAGTATTTTGACTGAAGTGCACATTACAAGACCACCTGGTCAATTCACAGAATCTCTTTTACAAGGGCTTTGTTTTCCTAGTATTATACTTAACCAACATTTTCCCGTTATGTAGCTAAGTATGAGAAAACTTTGCTACCTAGACAATGTTTTCCAGGTTATTAGGAAAATCCCGCAAATTCTGGAGCCCACATTCTCATTTCTTCTATGAAAACATGTTTCCTTCCTGCTGCCCCCTCCCCTAATGTATTAGTATTTTGCAGCTGTTTAACCAGTTATTCTCCTGGAAAACATATTGAAGCAATTTTTTTCCAAGTCACCTGTACTTTGCTTGACTTTTTTACTTCTGCTTTCTTTTTCTTTGTGCCACATTTTCCCCACACTTTGCAAAACCCTAAATCTGTATTCCTGAAGCTGCTTCAGATGATTCTTTCTATAGACATAAGTTATTTGTATTGATTGAGATAGACATCAAAGCTGCAGGTGGCAAGAATAAATCAGGGACCAGTGCATGAAGATGGGAGAAGGCCAGATGACTGCTGGTCATAGATGGGCATGTTATGCTGCGAGGGAAGATACAGAGCTTTCCATCACCTCATTGATGTCAGTCAGAATAGTAATAGAAGAGCTTCTACTGTAAATTTAAGCATCTCCAAAACCATCCAGGATTGCAAATTCTTGCTTAGAAGTGTAGTGATACAACCAGGGTCCTCTGGAGAACCAGAACCCAGCAGTCCTGTGTGACAGCCTCAGTGGGAGAAACTGAAGCCCACAAAAAGAAGGGTTTCATTCCCATTTCCTTCACTGCTTGCTTTCTTACTTCGGAAGTCTGTGCACTAATGTGCAATGCATTGCATAAATCACAGTGAGTCAGCATTGAAAAGTCAGGAAAAAGAGCTTTGACTATGCTACAGGGCATCTGCCAGCAGGATGACATTAGTTATGAAGTACTTTGCAAAAGCAGAACTAACAGCATCGAAAATTAAGTTGCTCCGGATGCTAGCTCTAGCAGTTGTCCTTATTTCTGTGGGATTCATAATGTCAAAGCAAGACCTGACAGCTTCACGCACACCCCAGCCTGGACACTGAGCAGGTACAATGTGCTGCTTCTTCCCCTCCTCAGCCTGTTGGCATGCAGGGCTCTGGCACGGCTGCGAGCAACCGTCCTGACCCGGGGAGGAATGGCCCCTCCCTGACTAGGGAAGCGACCCTTGGGGTCAACTATGCCTCCCTGGGGTTACTTTGCCAGGGGAGGGAAATGCGCAAAGTTGCACTTTCTCGCGTGAGCTCCACTGGAAAAGGTGGCAGGGCTATATTATGCCTCCTTTGAGAGGAAGGGGGCGATCCAGCCTTGACTGGGGGTTGGTGCCGCTGCCAGTCCGAAAACGGGGAGAAGAGCCCAGCCACGGGATGCCTGCGTTACCTTCACTGAGCCAGGAGCTGGTTTACGGGAGAGAGGAAAAAGGCAGCAGCCTGGAGCTGTCTCAAACCGCTCTGAGCAAGCGTGGTTTGTATGCGAGGGACCGTCCGTGGCTTCCCTGCACTCAGACACCGCTTCCAGCAGCAGGTGCTGTCGGCTCCGCAGGGATGCTCCGGGCCAGGGAAAAACGCCCGGGGCGGGGCGGGGCTGGGGCGAGGGGGGCTTCCCCGAGCCTCCTTCCCCGTGGGGGTTCCTAGACTGGGGCGGTCGTACCCCACTGGGGAATGGAGCTGGGCTGGGAGGATGGAGGGAGCGGGGGGTGAGTAGTTGAATGGATTGGGGAGGATGGCTGGAGCGGGGGAAAGGATGGAGAGGAGGGAAGAGTGGACGGGAGGAAAAGGATGAAGAGGGGTAAAAGGATAGCGGGGGAAAGGATGGATGGAGGGATGGAAGGGGGGGGCGGAGGAGATATGGGTGGGGAGGGAAGGCGGGAGGAGGAATGGGGGAGGGGGGGCGAGCAAGGCGCAAAGAGGGACCAAGGGCAGTGGAAAGGGAGTGGGAAATACGAAAGGGGGGCACGCGAAAGGCGGGGGTGGAGGTCAGGGCAGCCCGCTGCGCCTTTAAATCTTCGCGACTTAGTCTTCCGTGCTGCTTGCCCCCCCCCGGAGCCACCGGGATCGCTCTGCGGCAGGGGATGCCTGCGCCCGGCCCGGCCCGGCCCCC
>JAVJGJ010000047.1:24512504-24533164 GCA_035590215.1 Microhierax caerulescens | reverse complement strand
TTTTTTTTTTTTTCAAGATTGGGGGGGGCGGGGGGGGAGAATTAATTAATAGTTTAATCCCAGCCAAATGTTACATATCTATGTGATTTTCAATCATGACGAGCCTCATTTTTCAACTAAAAAAGCCTCAGCTAAGCAGAAGTTCAGCAAGCTCTGATTTTAATCTGGGAACTGAAACTGATGTTTAAGGAGACAGAGGAGAGCCAATGAGCAGATTCATTCAGCCCGTTGTATTAGCAGTTAAACTCTGTTTCTCTCCTTCTGGAAATACTCTGCTTCAACAACCGAGTGAATCTCTGAAATGCAAAACAATTCAGTTCACTTGATGTTTCCCCCAAAGAGCAGGAAAGAAAAGCCAGGTACAAGGTCTTGGTTAGTTTAGAATTCCAGGAGCTCTGTTTGTTTTCCTGGTAAGTCTGCAGGATAACTGAGTTTCAAATCCAGTATGTGCATTCAAGTCCAAAGGGAATACCTGCTGGAAGGACAACCATGAATATAAGAGATTTCTTAGTAGTGTCAGTTCCTTTCATATGTCCTCAGATCTCTCTGAAAACTGATAGGAAAAGCTGCCAAACCTCCCTGCCCTTCTGATAGGGAGGTGTTTTTGCACACTTAGCTTCAAGAGCTCAGAAACTTTAAAACCCAAGAGACTGGGCACTGCTTTGTTCAGGACTCATTTTTGTTTGGGGGAGAGCAGTATTCTGGACAGTCTCCCTCACACTGCTGGAGGTCACTGACACTTGCAGTACTAGCACTAAGAAAGACTATTAAAATGATGCAGGAAAAAGAATTGTACTTTTCAGTATTTTCCTACCCCACGACCAAATGACAGGACAAGCACAAGCTGGTCTCAGAGCAACAGACAGCTGTTTTCAACTTGTGTTTCAAGGGATCTGCTATCCAAAACTCCCCAACTGTTCCATTGTAGGAAAATGATGTTGAGAATGTTTGCATAAGGCTAAGGCATATTTTGCACAAACTACCACTGTTTCAGAAAGTCTCTGTGGGAGAGATTGAGCCCAGGGCTGACCATTCATAAAAATGGCCCTCAGGAGTAAAGGACATTTTTTTCGATAGCAAGAAAGGTTTAATAATCTGCACAAATTCCTTTGAGGCTCTGGCAACACAAACAGCTGGAGTAATGCTGCCAGCAGTAAGAGAGGTGATTGTTGGGTCTCACTCCAGTCAAAAATACTTTGTTCTATTGTTTGGGGGGGTTTAATAGGGAATATTACTCCTGTCATCTAGACAGGTTTCCTTCTGATCATAGCTTCACTGCATTCTCCTGGTTTGTTACCAGAACCTAGCTGCATGGCGTTGGTAAAGCAGCTGATCCTGCTAGTACAAGGAAATGACAACTCCCCTTCTATGTTAAGAGTCCTGCAGGGCAGCATGGTGTTCGTTATGTTGAATTTACTGTGAGTATTTTCCATGCAAAGTATGGAATAATGAACTGGCAATAAAATGAAAATAGAACATAAAGACTCTGGTTCCAAGTTTTCATGACTGTGTTACATTGCCAAAAATAAACAAAGAATAATCAGGATCATACCCTTGATCTCTGACCTACAATATGTGCCATGTCATCAGATAGTTTCTTTTTGTGTCATGTATCATCTTTTTCTAACTAGATCCAGACAGAACTCATAGTCAGAAAACCATTGGTAAATGTATCATAGTCAGAAAAGTTCTCAATGGAATCTGGATAAGAAAACGATACTGTGTCATATGCTTATTTGGGGTACAAGGCTATATACCCTGTTGATTTGTACCTCTGAGGATCTGAACAGCTGTTTATGATTTGACTGCTCTGATAATTCAGATTACCACCTGAAAACAGAGTAAGCTGAAACATTTTCCGAAAGGGAAAAATTCACAAAAGCATTCTGTGTGAACAATGTGTCTATTTTGACAAACTCTAAGGGAAACTCCTATATGCTGTAGCCTAAGATACAGAAAACCCAGTCTCTGCTTCTCTCGGGTCTGGTTTTCATCCCAGATCACTTTCAATCGGTCAACTCTGGGAGTTAGGTTCTGAGTTTCTCACAACCCAGTGCCATAACAGTGCCATAACAAACACCAGTTATAGAGAGAAAGAAATACAGGTTTTGATGTTAGGACAGCCAAAACCGGACACAGTTCTGCTTTCTAGAACATCTGAAATAATTTATTTTCAGTTTTCTGAAGCTCAGAATTTTTTTCTAAGCTTCTGGTGTGCAGCAAAGAAAAACAGTTGTCTCCTGGTAAAATCCTCTACAAACTGAACAGTCCAGATTCTGCTGTAATCAGTTTGCCATTCAACATATAGCACATAAAATACTTTTTTCATCACTGCTTTAAGCTGTAAAGGAGTTCAGAGTGTTTGACTTTCAGAATCTGTGTAAAAGTCAGTGTCTCAGATGAAAAGGTGTGTGATTGGGATGACAATTAAATCAAAAAGCTTCAAGGCATAAAGAGGAGCAATACTATAGCAGGATGCTATTTTAAAAGATATCTGAGGACTTTTCACATAGATCAATGTGGCATCACTTGAAGTGAAATCTATGTGACAGACCAGGGAATTCAGAGAAGGGGACCATGACAGGAAGTTGGGAAGATTTGTTGGAAAGTTTTGGAGCATGCCCTCTTTAAAGGTACTGATATTCATTTCAGTGATAAGTGAACAGATTGTTTAGGGCAGAGAACAGCATACCTGCTGCAAAACATCATGCTGTACTATATGGTATTGGGCCAGACAAGATCTTTTCAGAGTGGTTAGAGTTATCTCATGACCTTTCACAACCTTTTTTTGCCCGTGGCTCCAACACCACAGTCTGTAAAGCAATGCCTGCCTGCAAAGAGGTTGTTGAGCACATTAGTGAATTCCCCGTGTCAGCCAGCTATATTCCTATGTCAGTCATGTAGCCCGCCTGCTGGGAGTGTGTGAATCACTCATTCAGGTTACCACATCTCTTATTCTGCTAGTGTACCTTCATTCCCAGAGTAGGGAGACAACTAACATCCATGCTTTGATACAGCAGGCAGAGGGCAGCTTCAGAGAATGACCAACACAAGAACAACAGGGCATACCTGGATACTTTCAAATCTGTAAAGAGACTAGGCAGCTTCACTGCATTTTCCACAGCTCATATGGATCCTGTCTTTCCTTGCACTAGTCACCTTCCTGATCCACTGTAGGATACAGGTCTTCATGCCCACAGTGTACTCTTAAAAGTAAATGGCACAAAGTGGTTGCAGAATACACTGCAGTGGTAAGCAGGACTGTGCACACACCAGGTCACACTGTGTGCGTATACCCCCATGGCCTTGTGCACCCCACATTAAAGTCCAGACTATGGTGTTAAAACAATTTAAGCTAATATATTCTGCTGCTGCCTAGTCCCATCCTCCTCCTTGACCCTAACCATGTCCTCTTCCTCTACGTTGTTCCAGGGGCTTGTTTCATCCTGTTCAGAAAGCTAAATGGGCAAAACCTATTCACTCTTCTGGTGCTGAGCTAGTTTCAGGTTGAGGGCCCGGGCCATGCTCACTAGCGTTATCGGTCAAATGGAAATGGAAGAACAGCCTGACTCTCCATGCTACAGCTATGTTGCCAGATGTCTGACTGTAATATACATGTACAAAGAGAAAGTGTTTTGCCCCCTGGAAAGTGAAACAATAAATGTGGAGCAGATCCTAAATCTGCCTGTATATAGAACGCTTTATTACAGAGATAGAAGCGAGATTAAGCCACAGAAAACCACTTAATGAGGGCCAGCTCTTGTCTTTTCTATCCCTGCTTCAAGCTGTCATAACTGGGCCATGGCATCTGGCCACATCATTACACAACCTCTCTGGGATGACAGTTCTGATGCTGTGTATATTGCTGGCTGCTTCTGCTTGCCCCCAGAGCAGAAGCCTGGGCTACACTTTCCACACTGGTCTGCTGCTGAGCTCTCTGCAACGTCAGCAAAGAATCAGCACTACTTTAGCCTGTGTGGGAGGTGTAAGGACAGGGTCATCTGATCTGGAGGGGGACAGAGGAACACTCTCAGTCTCTCTAGAGGAATAAGGGAGGCTGTATTTAAAACGGTTCTGAGCCTTGTTCCTCTACTCTTACTGCATGGGGTGCTGTTTCATAACAGAGCTCATTCCTCATCTTTTCTTGTTCTTTCACAGTTTATAAGACATGATTTTACTCGTCTTAGTCCTAGGTCAAGAAGTCTGCCACAAATTGTCTGTCTGTCTAGGCATTTAGACTTGTTTATACATACATGCCTTAATATATACAGTAGAGGAAAGTTCTGGCCCCCACTTAAAAAGATTCCCTGACACCTTTAACATACAAGCATTAAGGTTTCAAGCTTTGGGACTTTTTTCTATGTCAGTATTCCAGTTCTGGAGCTGAACAGTAAAGATACAGGAGTGCTAAACACCTGATTTTAAGCAACAAGGTTTTGTGTACCTGTGTCATTGTAATCTGCCTGCTATTTGAGAGCCATGAAAAAATCTCTTTCCATTTTCCATTAAAATTTGATGTCAAGCAAGCATACAGATCAAAATAGATAGAATTTTTTTACCTTCTCATATTACTCTAGCAACTTTGATGAACTTGGCAGTTTTGAGGAAAATGTAGAATATGGCTGTTAGGGCTTGAATTTGAAATGAACAGGCTAATAGTTTTACAATATTTTATCTTGAAATTTTTAAATGTCACTTTGGGGCCCCACCCAAATTGAAATTCTTGGATTTAAAATTAGCACCTGAACTTCATCCTATAAATCCACCTCATTATGGCTTTTTTCCCATGAAGTTTACTTCTGAGGTCCATAAAGTTTACTTTTAGGGTCTGTTAATAATTTGGAACCTTAAAATCATTCATCAAGCCTCAGGAAGCCTGAGAGAGCCCAACCAAGTTATTGTTTTGGTTTATTGTAAATTGAAGACAGTCCCAAATACATATGTACAATCCTGCATGGGAGCTACTGGTTCATTCTTTCTTTTTCTGCAGAGTTGGTAGCCTGGGATGCAGTTTGACACCATATCAGCATCCACTGTTACTATATTTTTCCCTTAACTCTCCTCTAACCTCAGTACCATTCTCAGCCTGAGGCACATGTCAAATTAAGGTTTTATGCTGAGTTACTGGAAGGTTAATTCTTTGTGGGACAGAAATATGTAAAGCACTGTGAGATCCCCTTGCCAGCTGCTACTGAAGGCACTCACACTGCACACTTGGGCACTCTTGTACTGCTGGGTCTGAAAGACTGATGTTACTGCATTGAAAGGGACACCTTAATTGACATACATTACAAGCACTTTGGAAATGGCAGTTACAAATCACAGGTATCCTGCTGTTCCCAATACTGCTTTCGAAATTGCATGTTCTGCCCTTACTCCCCCATGTGCCTAACCAACTGTTATTCTACTTACGTACAAATGAAATTGAAATCAGTAGTGCTATAAAAATGCTTAGAGAAAACTCTCATATTTGAACTCATCATGTAAGTTGTTTGTAACTTCACTTCTAAACAAGGCAGTACTTGCAAGAAATTTGTGTATTGTCTGAATATTGTAGCAGATTCAGACTTTGTGAAGTATTAGTGGTGCTAATTAGCTGCTACTTCTCCTAATTTAAGAATAAAATGTGGGTTTTTTTTTAAAAAAATAACTGAAAACTGTCTTTTTTGGAAGTATAATTTTCTTATAGAAATAATATATATAAATAAAAAAAATAGTAGAAGCTTTAGAAGTATAATTTTCTCTGTTATCTAAAAGGCTTTAAGAGTACTAATTTTAAGTCTTTTCCTGACATAACTCCAGAAAACTTAAAAAAAAATCCAAGAGTGTTTCCCACAACAAAACCAAGCCCTCTGTCTTCCACCAGTTCTGCTGTCTTTTGGAATCAGGTGCCAAGAATTCATATTTCTATTAATAAGTAGATCACTAAAAATTCTGGGTGCAGCAAATGATGATTGATTCAAGTTCAGTTTTCCGTTTGTCTTTCACTGACACCATTTCCAAGCTAGCATCCTCCTTTGAGTGTTCACTTCTATTATCTCTTAAGAATTATGCTAAACTGGATCTTATCAAAGGATTGTAATGAGTTGGATCCATGCACCATTGTAATGATCACATTTGCCTAATTGACACCTAATCACATCTCAGGCTAGATTCCAGAATCAGTACTTTAGTCCCAGCTGTACTCTTTGAGTCTCAGGACTGTATGTGCTGAAGTACAGAGCAGCTGCTGTATTGTACAAACCTAAAGACACTAAGGAGTAGGACTTGTAAAGATATTCTAGATTTGTGTAGCTCAGCTCCTTGTGCAGCCATGAAACACATCTGGACCCAAATTCTCACATATTTAAAACTTCTAATCTCTTTATTATGCTTGTAAGACAGCAGAGCCAGTCCACCAAGGAGCACCTCCAGGAGAGCCCACTGTGTGTTATAAACATGCCTTTGTTCTGCCTAGCTCCATTTGCAAAACTCCCACAGAATGATTTATCCAGAACTTTTTGTAAAGTGTCTACCCACAATTTTTTTTATAAATTGCAATTCCTTGGGCAAGTGGCACTACCTAAATCTTCCATTGTTGGTGTTCTTCTCCAGTGTGTGCCATTGTGCAGAAATCATGCCAGCTTGGCTGCTTGAAAGCAACTGAGAGGCTGTAACTCAAGAACACACCTCCCCAGCAAACATGACTGTTAAATAGTTCCAGGTAGATCTCTGCATCTCAGCTTGGCTACAAGAATGTAAACATTACTCTGTGCCTTAACTTAAATAAGCATGGGCATGATCCTGGGCATACCCAACCCTCGTTGACTTAAGGACTGGACCATAATAGTGAAATCCTTTTTAGTTTGCAGTCAACAGGAAGAACAGAAGCAAAACTGCGTCCTAAGGGAGATGAACTGAGCAGTTCTGTTTTAGATGCTGGTAGGGATCTACAGTGTCCAAAGCCTTCAGTCTTAGCTGTATTGTAAATATATATACTCTGGGATTAACCACTTTACACAAATGACAGCCAATGCACAAAGAAGTTAAGAAACGTGTTGAAGATAATAACAAAGAATTTGTAGTAGGGCAGGGGTTTCAGCTTTGCTTCCCAGATGGTGGTCTCCCCACAGAGGTGTACTTCTCAGAGTCTGAGATGACTACCAGGTGACTAGTTGAAGATCACTTCTTAGAGAGGACAACTTTTCTTTCTCCTTATTAATGCAGTTCTAGGTGGTTGGCTTATTCTGTCACTGATCTATGAGAGGAA
The DNA here is from genome assembly GCA_035590215.1 of Microhierax caerulescens. Taxonomy (NCBI): domain Eukaryota; kingdom Metazoa; phylum Chordata; class Aves; order Falconiformes; family Falconidae; genus Microhierax; species Microhierax caerulescens. The sequence goes on along the minus strand of JAVJGJ010000047.1, from coordinate 24,525,915 downwards.
TAAGTCTTACAGAGGATTCAAAGGATTAAGAGGGTCTTATTCTGCTCAAAGATCACAAGTATAAATGTAAAGTGACTCCACTGAAGTCAGAGTGAATTCCTCCCAGTTTTATACCACTGTATCCAAAGTCAGACTGTCACTAAGATAAGTCATTTTATAGAGGCAAACAGGGCAAAAGTGTTAACTGGTTTCACTGTCAGGCCATTTGTGCTGTGACTAGGAGTTGCTCAGCAAATCATTTGAAACCCGTCCTGATAATTAGTGGATGTTTTCCTTGTTATCTTCTGTCTCTTGATAGATGTGCAGTATGGAAAGTTTCAACATGATGCAGATATATGGCCTGCATGGTCTGGGGAGGAAGAAGAGTTTCACAGCACAAAATGGAGACTTTTGTCACTGCCAAGCACTCAGGTCTTCATTTTGCCCCTCTTGGTTCAGGCTTCCAAGCATTGCAAGGATTCAACATAGCAATAGGTTACCCAAGATGGGAAGCAATAGGGTGCTGAAGAATAGCAGAGCTGTGATTCAGCAAGGGAAAGAAGAAAAAGAGAAGCCTAAAGAAGAGCTGTGCCGATGCCTTAAGGAAAACCTCTGCTTGTGCAGTTGGATGAAAACTTCTGGGTGCCTGTGAAGTTAATGATTTAGTGAAAGTAAAAGCTCTGTGGTAGCTCACATGCGATGTAAATAATGTGCTCAAAGGAGTCTATAAACGGCAGGGCTGCCTTTCATAACCTATTATGTATTATCAACCACCCCATCGTACCTTCTGGCATGGTGGGGCGTTGGGTGCGGTGCAGCTGAGCGTCAGCCCTTGCTAGTTCATTGCCAGGTCATCTCTGGGGAGGAAGTGTTCCCTGTTTACAGGAAATGCAGGACAAGGGCCGGAGGGCCAGGCTGAGCGCAGGCTGAGGCCACCACAGCTTACTGCCTCTCCTGTGTGCCTGGGAGGGCAGGGAGGGGGTGTGCCACTTGTCCAAGGCCCAAGGACACTGTGTTTTGTTTTCAGGCATGTCCAGCTTTTACCGTTGCTTTGTTTTTTCTAGTGGTTTAAAGCCACAGTATTAGGGAGGGGAATGGTGCTTGCAGACAGTGGTTCACCCCAGGGTACATGTGGCTGAGCCTGAAACATCAGGCCCATCCATCCCAGTACATCTGGGACATGGCTAGTGAAACCTCACCAGCAGGTTTTCTCTTATCCCTCCTCTACTTACACTGCCCCAGGCTGGGACAGAGGACACTCCCTGAGATGAAACCCAAACCCCAACCCCTGTGTGCTCCTCACTGCCTGCATTCCCTTCCAGAACTAGACCTTCACTAGCACCATTGTTCTGTGAGTACCTCTAGGAGCAGTAGTTGAAGGTGGGAGAGTTTTGTACCTGAAGTTGTCCAGAACAGAGTAAAAGCCTTACACACCAGACCAAAAATCCTCTTCCCCTCTGCTATATCCTGCACCACACCAGTGGAAGAAAGAGCAAAATTCAAGCTGAAACATTTGTGGCATGAGGAAGAACTCCTTTCTGGCCTTGACAGGAAAACAGCTTATGCCTCAGAGTGTGAAATGTCATTACTCCTGCATTACCTTGCCTTGTCTGACTATGTATGTTATTAGCATGCATCATGTCTTTCCTGCCCTTTTCAGACTGCAATATTTTCCTTGATGATCTGCCATAACAGGGAACTGACTGGCTAAACACATGCTGCACTAATAAGCATTTCCTTTTATTGGCTTAAATGCATTTGAACTTTCATTTCCTTTAGTAATGAGTCGTTCTTTTGCAGAATGAATTAAAAAAATAATTTACAAACGGATACAAGAAAATAAATAATCAGTTTTAATAAATCAGGGTCATTCAGCACGTTGTTGCCTCTCCCAATTACCATCACTACACTGAGTTCATATGACTTTAATTTTTTGCAGTAAGGATGTCACTGTCTAAGAAAGACAGTTTGAACTAGTAACTGCTGGGCATATGACTTGAAATAAAGCCAGGGATAGGGATACTGCATGTAGAAAAAAGTTGCATTCAATCCATTTGGTTCAATAGTAGAGGAGGAGTTTGGAGGCTTTTTTTTTGTGGAAGTTTTTTTTCCTACCCAGTGGATGGAGGGGATTTTATATATGTGCATAACCCAACTGTGTCCAGGTAAGATTCTTGTCTCCATCTTGTATACATAAATCCAGTATATTATATCCAGCTATAAGCTAAGATCCCTGTGACAGAGGAGTCAGGATGGACACAAGCTGGGGTCTGTGGATGCAAAGGTTATGGTAGCAATTAACTAGTCATTTGTAAACTGAGCATGTCTGAATCTGGGTTGAGATATATATATATCTCACCACTCAGTTGGCTTCAGGGAGGTTATAGTTGCAGGGCATAGCTCACAGAGAGAGAGAATAACTGTACCTTCCTAGGTAGTTCATACAAACCTGATTTGCTGACTTAAGTCAAATAATTGTCAATGCAATCACCAATACACATAGAAAAATATTTAGGGTCGTAACTGACATTCATTTCAGAGCTTTGGTGGATCTAGGCATAACTATATGCACCACCACTGCCTCTCTTTAGCAAAGAACTGAAAGAATTGTCTCTTAGCAATCCAGAATTGTGGTTTTGCTAATGAATAGATGAAACATCCTAAACAAAAAAAAAAAAAAATTATGTCCCCCAAAAAAGGCAGAGCAGAAGTCAGTATTTACTCCAGAAACCCAGAGAGTCCACTTCCTATTCCTACTATGTGGAAACAGTGAATATGAATATGGTGAGCCATGTGTTGATAATTAGTGGCAAAATCAGATTTTAATAGCAGTTGTTCCACTGTAAGAATGGGACCCAAGGATGTGGTTTCTAGTCTTTCTACTGCTTTCTTCATCTTGTGGTGACATTTTGGACCAAATACTACTTTGATCTTTACTTGCAGGCACTTTTGAAACCATAAGAAGAAATTTTCAGGAAATAAATCAGGGGGCTCTTTGGCTCTTCAAGGATGTTAATGGTGCTTAAGTTGCATCACATAATTTGCAGTTTGCAACAGATGCAAAGAAAATAAATTAGCAGGATCTCTAGAAAAAAAGGTTCTGTTCTCCTCCCATGTACCCCCCACCCCCCAGTTAAAGATAGTGTCAAATATTCTCTCTTTCTCTGTCCTGGCACTGACTGGGGATGTAGAGTGAAAGACAACAGGGAGGTGGCAGGGAGCTAATCCAGTTGTCATTAACTGAATGTTGCCACAATGGTTAAAACCTGAGCAATCCCTGGACTCTGCTTCTGGAAATCATTAAGCAAGGTATCCTTTGCCTGACCTCTAGGTATTATTAGCTGTATATTCACACTATATATACACCTTATGGAGTCAAATTATGGGTTCAGTTCAAATATGAACACAGCAGAGGTTCCTTAAGTCCTGCACTTGTACATACCATTCTTTAAACTGGAAGTATGTTGAAACCGACTTGCAAAAGAAACAAATTTACTCCAAGGAAGCTAACTCAGGCTGGCTGGTGATGGTGTGTCACACTCCTGAGATTAATGATAAGCCATGCAGCCTTGTTGTGCAGAAACTGCATTTTGGAATACTGAAATCCAATTTTAGAAGTCCCCTGTCCCTGAAGGGACACATGAGAATGAAGGAGGTGCTCAGGAGCTGCAATGAGGGAATCTGGATGTCTTCACTGGCCACATCACACTTGCTTTGCCCTGGAGATGGGTCCAGTCACAGGAGTCTCCCACTGGCCCATTCCCTCCCATATAATTAACATGGGGGGAATCACTGTGGCACTAAAACTGCACAGCATCTGAATCCTACCCAAATGCTTACGGCTTCAGGGAGATGCTGAACTGCTTTTGACTGACCATCAAATTTCTAGCACATTTACACTGTCTGAGCAGGTTCAGTTGCAAGCCAGAAACACATTATAAGTCTGTCCCAACACACATGATCATACCTTATAGACACTGTGATGGATGTACTGCACTGGCATTTGAAGAGGCATTGGAGCACACCTTAACAGCCTAACCAGCTGCATTTCAGATGTATAAAGAGCCACTTGATGGAAAGGATGGATACTCCAACTGCACAGGTATCATAAAGCATAACTGACAGCTCCAGGGATATATTAATACAAATACCCTACAGGAAAGAGCACTCCATTTCTCCCCTCCTGATTAGTGCTGAAGCATAGACCATGAAGCAAAAGGCAAATCACTTCTGTTAGCCTTTCTCTAGGATGCATCACTTGATGCACAAATTTATTGAAAGCAAACTGCCGGCAATCTAATCCTTACTGGTACAGAGGACTTACATCAAGTGGTGGAAGTGACAGACCTTAAGTCTGGATTTCCACCAACTCAGCTTACGTGTGTGGCCAAGAGATGAGCCTATAGCTAAGGGCATTTGTGTTGTTATGCAAACAAAAATTAATGGTCTTCCTTGGCTTTTATTATAATAACCTTGGCTGGGTATTTTTGCCACTGTTAAATTCCCCAGTTAAATTCTTACATCACTAATGCTGACTGAATAACTTCTGAAAACCCTGAAGAATTGATGTGATCATTGCTGAGGAACAGGGTAAAACTTGCATGGTTATTTGAAGGATAGGTGCAGAATTAAAAAATTGGCAAGTATCTCTTTGAGAATTGCACATTCAAGCTAGACAAAATACAGTATTTGTCAGTCTGTGAATGATGTTCTATGAGCTGTCACACCTGTTGTGTATCTCCACAGTGCTCCATCACTTCCCATGCACATACCATCTGTGCTCAGACTTGTCCCAGCCTGTGCTATGGAGGGATCATAGGTAGTAGAGACTTGTGTCTTCACTTCATTAACAAAGGAGCTAGCACTATTGCAATGATCAGTTCAGCTTCCCTCCTTGATAGTTTCCTCCTCCACTTAGTTCACAGATCCTTTGCCTTTGAGATAAAATGTAAACATCACTATAGGAGCAGGATAACCAGAGAGTCTGTACTCCAGAACACCTTTTTCCAGGTGTACCAATACGTGTCACAGGTGAAGGTACAAAAGATAATGGCTTCTCCCTCCTCTATACCTATCAGTAGCTGTGCTAATTACAATGTAGCTGGTGCTAAATAAAAGACTTGTGTTGCACTGCATCCTCCTGCATTTATTCAGTTAATTTAAGGTTAGACTGTCCCAAAAGGCCCATTGCTTTCTTTGTTGTGCTGGCTAGCTCTTGGAATGATTGCAGACAATTGCTGGAGGAGCAGCAGATAATGTGTCTGCAATCTGCTCTTATTCAGCTATATCACTGCTGCAAGGAAGAGAATTAGTTGGGGATTACCTTGTCTATTGAGAGATCAGGGATGCAGACTATTTTTCTTCTTACTCTTCACACCCACACTTTTATTAGCATCTTCCATTACTTTAAAGTTTGTTGCTTGCAGTAAGTTTATTTAGCAGTGTTTTTAATGAGCTAAAGAAAAATATGATTTAGCAGAATAAAGAAACAAAGGTTTTGAACATTTATGACTCATATATATAATTATAGATTATATATGCATAATCTATATAATTATAATGGTTAGTTAGTTGTATAGAAAACCTTAGCCTTGTTGCAGGTTAGTTTCAGGTAATGAATTTAGCATGGTGTCATCTTACATGCCCTTAGATAGGCCCTGTAAGTCACATAAAGTGCTAGGATGCCTTTGGACTCGGAGGAGGAGAAAACTGCTGTAGCTGATGAACAACAGGGTAGTTTCAATGAACACTGATGTGATTATGGCAGGTCTTTAAAGACATTGGGTCTTGAGGAGGAATAAGAAGGAAAATGAAAAGTTTTCCCTGAATAGGATGAGAAAAGACAGAAGGGAAGTTCTTAATGAGCTATCAGGGGGTAGTGGTGTCCTGCTTGATCTGGATTCAAGGGAAGAAGCAAATGAAATTGCAAGTGACTAGGACAACAACTAGTAATTTGTTGTGTCCCAGGTTTATGCAAGAGGCAGAGTTCGTAGTTCAGACCACTGAGATTTGCTGGTGAGGTGCATAACTACATTCTTTACTGATCATGTCTGCAGTTCTACCTGTTCACACTTCACTCCTAGCAAACTCCTCCACTTGTTCCTGTCCAGTCAAGGCAGGAACAGATGGGCAATCATTATGAAATCTGGCCTATGTCCCCAGTTGCAATGACCTAATCACAGATTTAGAAGTACTTGCCCCTATTGTGTCCTGTCTGTGATTTTTTTAAGTTCTAGACCCTACTAACCACAGGAACATTACGGAGAGCTTCAGCACAAAACTAGACAAAACCACCTCCAGCAGTGTAAGCTTGCACTACCAGACATTTAAAGGAACTGAAAATCAATGGGATTTTAGTGCTTAACTGCCTTAGGTTACTTTGCAAATCCCACCTGCACTTTCCTGTTACCAGTAGAGAAGCAGCATCAGCATTACAATCTTTTGCCTGTAGCTCTTTTCCCCATTTTCCTGCAATATACTAAAAATAGCTGAACAAATTCTCGGATTTCTATCAGGATGTACATTGGGCTGGAAGGTGCTTTAGTAGGGCCTGTTGTGACAGGGCAAGGGCTAATGGTTTTAAACTAAAAGATTTAGACTAGATATAAGGAAGAAAGTTTTTGCAATGAGGGTCATGAAACCCTGGAACAGGTTGCCCAGAGAGGTGGTAGGTGCCCCATCCCTGGAAACATTCAAGGTCAGGTTGGACAGGGCTCTGAGCAACCTGATCTAGTTGAAGATGTCCCTGCTTATTGCAGGAGGGTTGGACTAGATGACTTTTAAAGGTCCCATCCAACCCAAACTATTCTATGATTCTACGATTTCCATTCTTTGTTCATGAGATGACTGCACCCATCACTTCACTCCTCTTTCCTAGCCTATATTGTCTTACAGTTTCATAGAGTCTTTCATTCAAGAGCATGTTAGGAACTCATAGGCAAAGACCACACAGTTTCTGAAATGAAGCTTCTTCTCAAATACAACAGTTGTTTTAATTCAGCATTTCTGTATCCTCTTACAAAAAGTAATATCTCTTCTCAGTTTATGTGCATTTTTAAGATTGTGTACTAATGGTGCTCTCAGAAACTGCCATTGCAAACCAGTAAGTACCATCTGTGACTGTGGGGTTTGTGGTCTGGGTATGTGTCCTGAGGGAAATGGGCTGGCAATCCCTGTCCTGTCCAGCAGAGTTCTCTCCTTGTGCTATCCTAGATTGCAGTTTGCATTTTAACACAGAGATTGTGCTTTACCACAGCTTGATAAAGTTAGGTTACTCTTTGTCCATAAAAGGGTTATTCTTTACAAAACCACACTGAAAGGTACTTCACAGACACCTAAAATCAAGGTGCCCAGAGGAAGGCTAATGGTATCCTGGGCTGCATTAGACAAAATGTTGCCAGCAGGTTGAGGGAGGGGATCCTTCCCCTCTACTCAGCACTGGTGAGGCTGCATCTGAAGTGCTGTGTCCGGTGCCAGGCTCCCCAGTACATACTGGAGAGAGTCCAACAAAGGCCATGAAGATGATGAAGGGACTGGAGCATTTCCTGTGAGGAAATGCTGAGAGAGCTGGGACTGTTCAGCCTGGAGAAGCGAAGGCTCAGGGGGGATCTCACCGATGTATGTAAATACCTGAAGGGAGGGTACAAAGAAGATGGAGCCAGGCTGCTTCTCAGTGGTGCCCCGTGACAGGAGCAGAGACAATAGGCACAAACTGAAACACAGGAGGTTCCCTCAAACATCAGGAAACACTGTTTGTTGTTTTTTTTTTGTCACTCTGAGGGTGACTGAGCACTAGCACACATTGCCCCGGGAGCTTGTGGAGTCTCCATCCTTGGAGATTCTCAAAAGCTGCTGGACACGGTCCTGGGCAGCTGGCCCTGGATGGCCCTGCAACAGCAGGGGGGTTGGACCAGATGGCCTTCAGAGGCCCCTTCCAACCTCAGCTAGTCTGTGATCCTGTGATCAATGGTGATTCAACTGCTTTAGAAGAACTGTAGTGCATGAAGTTGTCTGTGACTACTTGCCTAGTATTAGAAATGGACTCTTGTCATGATCAGTGGTTACAGCTCATTAATCTCAATGACTCTATTATATTAAGAACGCAGCTTATTTTTTGGTTCTCAAATATCAAGTTGGAAGGTTCCTCCAGTAGTGGCAGAGCAACCTACATAGTCTCTTGGAAAATGCTAAAACATATACAGCTGGTTTTCACAGGGTGCATGCACAGAAGCTTGTACTAAGATAAAAGACCTAAGCCTTTTATCTTAGTACATACCATAACTGCAGTTATGGTAATTGTCTGGGCATACTTGAGGGTTTGTTTTGTGGGTAAGACCTTGCCCTGCATTAAATTATTCTTCATACTGTCCTTTTTTAAAATTTCCCAAAACCTATTGTGCCTTAGAAGTCACCTGCCACCTATCTCTGCATCATTGGTGTCTTCTTTCAGGCACCTGGCAGTGGGATCAGTGAAGACCAAGCTGCCCAAGGCACCTTCACCTGGTGACCAGTTCCTAGGCACAGTTCAAGTCTTCAGGAGCTTAGGATTGCTAGGAGACCGCAAGAACATAGACATATAAAATGAATAAAGGATGTGAATTTGTTGGAGTAAAACACATGCTGGGTATCAGGAAAGGTGTACTGCCCAGGAGCTCTATGCCAATATAGAAGAGTCTCAGGAGTGAAGACCTACATCATGCTGCTGAAGTGGCTGGAGAAGGGCAGGATGGGGAGGGTGGCATAAAAATGCCTGTGCCCATTCCATGTGCAAATGAGAGCTGTAACATTTCAGGACTTCTCTTTAAACACAAACCAGTGCCACTGGACCACAAGCCTACTATAAATGAAGCCCATGTAACAGTTCAGCAATATGGCAAGTTTTGCTGCTGTATGAGTCTTTAATAATGCCATTCATAACGATTACCAGACTAATATATGGAGGCATTCTTCCCAAATTATAATGTGCTCTTACATTAACATAATGCAGTTATTATCAGAGAGAGAAGGAAGGAGAGAGGGAGGGAGGGACTTAATTTCACATCTGCTGGGGCAAACAATTACAAATTGCAGAAACGCTGTGCAAGTAAGGAAGGAGACTGGCTAAACTATTAATAAGCCTCCCAAGCTGTTTCTGTATCTGCCTTGCTCTTGCTTTCACTTGTGCTGAGGCCCCTTTGTTGTTGTAGCTAGGCAGGTTTTTGGAAGTGCTGTGATGCTGCCCACACTGGAAAACTGTAGACACTAGTAACAAACAAGAGAAGGCAATGGTGAGGAACAGTGCTGCTGCTTGGCCCTTTGCCCAGCTGTAGCAAGTGCACCAGGCAGCTTGCGAGAGCTCCTGGACTCTGAACGTGAAGGAAAAGCTGGCAACATGAAAGAAGGGCTGGCAGCCGCACCTCCATGGGTGACACAAAGCCCTGTTTGCAGTTTGGAAGTGAATGCAGATATGAAGGGAGTTTCCTTCCCAAAAGGAAATACGAATCTGGTCAGTGCCCGTGGGAGTCTCTTTGTTCGCTGCTCTGCCAATTACATTAACACAACTTTGCCCAGCCTCCTGTCACTCTATCATTGGCTTTGAATTGGCTTCTGATTTGTTCACATCTGGGATCCCCAAGTGGGAGATCAAACAAAAATAAAGAGATGAGGCAGAGCTGTCAAAGAAATGAAAACTATTTCAGAGGAAATGAGAACTAAAGAAGCCATATACACTGAGTAAGCTAGGCCCACATTACAGACTGACCTGGTTGGCCAAGATGTCAACTGGAACACATGGAGATGTCAGATTTTGTTTCTCAAGACAACAGACTTGCCCTGTTGGCTGAATGTTGGAACTTGCCCCCAGAAATGTAAAAGGCTTGGGGCCACTGTGGTGTAAAAGCTGTATATAAGCTCCCAGAATCATACTGTGGCCAAAAATACTGATCTGATCCTTGAATGTAAAAACACAGTAAAGTCAGGTAGGAATAGATGGGTATTACTACTGGTATACTTGACACTATTTTGCCAGTGCCACAATATTGAGTTTTGTATTGCAGTACCAAGAACAGTACTAAAACTGTCTGGTAGTAAAAAGTGGTGCTAAAATGGTTAGTAAATTGGTTAAAGCTAATGGATAACTGAATAAAGTTCAGAGATTTTAGAACAGTTACATGATATGAGGCATGACATAGTAAGGCACCAAGACCTTCACCTATTTCATACAAAAGAAAATGAGAGGACAACCTGAATGCAGCCTGTGAGTACCTGCACAGTAAGAAAATTTGGAAGACTGCCTCCAATTCAGCAGACTAAGATTCAGTATCTGGAATTTAGAGCTAGGCATATTCATCATATTCAGCCATAAAAGACAACTTTCTAAGGTAAAGGGACAGCACCACCTGGAGAACCTACCTCTAGCCATGCTTTGTGGAAGTTTTGAAATCACTGGCAACTTTAATTTAAAAAAAATACTGTTTTTTTCTGAAAGAAAATGTTGGGAAGCGACTGGCCTGTATTATACATCAGATCCAGTGCATGGCTTTCTCTGGGTTTGTGGAGCTGAATTCAGATTTCTTTGAAACAACTCAAGGATTCTGAGATCGGACTAGCTTGTGCTTTGATTGATGCCATTGGTCTTAAAATTACACTTTTCTCATCCTTTTGATGTTTTCCCAGAAAAGCCATTGTTACAATATCTTAACTTCTATTTGTAATGACTGAGATGTTAGTATGATTTTATTACATCCATTTTGAGGGGTTGACTAAGGAGGAACAAAGCAGTTGTGGCTGCAACTAAACACGAACTTTTTGCTCCAAACTGAGCCAGAACATTGATCTTTTGGGGTAGCCTGAACAAGTTCAGTTAACTTCCCATTGTTCATTTCAGATCCTTCTGCTTGCCTAAATGGTTGCTGTTGAACCTGGCAGCAAAAAGCCAAAGCCTGAGAAATCTTGTTTTCCAAGCCCAGCAGGTCTGCAGGGATTCCCTGCCCCTGACTGGTTACCTCTGGGAAATGTGTGGATTTGTTATGGCTGAGCAATACCGAGTGTCTGGGAATACCACCAGTGAGCTAGTCTATTCTTTCTCCCTGCAGTGCCTACACTGAGCCATACAAAGTGTGCCCAGTCTCTGTGATACCAATGGAAGTCGTCACATCGGATGAGGAACAGAAGAGTTCAGAAGATGATGAGACCAGCCCAGGTGATCCCAGCCTCATCAACAAGGTAAAAGAGCTAAAAATGGGGAATGTGTGAAATCTGGAGAGGGAGAAACAATGTACAGAAGAACCTGGATTCTCAGCTCTCTCTGCTTGTGCTCATTTAGAAATGCCAGAGCCATCACACCTTTACTCCCCCAGTGCACTAGCAACAATTTGCCCCTATAACGTGCAAAGCCAAAGACCTGGAGTCTTAAGATGGACAGCAGAGACAACAGGCAGCAGGAAAGGCCTAACTTGAATGTCAGGAAAAATGTCTCACTCAGAAGAGAGATTTAGCTGTGATCTTGAGAATTTTAAAACTACACTCAATAAAACGACAAATACATACTGGGACCAATTCTGTGTTGGCTGGGAGATGGAGTAAATTGTCTAATAGGTCTCTGCCATCTCAAAATTCTCTCATCATGGGAAAATGTACTGGTGTTTGGGTTTATTTTACTGACGTATAATGAGTACAACAGATCTTAAACAAATTATGGAGAAGACCATGGAAATGTGACCACAGCTTAAGACCATACAAGGCTGTTTTCATCTCCAGTAAGCTAACAGTTCAGTGGCTAAAGAAATGGCATTGAGTATCTTTGTTTTTCACAGATCTGTCTGTGTGTGTGTGTTCTTAAAACCAGGACCCTAACAATCTAATAATGTGTCTCTGAGTACAAGCACCCCAGCGCATAGCCCATTTGGTATGCATGCAGCAAAGGGGTATGTTTTTCTGAAGTCTTCCAATTTGAAACCCAGGAACTAAGGCTGCATAGGAAAATAGCAAATCTTCATTTCCTACACCTCTCTCTGCCTTTCATTTTGGCCTGGTCTCTCAGTGTCAGCACAGCTATGTGGCTTCCTTATTGTAGATGGCTTGTGTCTGGTCATGAATGTGTGTCAGAACCTGCAAAGGTCTGTGCACATGCCGCTTCAAAACCAAATGATAGCTGAGTAAGGGTAAACTCTTGTCAAAGAGAAGCATAAGTACATCGATTCTAGGAAGACTGGATCTCTTCAGGTGTTTCCAGAATGTGAAGCTTTATTCAAAAGCAGGTATAGAGAGTAGGGAGCAGAATTTTCCCCTTACAAAGACACAATTTCTTGAGAAACAGAAAAAGAAACTGCAGGCTGAATGATGGTGAAAACAAATGAAATTGCTGTTGCTCTTATCTCTGAGGGAGAATAGCTTCCTTTGATTTCCCTGTATGCTGTACCACTTTCAAGTCTACTCTGCGTGGTGCTGAGCTGTCTCTGGTACCAGTGGAAAAGACTGGTTTGATCTCCTTACTGACATGAAACAAACTGAACAATTGCAAAACCCCTTCTTTCTTCTGAAATTCATGAAATTTTGTTGTTTTCACTTTTTTTCAGAAAGGGAAGAGACTTCAAATTTCTGACATTCCCTATTAAATGAAAAATATTTTTCCTTTCAATTCTATTAGCTGACAAACCACTAGCACTTACAGAGCATGCACTCGTGTGTTATTTTAGCTGGTCAGGTTTCTAAGCATCTCTTAGTTGTGATGCTGGTAGAGAAGAGACAAGAAAATTGTGACTTGAGTTCACAAGGGTTATGCATACAAGTGCTGTGCACTTGGAAGCAAATTCAAGACTGCTAAAACCAATTTTATTGCCATTTTTGTAGGGGTTTACTCAAGACACTAGGATATTATGGTTTTCTAAATGTCTCCTTTACTGCATCTCATGTATTTTAATTATATTGTTGTGCTGGGGCAACCAAACTGTGTGGCTGTCACAGAGGAAGTCAGGACTCAGAGAACAAGCATGTGCTTCAGAGTCTTGACTGGAGGTATCCCTCTCACTCTTCAGGTGAACACAAACTAAATATCTGTACAGGCCTGAGAAAGAACATCAGAACAGGCCTGGTGGTTTGGTTGGCCTTTGCCTACCAAACTAATTGTCAGCAAGGAACACAGTACACAGGACCAGACTTTCACAAGCTCCTGGGGAGCTTTCTTAAAACAGCTCCATCTGAGTATAGGCCATATTTCCAAGCTGGCTGATGAGTTAGTGCATGTGGCTATTCACCTTGCCAAGAAGCAGGCCAGGAAAGTAGTCATAACCTGATCTGCCTGTTATAATTCTGGCTGTAGGAACATCACCCCCTCTGCAATCTACTGGGCTCTAGCTATAGACTCTAAAAAGGGGTTGAAGCAGCAATAATTTCATGCCTGGATAAGCCATTTGCTTAGCAAGCCAAGTCAGGGGGCTATGCTTGTATGTGGGAC
>JAVJGJ010000047.1:24468178-24512404 GCA_035590215.1 Microhierax caerulescens | reverse complement strand
GAAGAGAAGATCTAGAGATGACAAGTGGCACTGAGACACCTTAGAGCATCTTTGTTCTTGTAGCCTCATTAGGGCACACATCCCTTTGGACAGACTAATGGGTCCTGGGAACCATCCTGCCAAACCCTGTGTGTCCCAGATGTCTCCAGGATCCAATCTGTTAAAGGAGACACCTGATGTGGGCTGTCAGAGGTCACCTAGCATCAGGACTCTTGCTATTATGTGACAGTCTCAGCATCATGGCTGCAGGCTGTGTGAAGCAATAATGAAAAGATGGACAGTGAAGACTCAATTTCCGAGGGAAAACAGTGCAGGTTCTGACATGAAGGATGCAATAAATTCAACTGTTGTCTTTTGCCCATGCCAGCCACAGAATAATAGTGGTATGGTAATCTTCCAAGGTCTCATGCAGCCCACACTGCAGATTCTCTGTCAGAGACACGGGCTTCCAGTTCACTGTAATTAAGAGTGAACAGGATAAATTCTATCTGCCCACAGCTCTTGTCTCAGAAAGCACTGGTGTCTTTACAGAGGACTGTCAGAGGACTGGTTTTCCTGCCCTACTGCTCCCACTTCCTTTTATTGTCTCGCCACACAAATCATCTGGGTGCCAAGGAAACAGGTAAAATCTGTCTCTAGAATGACAAAGTGCAAAGAACCTGACCATCTCCCTGATGAAGTGATGCATCCCTTGGAGCAGAATCCTCAGAACAACACAGAGTGGCTGTACATCATGAAAGAGTTCAGAAGCACTGTCACTTGGGAAGAACTGGCAGAGACATGTTGGTCTGGATGCCAAAAATAGTACCATGGATTTAAAATGAGCTAATCTTGTTAAAACTACTGTTTGAGGCTGGGTACTAAGAGCTGAATTTGGATTGTAAAATCACATATACAGACACGAAAAAAAGAACCTTCTAGGGTTTGTTGGTTTGATTTCTGTTTTTCTCCTCCTCAAGGACACTTAGTTCAAATAAAGGCATGAAATAGCCTAGATGATAAAATCTGCTTCCTGTGTTCAGATACATGATTTTCATTTGCATTGGGCTGGATTCTACCTGCTGCCTTTCACTGTCGTGAACAAATTCCTGTATCAAAATGCAAGCAGCATGCTTTCATTTAGCTCACCTGCTTTCTCCCAGCCTGCTTGCTGGAGAACTGCCAGACTTCCAGTTTGCAGAATTTTTTCCTTTGGTGTTTCTTTTTAAGGCTCATTTTTATAAGTAAATATAATTCTAAAAATCAGTTTTGTACACACATTTCCTGTTATTGTTTCAACAGCTCTTCTTTGCACTCCTGCTCTCCTGGTGACCAGATTCACATGAGTGTGGCAAAATTTTTAAGGTGTACTGGAATCCCTGTTCTGTAAACAATTTGAATCATAGCCAATAATATATGTTGAGGTATTTTTTACATTATTTGCTTTATTTTAAAGAGCAAACAAAGACAGGCTTTCATCTTCATTGGGTTACAGGAATTTTTATTACTAAAGACCTATTGAATAGGACAAGTATGCAAATGTAAAGGAGGAGGTGGGTTTCAAATTTCTGCCTTTATTCCACTTGGGAGTACCTCAAGCCCTGAGAAGCTGAGCATTTCTCATCAGAAGTCACCTGGTGGTTTTCATTCTTCTATATAGAACTAACAGTGAAAATTCATTCTTTCGGGTTAAATAAGCATGTTATTTCCTTCTCTTCAGTCCACTGGCATATGATAACAATCTACAGAACTCAGAGGCAGGGAATGCTGTAAGTTCTCTTAACCTTTGTGATTCCACTTGGTTATATTACAAAAAGCAATGCCCTCCACTTACACTACTGGTAGAGATTCACTCTTGTTTTCTTCCTGCTAAGCTAATTTAGAACTCCTGGTCCATCTCTCATTCATGCATCTTTTATATATGTTCATTTAATTAAATTCCTCCCAGTTTATCAGAAGGTGACACGTGGCTTTGCTGTATTTGGCTCTGAAGGTTATATGATGGCATCTGAGAAAAAAAAAAACATATATATACAGGAAAAAAAACCCACCACAACACAAAACAAAACAAAGGAATTAGGGATTTCAGTTAGCGACAAAACCTTCTATCAAATAAAACAAGGACCTTCTCTTTATCTCCTGCCTCTGAACCATCACTCATTAGACATATGTTCAAAGTCCAGGATGCAGAACCCCAGATTTTTTGTCTCATCATTGAGCTGGATTTAAGCCTGAACTTTGTGATTGTTTTTTAGTGCTAAAACCAGGTAAATCCATCTTGGACACACCCAGCTAATAAACATTAAAGGAATTAAAGGGGAAATGAGCTTAATAGTTCAGATTTGACTGGACACCAACTTCAAACCAAGTTCCCTTTGGCAGAACTTAGTTTTTGTAGCAGTCTCAGAATTTCCGGTTTTAAAAAGTTCACAGAGACAATATAATCTTGAAAGTCTGCTTTAAGAAGCTCAGCTCCATGGTTTGAAATGGACTAAAATTAACACATGCTGGTCAGTTTCAACTGTTGCTGGTTATGATCTGAGGTTTTTAATTGCCTCAGTAGTTTGAGGAAATTGCTGCATCAGCTACCCCTCCATAGCTTCTACCTCTCATTTTATTGTCAGAATCAAGCAAGAGTCTTCAGACAGTTCCTTTCTTGTAGGTACTTTTTAGGACTGGATCTTCTGACCAGTTGATCCCTTTTGTCACTAACCTCCTACAACTTCCAATTGTTACAAAACTGAAAGGAGCCCCAAGACAATTCTTTTACCACATGTAACCGTCTGTCTGACTGAAGACAGGACCCAGAAGAGAGGGGTGATTTTTATGCTGTCATCAGAGGAGGGACATCTGATGCCGATTAGAGATCAGATGTGCAGACAAGGCAGAAAGCTAGCTGCTAGCCTTTAGGTTCATTGTGGGAACATCTAGCCTTTCAAGGGATTCAGTGAGCTGATAGTATCAGGAATGCATCTGCCTTCCTACTACATTAACGGCTCTACTTGGGGATGTAGGTTAGGCTTGGCAAAGGGCAAACACCTGTTGGACAAACCAGGGAGATGCAGCAGAGGCCCCATGGTGGTGCAAAAATTTTCTGAAAAAATACACGGAAATGAAGCACAGGTTTTGGGTTCTGTGGGATGGGTAACGAGCAGGAACCCATCTGCCAATTTAAGAAATTGTTTTTCCAGCATCTTGCAGAGCGCCATGCAGACAGTCCTGTAACACTGCTATAAAACATTGCCTTGGACTGGGCTTCAAGAGCTATATCCATCACAATGCTTGATCCAGACTGTGTCACACACATGCTAAAGTTATGATGATCAAACAAAATGACAGGCTTAAAAATAAGCCCAATAGTAAATGGAAGGCATTTAGACTGCAATCAATTGCACAGTTTGCACCACAGTGATAACAGACTGAATCTTCCTTTACAGAGTGCCTTTGGAAGGAGAAAGCAGTGGCTGGGTAAATGGAGTGCTAGGAATATTGTAGCAACATCAGCTATGTTAAGAACTCTCTTATAGTTAGGTTCAAGCACTCAGGAAATAAATTAATACAAATCCTAGACAAGTAATAAAGCCATAGCTGGAACATAAAGACATTTCTTTTATCCAGAACACAGATCTGTCTGCCAGTTAATTGTATGGGAGATCTAAAAGTACATGAATCTGTACGCAAATACTATTGAGTTAAGTCTAAAACCAGCAATGTTTTACAAAGAACTGTATACAGCCCGCGTACAAGAGATGTGATCTTATCCTGGTGGCAAAATGTGGAAGTCTGTAATGAGGTGAATAGCATGTAACCAGAGTAACATGGTATAAAAGAAAGGGAATTCAGACCAGATGTGGCTGGATTGTAGGCCAATGAAAACCCAAAACATTCTGGCTAGTCATTTAGGGCTTTAGGTTTAATATATCTAGTCCTAGCCAGACTGGAGGGGTGCTTATTACCATTATATGGGTATGTGCTGGGGCAGGGGGGAGCATGAAGGGGAACTTCATACAGAATGCTGTGCTTGTGAGAGGGCAGCACTAGAGGTAAGATGATCCACCCTTCTCCCAGGTATCAAAATAAAAGGCAGTGGATGAAAAGGGGGGCAGTGACCCAGTATGGCAGATAGAGGGGACCTGCACCTCATACAAACAGGGGACACTAAGCTTAGCCAAAAACGTCTTGCAACAAACAAGGCAGCTACTGACTCATGGCAGTGGTACATAAAACTGCCTTTGCTGCGCTTTATCCATTTCCACTGAGTGGGCTTGGTTTCCAGACTCTACATTAATCATTCTGTTTTGCAAACCTTTAACTTTCATATATTAAAACAAACAGACACACACACAAACTGAAACATACTGGAGTTGGGAATGACAGATTTGTGTGCTTTGAGGAAGCACCTAATTCAGATGCCTTTTCAAGGAACAGCTCTTGATTGATATAATTTCCCTGGAGAGCTGCAATCTAGCTCTTCAAGGAAGGGGCCTCAGAGACAGGAGATGTGGACTGCTTTTCCTTCTCTCTCACTGATTCACAGAGCCAGCCTGAAAAAGTCACTTGTTCTTGTGATGCCTCAGTTTACTTTTGGCACCACTGTGACATCACTGTGAACTGCTACATAGTTCATAATAATACAAAAAGGGTATTATGAAGTCATTCATCTCAGAGGCTGAAGCTTGGAAGCTGCTGTCAGCCTCTGACTGTGACAGTAGTGCTCTTGTGCTGAGTACCATCCAGCTGCAATGCACCTGTCCTGAGGAGTCTGTGAAATAAGACACATACACATAGGGAAACGGACGAAGAGATGCAGTTTGTCCACATCAGCATGGCAAGCCAGCGGCACACAGAAGAAGGGAGCTGCTACTTCTGTGTCTTGTTACTCTGCTTTTCAAATGCAAGGGGTTACTCCTGCATTGTATTTGGAATACTCCAGATTAGTGACTTGGACAGTACTAATGCTTTAGTTTTAGTGAGCTGTTTCTGTGAACTACTTGTGCTGCTCTTAGGCCATACAATCTCATTCCAGCCTCACGGAGAGAGATTCGCCCCCAGCCCACAATTTCTTAAGCTGGATCAGGAGACCAGTCGGGTTCTGATCAAGGTCCTGCAAACACCTGGGTCAGCACAACTGAGAGTTGGCACTGGACTCATAGGGAAGTAACTGGCACTGTCAACAAAGTACCATCTAATGGAAGCATGGCCTGTTAGGGCCCACCTAACCCTAGCCCACCCCCTACATTAACGGGATCACTACCGCACAGAGAAGGGAATCCTGCAACAGTGAAGTGCCATATTAGCACACTCAGCATGGGCCATTAGCCACCCTTCTCCACTGTTCACTACTTCCCTCTTCTCGGCCCAAATGTTTGTTCTGTTAGAAGGCACAATAGGGATGTGGAAGCTAAAGTTTCTCAGTTTGAACTACCTAAGACTAGTACTTAACTTCAGCTGTGCTCATACATGTGTCCTGTAAAGAGCTGCAGGCTTTTAGGTATTTATTGTTCTGAACAAAAGCTTTCTGGTGGTGGTGTGCTTCATTATACATTGGGAAACATTGGCTGTTGGAAAAGGAGAAACTGTGCAAGTCACAAGTCATCTCTAGGTCTTAGTTTTCAGTTTGGAGGTATACATTTGGAGGAGGGCTGTAGGGCTTAATTTGTTAGTCAATGGAGAGATGATTGCACAGTATCATCTTTGCTTCAGAAGTTACGCTAATCAGCTGAGCTGCAGCAACTGTAGAAGCTCCTAACCTGGTTAAAGTGCTTTTGTGTTTGTGACTTCCTGACACCAACATGTTCTTCAGAATGGAGAGAGTGGGGAGATACTTCAGTTACATATTGCAATTTTATGTTGTATATTGCAAGCATTTTATTAAGCATTTGGGTTTGGAGAGGATGGGGGGATGAGGCTATGAGACAAGAAGACTAAGTGAAGCAGAAAGCCATGGGTCACCACATGGCTCCATGGCCTCCGTCTGCTAAGCAGAAGCATGCAGTAAGGCCTGGAAACTGGAAAGGAACCATACTGCAAGGCTGGGCACAAGACCGGGTGCAAGGAATAAAGATTACTGAAATGGTTGCAGCTTGGCAGTGTTATAATAATCACTTGGACTTAAGTTTCAGAAACTTGGTGCTTGAGGGACCTGCACCCTCTCTATCCCCAATTCCCAGAAGTCTGTCTCCAGACACTGTCGTCAGTCTCAGAGTTCATTTCCTGGTTAAACAAACAGCAATTAAATAACACAAGACAGGCAACGCCTAGAGACACTGTCTCAAACTCGCCCTAGACAGGCCATGTGACACCAAGATCCCTGTGTTTTCTCTCATGGCTAAGATGCATTAATCATAAGAGGAATTACAGAGTGTGACAATGTGTGTATGCAAAGGGAAAGCGGGCCTGGCCTGCTGGGGAAATGCACTCTGGCACTCCGGAGCCAGGCTTGTCTACAGAAGATGTGTTGAGCAGCAAGCATTGGGCCACGTGACCCAGAAGGAAACACACCCCTTTCATCTGTTCTGCTATGCCTGTGTAGAGAAAATAAGAGGGAATAGAAAACTCAGTGCCTCTAGTGTGTTCCTACAGCAGTTGGGACAACCAGGAGAGGCACACCATGATCTTCAAGAGGTGTTCACAAAGTTGAACCAGGGGAAAAGGGGCAATCAAATATTTACTCCCAGCAGGAAAGTGATACTAGGGAAAAAATGTAAGATCTTTCTAGTGCACGCTACTGAACTGTAGTGTAGTTCTCCAGAAGTAAGTGATTCAAAGCATGCTCCTTGGCACCCATCAGCCAGAAGGAACAAAGTACCAGGGGACACACCATCAGACTCCTGGTGCTAAAGGAGAGATGGGTTAGACATCTAAGACTGATGAATAGTTCACTCTGTATCTCATTTGGCTTTTGCAATCTTCAGTTGCCTCCCAGGAAAAGTACACAGAAATAAAGATGAAAAAAAGGTCACTGTGACACTTCATTTTCTAGACATAAACATCATTAATTTAACTCATCATCATCAGGATTCAAGAACTTTCCCACTCATACTGACTATTGACTGGATCATAATCCTCCTTGGGGTCCATCACTCCCAGGGTGAAAACTCACAGAGCAGCAAGGGATCTTTAGAAGTCTTTCCTTTGCTCCTGTGCAGTCAGTACTGGCATCTATTTGCAACATGCTTTTACTGGCCCTTGGTTCCTCTGAAATAGACAGTGGTGATTTCACTTGCTGGTGCTTGAATTCCTTGCTTTAGTAATGAATGCCTAAAGTTATTAAAACTGGAAGAATCTTAAAAATGTAACTTCTGTTCCATCACATATTCCTCTTCTAATTACAGATGTTGGGCAGTGAAATAGCTTCAATTATGTTTCAGTTGACCTTGCTACTGGGTTTTTTACACTCCAAGTATCCACATGACTGAATTCAGCTTCCAGCGCTTCAGGGAATGTTTCATTCTTTCCTACACTGTTTGCAGCTTACTGCAGACAGAATGAACCAGAAGCTTTGAGAGAGGAAGAAAATCCTGAAATCTAGAAGCTGATCCCTCTGTAGATACAAATGATGCAGATGGTTCACTGTGATGATGAAATGGGACTTCGAGCAACTCAGATACTTCTATCATGTTCCAGAACACCTGCATCCCAAGGGGATGCTAATGATAAGGAAGGACAGAGACTAAAACTCCTGTAGTACATTTATCTTGAAAGCGCTTAGGCATTTTTACTGCTCAGTCTCTGCTATGAAAATCCCAATCATGTATCTGATTTATCAGGTGTGATTTGGGCCGTCAGCATTTGTGGGAAGTTGAATTTGGTTTAGGGTCCTATCAATACTTTTTATGAGGGGTCCCAATTAAGCTTTGCGCTCCCTGACCCCTAGCAGCCCTCTCATGCAGAATTTATGGAGGAAATAACAGCCACAAACTTCCCACCTAACTCATATCAAGAGACTGCATCATATCTCAGCAAGTCCCAGTATCTCCTAAGTAGGCTTTCAGAAACAGATCTGTAAGCAATGAGTTTCCAGCATATCTGGTCTGGCAAACAACGTCGCAAAGTCTTGCTGCTGAACCCATCTACCCAGAGTCCACTTTAGGTCACTGAGGGCTGCTTTTCTTTACTACTACTAGACTATTGTCTTAGTTCCCTACTTCACCATTGCTAAATATGTCAAACACTTCCCAGTTGATTTCTTTCAGTGAATATTGCCATGCTTTGGTTATTTCTTACTTAAGGACAAGTCATGAATAGGAGCAAAATATCTGGATTAGCCGCTTGCACCTCAAAGCCATATGCTTTGTTTCTTTCCTACCAGTTAAGTAGATGCCACTGAGATTTCAAACAATGTTGTCTGCTGGAGTACTGAACTGTTTGCTTTCTGGAGATATTTATGGCCATTTAGCTTAGATGTTTTGTTTAGCATGCAATAAAGCCCTTCACCCCATTTGCATCCACAGGTCTCTCAGCAGTCAGAAGAGTTTGGAATATGAACATGATAAAGTACTCCATTTTTCATGTTATTAAGAGTACTAAATACATGGTATGAGCCTTAACAGCCAAGAGGCTATTCAAAGCTAAGCACTTTCTGCTTCTCTGATAAATTTTGGACCTGTGAGAAATCAACAGAAAATTCCTCTCATTCTTCAATAAGAACACATTTTTCAAACTTGACATCTGCCTTAGCAGCTATTATATTGTACTATATTACTAGTATTTGAATAGCGGAAACACCCTGTCATGGAAAGGACTCCAGGATGCCAGAAACTGAACAGCAAAGAATAAAAGCCTGGTCACTATTTTTACTGAAGGAATATGTCAGTTTGAAGTGTTCTCTAACTCTGCTTTACTTCTTGGAATGAGACATCCCTTAACTGTCTCTGGGTTTTGCTGTTGACAGAAAGAAGGCCAGTCCAGAGCTTACCTCATTGCCCAGGAGCTGATGTCTTCAGAAAAAGTGTGAGTTCATTGTTATAACCTATCTGTTGCTCTCCTAAAAGTGAAGCTACGCAATCCATCCTTCAACATTGATTTGATGGCAATTAATAGAAGTTTGTCTCTTTCCTCAGATACGTGGAGATGCTCCAGCTGTTACGTACGGTAAGTAAATAATTTTAATCACTGAAATCTAATTGCCCTTTCACATAGCTGCAGTTTAGAAGACATAAAAGCACTGAAGGGATTGACATGAATTTGAGGAGGAATGGCTTACTGTGAACCATTGCAAAGGAATATGACTGCCTCTAATCTGCTTTTGCTACAGATCCTCAGATCTAGCATTTGTCATTCACAGGGAAAAGTGTCAGCCAACAGTGTTGCTGAGGCTGGTGTAAGAT
Source organism: Microhierax caerulescens (assembly GCA_035590215.1). Lineage (NCBI taxonomy): Eukaryota > Metazoa > Chordata > Aves > Falconiformes > Falconidae > Microhierax > Microhierax caerulescens. The sequence continues at coordinate 24,503,096 of JAVJGJ010000047.1, read as the reverse complement.
GCAGAATAAGCCTAGCACAGAGAAGGAGATGGTGATAAAGAGGGGTGAACCCTGTCTCTTCAGAGAGAGAGACAGGAGAAGAACTATGAAGAGTGGGGATTTGGTTTGAATGGATTCACTCTGCTTCATTTTAATCTTCTTTTTTCTGATAGTACAATATCAGTAATATCTAGCATGGCCTGGATATCCACAGGTAGTCACCATGGGCAAAATACAGACTCTAGTGTCAGAAACTCATGAGGGAACACAAAAAGAATCATTGGAAGTGCCTGATAGAGAGCTCTTGCATGGTGGCTTTGTCTCAGAAGACTTTGTGTCCCTTTAACAGAGCTGCCACTGCTTTCCTGGAGACTGGTAAACAGCTTAGGTAGCCTTGCTCTCAACATCTTTCTTGGCTATTAGTTGCAAGGCAGTAGGGAATATAGCTGCCACACAAAGCATGCCCACTACTGCTTGGAAAGAAATTCCTTGAGAAGGCAAAAAGTAGCCTCAAGATGTCCTTGGAGTACACCCCAAACCCTAGCAGCAAACAGGAACTCTGATGGAGAGAAAAGTAACGAGGTCAGCACTGTATGGCTGCCTGCTCATTGTGCCTCTCAAGCAGCCTGACAAAGATTAAGAACCTTCTCAAGCTTAGGCAGAAGAAGCAGGAGAGGAGCCTTAAATGTGACAATCACCTTGCAGTCAGTTGCATTTCAACAAATCAGAAACTGCCAAGCTGGTCAGCTGGGAACCAAACACTTTAAGGGGTGTAGCTGGAGTCTGCCAAGTCTGCCCAGCCATTTGCCTCATCTGTCCTGGCTTGCCTCTGTTTTTTGCACAGCTAAACACATTATTTGACACAAGTGAGACATTGTTGTAGTTATACATTGGCATCTGGGATAGCCAGAGTGGTTTCTTCACCTGTGGACTACAGAGCTTCTGGTTATTAAGAATACCCACAAACCTCCTTACTGAAATCAAGATTTCCAAAGGTATCATCCAGAAAAAAAAAAAGAGAAAAGGCTCTGTCAGCTTCTAAATCAAAATAGAAGAGAAATATACACACAGGAAATCACCATGCACAGAGAGTATTAGCCACTCTGCATCTTTGTTAGATGCACCTAATTAAAACATACTTAATGTATTTAATTTTCCATTTCCAAGTACATTTGTACTTTGGTACGTTATGGACAGCATGTAAAGGCAGGGTTGAACTGGCATGCATGTACAGTGCCCTGTATTTATTAGTGGAGGTGTCTAGGAGAGGCTTCTCCTTTGCATTGTATCCTAGCATTTCCCATATACCTCTAGGACAGGGGTCCTCAAACTACATTCCATGGGCCGGATACGGTCCCCCAGGGTCCTCAATCTGGCCCCCCAGTATTTACAGAACACACACACACACCCCACCGGGGGTTGGTAGGGGAAACCAAGCAGCTGCAGATGCCTGCCACTTAATCCACACACTGGCCCCCTGCTTAAAAAGTTTGAGGACCCCTGCGCTAGGACATAAAAGTGGCTCGCTAACATAGCCTGAAAAATCTTAAAAAATATAGACCCAGATCTTGCAATGCACTTCAGTGCCTTTGGCCACAGAATGAATGGCTGCACACCCTCATAGCTGCTATAGCATCATGTTACTGTCAGGCTGCTTTACCTATGCTGTAGCTGGGCCAGAAAAGGGATGCTTCAGGACTTTCCCAGGCCTTTCAGGACTTACTTTGCCCTTTTCTCCCTCCTCTGTTAAATCCCTGTGTGGTGAATTTGGCTCTGAGGCTGTATGTGTAAATGAGAAATTTACGCATTTTCACAATAATCCTATTTTCTTCCTGTAGAAATCATGTGGAAGGAACAGAAGATGTTATGTTTGCTCTGTTTTCCAAGTTGACAACTTGGGAATGGGACAGGGATTCTGGTTTATATCTTTGTTATTTTTTTTTTAGTTTAGAAACACTTGCGCATGCAAGTGCATGCTGCTCCCCTCCAGCTGGATGGACTCCAAACTGTTGGTAATCCCTTATGAAAAGAACCTTCACAAAAATTACAGCTCATAGGTTAGTTAGGGGAAAACTCTGCTCAACTGCTAATTTTATCTACTGCAGTGCTCCAGAGCTGGCTTAAAGATATGAGGGAATGAAAACAGAGTTTTCCTGGCTTGACTCAAAAATGTAACTACTCCCTGCGCTCCTGTTGGGGAAATCAAGACACTTTCTAAGCAGAAATGTTTATTACAGAAAATAAGTAACATTACGTGGAGCTTGGCCTGATAATTCTGGAATTAAGGTTTTAAGGCATGAGGGAAATTGGCTGTGTTTTAATCATACTTAATTATTAGGTTTGGATCAGCTGATTAATTTATCAGGGCAAAGATACGAGTAATAGCATTCCTATGACTAGGTAAGTTCTTCTGTTTCTGTCAGTCAGTTGTAACTGAAAGCACTTGTTTGTTTTTTATATATGTTTCAGTCCTGTAACGGAATATTCCACTGAATCCTGCTTTGCTGGGATTTTGTTTCCCTCACTGTGCATCTCACTAAAGGATTTTATGAGTGGTTTGCATATGCTTATTATTTCATTAATTATGAAAGTTAGTGCACCAAAATAGGAGTTAACATTTCAAATTAAAAAAAGAGATGGGCCCAAATTAAACCCTTGAATGAATGCATCGGTTTGCAAAGTTAAGCTAGTTGTAGGTCGTGTAATGTCAGAATTACTGTAACCATGCACTCTTCACTTTCCCTTTCCTAGTTCCCACTGTCTCAAGTCAGAAAGTTCAGAAAGATCTGCATCAATTTTAGGATGAGATTTTGGGTGCAAAATTTTGATTAATGATTTTCTTCTGCAGTGGAAAAATATCCCTCTTGCCCCATCACCAAATGCATACACTCCTTTAGGGCCTACTGAAAGTTTTTTTCAGCAGTCAACAAGCAAGCTTCTCAAATAAGATTTAATTGTTCTATGAGTTGGTTTTTTAAGTAGTGAGGATGTATGACTGCACCTGGGTTAAAGACTGAGAGAGAAAAGAGAAACAGACGGTCTTTCTAAAGCTGTTTTCACACTTGACTGCTAGTTCAGGCACTTCTTAGTTTAGCCAAGATCAAAAATCTTTACGGGAACAGGATCAGAGGGTTCATTTCTGTGTTTTGTCAGGTGCCTATAGCCTTATTATATCCCATCTCTGCTGCTACAGACTGATTTCTGCATGATAGCTACCTACTGCATTGGCATTCAGAAATACTCTGCAGGTTTCTCTGTTGCAATCATGTTCAATCTAGAAAGCCACAGTCCCAGCACTGTTATGTTTCCCACCCCAGCTACTGCTGGATCTTTATATTCACCTGTTGCCCAGTGTACTACTGTGGAAATCTAGAGAAACCATTACCAATTTCACAACTTAGAAGTCCCTCAGACTATGGGGGTATTTTTGCCTAACTAAGGCTTTTCAATACCGTGATAGTGCAAAAAGTTACAATGAACTAATTACTCCTATTTGCATATTTTAATAGTGTTAGGAATAGCCATATCAGTAAAAAACTGTGCTTCACTGTCCACTCACTGTTGACACCGGTCCCACTGGCAGATGTCACAAGCAACCACCAGTGATGACAGAGTCACCAAACTGTCCTCAAAGTACAACACCCCATTCATGGCCAGTTAGGACAAAAGGCTTTCTCAACAGCATACCTCACCTCAGGCAAACATTCCTCTCTGTTTTCCATCACCAACTTTCTCAAGAAAACAGTTTCTAAATGCTCATCTTTAGGTTTCAAGCCTCATCTTCTTATATAAATCCAAATGTGGTAAGGAAGGCAAGGAACTAAGCCACACCCTATCTGGTTTCAGAAAGAAAAAAAAGGCTTTTCTTAAGTCTGCAGCAGGAGCAGTTTCCCATCTCATTTCCAGGCTTGGCTGGAGCTGCTATTCATTCAGCATAACAGAATCTGTTTGGCCTTTCAGCAGAGAATTTAATAAATTGATTGATTGCCAAAACGATGACATTTCCACACACCCACTCTGCTATTGAACTGAAAGAGTGGAAACATTGTGTTAGCTCACAAACTCGATATCAGTTGGTGTGGTAGTAGTGATAATAATCTAAAGGGTTAGCTGTTATTTGCCCTACTCAAAGGTAATGCAATTCTCTGGAGCAGGGAGGTCAGAACACATTCTGGACTGAGCAGATGGGACTGGCAGGGCCTTGCAGTCCAAGTCCCTGATCTCTTGGTACTCACAATTCAGTTTTCCAAAGTTGATTAGTCTCTACGTTGCCTTCAGGATCACTTAATCCTCAAACTTTGTCATTCTTTTCTCCTGTTTTTCTTCCCCAGTAATGCAGGCTGCACTTGCCATGTTTTTCTTAGTGCTTGCCCCTGAACTAAAATGCTGCAGGTTGCTTTCTCAGCCTAATGTTTCACATATCACCTTTGAGAACCAAGAATCCAGTTTATTCCCTTCCCTTCAGCTAGTCTGTTTCAAATTACTTTACTAGATGTTCACAAATCAAACTCATTGTGACTCAGACTGCCTCATGATCCCAGCCAGTATGGGATCAAGCATTTGCTTAATAGTGTACCACGTTCACATTTATTTTGTCTTTGGCTTTTGCACATAAAATAACCTTTTTTTGTGCATAAATCTCTTTGAAGTCATTATTAGTTTCCTCTGAGGCATTTACTGAATTAAGGTACCTAAAAGGACAGCTGTGCACTGAAAAAACACCAGCCCCAACACAACCCTGTTCAAGGAAAGTTGATCCTGGTTTCTATTTCTTCATAACAATGGGCCACAATTCTTAGAAACACCAAGACTCATATTTATGCTTCCTCAGCATTTGAAAATATGGGTACGGATACAACATGACAGACATAACATGTGCTGGTTCTCCAGCCTTTGGAGCAGTTTAGGTTCCAATGCTACACTCGGCGTCCCAAGGCTTCTGATGGTAAAGTATATCTTCAGAAATAAAAAAGAACAGAATCATCTCAGTGCTTAAGTCACTAACTCAAAGGTACCTAAATACATATGATCATGAAGTCAGGCTCACTGGTTAAACTCTACATTCAGAAGTCTTGTGAGCAGCAAGTTCTCAAGAAGAAAAAATAAACATCTAATTTAGAAGCCACTATTACATGTTAGACAAAATAGAACTCCATCTTTCTAATTATTTACACTTCCGGTAAATGATTGGCTGAGCCTTTTTTACTACTGTGAATTTCTTGGATGATATTCAAAGTTCTGCTGGACAAACCAAGTCATTACTTCCCTAATTAAATGCTTTACTGAATGGAACATGCTGGCTAAATGAAGAGCAGGCTTACTGTCAGACCCTCTGAAGCTTTTATAAAAACCTAAAGATGCACTGTTACAAAAGAATAGTCTGCCCTCACAGTAGGCTGGTTTTTTTTCTCATTTATTTATTCATTGTTATCTTCACTGGCATTGGGAAAATAGCTATGTATTGGCCAGGGAGCTTCTGCAGTGGGAATGTTGAGCCAAAGTAGCTTTCAGATAATCTCTATATCTCTGAAAAAGAGAGGGAAGTCACACTAGCACATTTGGCATCAGGACAATTCCCTGGTAACAAGCCCCACAGATACAGTATTTGCAATGCATACTCTACAGCTTGCCAGTTCTGAAACTCATTTGCAGTGTTTTGGATGAATGTGTGTGTTTGATTGAATGTGAGTGTGTGCTGAGGTCAGGGTTCCTGATCTAGATTGTGCCCTGCAGTGGCAGGGTAAAAGACTAATTGTGTCTGCTGCGATAGTATTTTCTGCTGTTCATCTGGCGTTGTTTCTGCTGACCTCAGTAATGAGAAATTTGGGAAGATCACTGTTCAGTGCAGATCAAGGGTCACTCACTCTGCTACAGGGCATGTGCCACTTTTTAATTCAGGGGTGCCACTTTCACTTTCATCATTAGGAGAGAGGCTGCTGGCCATAATGAAGATACCTCCAAGAACCACCCGTGAGTCACATGTACATACTGTACAGCATCTCCTGCCTTCATTCGGCTTTAATAGAGACTTTCTTCTCCTCCTTTGAACTTTTCCCCTCAGGTGTAATGCCTAGATGTCCAAAATTGCCTAGAATCCTGCAGTCTTCAGTATCTGTTGATTCCACCTTCATTTTAGAAGTGAAAGTGGTTGTAATAGGCTGCACCATTTTATGCAATCCATGTAGACTTCAGTGGTCTTAAGTTTGGGCTGCAGTAAGACTTCCTGTTGTCCTCCCTGTCCCGCTCACTGAAGGTCAGATGCTTACTTCCCAATATTACCAGTTCATTAAAATACCAGCTTGATTCAGGAAGCAATTACAATTCTAATATTCATGCAAAATGATTTTTGGATGCATGTGTGTTTCATTATTTATTGAAAAGTATAGAAGTCCAGATGCTAGGTGGGAGTTGTGGCATGAGCAAGGTGAATATGCTGTGTGCAGACATAATTTCTGCAGCTGAAGTGCCAGTATCCCCACCTGGGGACTGAGACAGAAAAATGGCCATAGTTTTCCACCAAGGCATCTGCTCTGTACACTCCCTTTTTAGTTTTTTTCCTCATCTCCATTCCATAATGGAAATTCACATATCTACCCAGCCAGAATTCTCCTTGAAAATTGTAGAAATACCCTAGGTGAATTTACTCACCTATCAGTCCTTTCCTGTTCTTAACACAGGGTACAGGTATAAGCAGGGAAGGTGATGCAGCCACAAAAGCATTAGAGGTCAGACCTTTGGCTGGTATAAATTTACATAGTTTTTCTCTGGCAAGTGACTGAAAGAACAGCAGATAATTAGCTTCTTCAAAGCACTGCATCAGACTCCTTTTCAGTTAAGATTTCTTTCCCTCATTGTCAACATCATTAAGATACTTCAGAATCTGGGAAGCAGTTGAGCTCTATTCTGCTTTGTACATAATTGCAGGCAGAAGCTTCCTTCCCTCCAGTGAGACAATGCAACAACACAGAGCGGGCAGAGACTTTGCTTCAACACCAACACTTGAACATACTACTTAGAATGCAAGGCATTCAGAGTTCTTCTAATCCAGCCACAGAGTCTAGCGATCTGGTCCTTCTAGTATAAAGTGCACTTTTTGGTCACAGAAATACTTTTCCTTTTAGATATTTCTCTTGAACTGTTAAAGTATGGCTTTGCTCTACAATAACCATCTGCTACTAGAAATTCACAATTTCTGGCTCAAGTGCAGGCCTAATGCTGGGAACAGAGGGCTGAGAGCCATTGAGAAGGAACCTTCCATTCCCACCTACAGAAGAATTGCTGATCAAACTGTAGGATTATAAATTACTATTGGCAAAGCAAATATAATGGTGGTGTACTCCCTTGTCCTTCTGTTCTCCTGCCATTGTAGTCAATACACAAGAACTAGGATTTCCATTATGAATGGATCAGTATCTTATACATTGCTGCTTTAGAAGAGGAACAAATAACAGAAAACCAGAAAGTAAATCTAACAACTGATCAGCATTTCTTGTCCAATTTTAGAAGGTCTTCTTTCAAATAGAGCTATCTGTTTTGCTACACCTTTGAGTCAAAATCTTGACTTTCTCTCCTACAGTCTACTCACCTTTCTACATAGCTGCTTTCAGCCCATTGCAGGTGGCAGAGCCATCAGCTTTTTACAGTGAGGGTAGAAACTGATTTCAGTCCTGTTTCCTAACTGCCCTTACTAGAATGGTTGCAGTAGCCCCTGGTTCCCCAGGGATCCACATGCCATTGGATGAACTGATCTAACTTGGCCTATTCTGTTATACACAGAAAAAGCAAACAGATATTCTAGATCCAGACTGAATTACTGTGCTCTGGATTATTTTCAAGTAGAAGTTAAAGAAAAATCACCCAACATAACAAATATATATATATACACACATGAAGGTTTTTCTCCTGGGTAAACTAGTGGCCTGAAGCAGTAGTTTAGCTGACAAAAGATTAGGTTTCCATCCTTTCACTAGGGTCCTTCAAGGTTAATTGGCTAAAGGACCACAGTATGTATGGGATGTATCCCATCTTGCAAAATTGTTGTTGATATGCATACAGGATTGCTACAATTGATTTTTGCAGCTGGACTCCAAAGTATATTCAGCCCAATTGTTGAAGAGATTTAATACACAACCTCACTGTTTCAGCATCTGCTCACAAAATCCTGGAAGTAAAATCCAGAACTCTTGTCCCATTAACTACCCCTTTTGCCTTTGTATTAGAACATCACATTTCACATAGACATTGACTCCTGCAGCAAACTTCCTTGCTAAGTGTTCTACCAAAAACCTCTGGCTGCTGGCATTGTTGACTCCTTTGAAAGAGTCCCTGTAGGCAGTTACCTGCTACAAAGGTTTCCACGTTGCTGATCCAGGTAAACTGGGACGTCTATCAATAGCCCTGAGTCAGGTAACCAAGTATTTTTTTTCCAGCACTTTCCTGTAATCACTGTTTCCTTTCAGCACTGGCAGGAACTGCCAGCCTCTCTAAAGCATCTCATATCCCAGCACCCTACAGTAAGCCTCATCACCTCACAGAGGGCATCAGATTCCAGGAGCCAAGCATGTGACAGTTAGGCAGTGCTCCACATAAACTGTAAGATCTTGTTGAAACTAACCCCGCATTCCTCCTTGTCTCATGCCCTTATAACAGGCTCCAGGTTACAGTCCCCGTTTCTAGCAGAGAACAGAAGTTCTTCAGAGGCCTTCTTGGGTAAAAAAAAAATGAAGTATGTGTCTTAGTGATGGGCACAAACAAAAGAAGGAAAAAAAAACCCAACCAACTTTTGTCGCTGGGGTTTTGATCCTGTTTGTTTCACTTAATTATTTGTAGGGTTTATTTCAGGGACGTTAGGGATTTGGCCATTGGATGGCTATAAAAGACTTATTTATGGGTGCCCAAAATGTAATGGAAAGTTTTATGTTTCAAAAATATATTTTTATGTCACAGTTGCTAACCTTCTGTGTCACCTAGCCAGCTTGGGTTATGCTTTTACATGCGCACACTAACACTGCTGCAGGTATAGGCATAAGACAGGAGTGAGATCAGTAGGCTTATATGCCCCTGGATGAGACTGAGTTCTGTGGCCATCAGAGCCTTGAATATGAATGACTTCAGTTCATGCTGCTTTTCTCAGAAAGTTTTAACCCAGCAGGGAGTTAAATGAACTCAGCAATTGGTACCCTCTGTTTTTAGACATGGGGACTGGGGGACAGACTTGCAGACCTTCAGGTGCCATGATTGATTAGAGTTAGGGAGACTGCAAAAATACTTTGCATTTGATTAATGGCTTCCCAGGCACTCAGCATTTTCAATAGTGACTTTTTTTTTTTTAATGAATGTTTATAGTGATTACTGTTATGCTGCAGGTTTTTTATTAATCATTAGGAAGCCAGCTATCCACGCAACTGGAATGAAATAATTTGCCTGAGAATTCATTATAATCAAAGGGGCAGGCAATTAATGACTGATTAAATCCACTGAGATCCTGTGGGAAAGGGGTGTTAATCTTGTTGCTCAGTTGTAGTGGAAAGTGGGCAGATAAAGAACTGTTTGATGTTAACTTGGAAAAGATGACATTTCTGTAACATAATAGGTTACTTAGGCACATCAGTAGTGAATTTACTACAGCTATTCACTTCCCCAGGCACAATAAGCTGAAAGAACCCTTTGGATTCTTTCCCTTTCCCCAATCTGGATTAATTAAAATGGCTGAGGACTTTGAAAAGTTGCAGATTCCTTTAAGTTAGAAAAAGCATCGAGAAGATGGATTGACTGTTTTAGTTGGATGGAAAGCATCTGGAGCATACACTGGCTGAAATATGTAGTTACATAGGCTTACTCACACACCAGAAAAAATAGGAGCTGCAGTAGCTTAACATGGGGACTATTTGTGGTACTAGGGCAGGACACATTGTGGAAACGAGACCCAGGTAATTAGGAAACACAACAATACTCTTTCAAAAATTTTTATGATCTTGTTTTATCCATGATATACTTAGCCAAAAGAAAATTGACAACATGATCTTTTTTTTACCTAATTACAGTGGCTTTTCAGAAAGCAAATGCTTCATCTGTCACAGTTGCTAAAAAAACATAGTGTATGTGTGACTTTCCTTTTGGCTAGTATCTATTAGATATTCCAGTCATTCCAGTTCATAGTGAGAGCCAGTGTGTACATTGCAGTTACACAGTGTTACAACAGGAAAAACCAGGAATTAATCTGAGGAGACTAAAATCTGTTCTTGCCTGGAGTCAGTTCCTACTGGTGTAGAGAGAGGAGTTTTGAGGTTCTTTGCCCAGAGGCAATCCTGCTCCTTATAGAACCTTTCAGCAGGACCACAGTCATACCAACTAGATCCCCAGCATGCTGGAATCATGACCGCTACCTTGATTTAACCAAACTGAAGTGGACTATCTAATGTAAAATATGGATCCCCAGTGAAACGTACTCTATTGAGTTGCTCATGCCTGGACATGAGCAAGTTTCATGGAAATCAGTTCTCTCAGACTCCTTAATTTCTCCATGTACTTATAAAACTTCACTAGACAGAATCCAGAGTCATGAGAAATGCCATGGTAAATCCCAGTGCACCCCAGGGAAGTTCATAAGATTCTCCCTAAAAGTTCAGGGAACAGAACTTGACTTTTTGGCAATAGGTTTTATGATCACTAGATCCTGACAGAGGAAGATACTCAACCTATCCCATCCTGGTTCAGGGCCAGATGGAAACAGCTTGGCATCTTTCAATGAGCTGTGTAACCTTAGAGATTTCTTTTTATCAAGCCCCTGCTTCCTTTCACAGCATACTTGGCTACATCACATACAGTGGGGTAGGAGGCCAGGAAATGGTCTCTGAGTGGAAAATCTAACTGCCATTTCTATTAATTCACCCAGCAGAATCACCTTCTCAGTGACTGTTAAAGCAGTTGCATTTTTTTCCTGATGAATTGGCTTCTATGGGTAGACAGAGAATGTTTTTAATATATCTTTGAAAAAAACACCATGTTAATAATAACTCACTGCTTGCAGAGTAGCATGTGAAAAAATACATTGATAGCATGGATCTGGCCAAACTGGTCAGACACTAAAGCTTTTTGTCACACTAGATCTTGGGCTGAAGCAGAGCTCAGTGTGAACCTGCTGGAAGAACAACTTCTGGTGTGACGGCCTTATTCTGACAGGATGCAACCAGGGCTTTACTACCAGCTCTGCTTTGACTAGATGCTTGGGCTTTGTATGTCATTATGGGCTACCTGATCCTTCATGAGAACACCAAAAGCCCCTTTTGACACTTTTTTTTTTTTTTCTCAGGATGCAGTGTTAGCATATCCATAACGTGGTAAATTCTGTCCTAAATCAAAGTTGGTTGTTTTCCTAGTAATGCTATATTCTAGTAAGTCTTGCAGTCTGTACTACTGACCAGACCACACTTGATCATGTCATATCAATATGATCCCTCTTGGCTTCAAAGTCAATTAATCTACATATATTCATCTACAAAGTCTCCAAGTATTTTTATTGCTGAACTTAAAAACAATACCTGATTTGAGGTACTTACTGGAAAAAAACAGTGTGTGTAGGCTGACAAGCAATCAGAGAGAATGCTGCAACCCCCTAGTGTTACCCTCACACACACACCAAAAAACAAAACAACAAAAAAAAAAAGGTCAGGTTTTTATAAGGAAGGGAGCTCTGCAATCTCCTAGTCTGCAGCTGCTGTACCGAAACGAGTCATCAGGAGCTTTCAAACCTCACAGTTAATGTGGCCTCTTTACTGAGCTGTTGTTTTGATCATTTACTCTAGTTTTCACTCTTACCCCTTTTTTCCTCATCTTGTGCAATAAAAAACTCCATGCACTTCATGGCTTACTGGGATGCAGAAAAAGATTGGAAAAGGCACTCACAGAACTAGTTCATAATAATTGTATATGAATGCCCAGTTTCTGCTCTCATCATAAACTGGGATGCACTTAGGTTTCTAATTGTTCACTTATTTTCATAGAAAAACTGAGATTCAGACACTTTGCCCATGAAGACCTGACTAGCAGAAATGAAAAATTAACAGTAAGGAGCCCAAGCTGACCCTGATGGAGGAACAAACAGATCTCCTTACAAGGAATACAGAGTGGAATTAAACTTGTAGCAGTGCAGCAGGACCATGCTCAGGCAATCACTGAATACTATACCAACACTTTTCAATTACTTGTACTTTGTAGCAATCCTGATGAAGCAGATGCTGAAATCGCATCCTTTCCATTTCATTGAATGAAGGCTGCTGCTTTTGAACACCAGATACTGCTATGAAGACAACCATCTAGTTACAGTGCCCCAGCTCCTGGCAAAGGCAGCCAGAACCCCTGGGTTCTCATGCCACTCAGTAGCAAAGCCTTCGTTATCAGCTTTCCTGCCTTGCGTTGTGCATTGCCTTGCATCCCATTGCCACAGTTTGCATTCAGACCTCCACGAAGCCCAGGCAGCTTTAAATGCCTGAGCTTCTCTAGCCACTGCCTGTAAAGAGGGGCTGTGTCTGGCAGCAGCAGGCAGGGGAAACAGCAGTGGCTGTAAAAGCCTGAAAAGGGCCGTGGCACCACATGGGCCGAAGTTTCTCAAGCATACTCAGGTGCCAGCAAAGGCTCCTTTACAAGTCTGAAGCAGAGAAGGTGGACTCTGTAGGAGTAAGGCTTTGACCTGAAAACATTTCAGCATCTAGAGCTCTGGATGAAGGAGACTTCAAATACTGTTTCACACACAATATATTTGTGGCTGCTGTTGGGATGGTTTTCTAATGCCTGGGGATCTAACACAAATTATCACTGCAGTTTCAGATGGAGGCCTTATTCTTCACTTCCAGGTCAAAGCTGGGGAAACATTTTGCTACACAGTCTTAAACAGGTGCTCTATTATGTACCAGAGCTGGCTACATTTTAATAAAGAGGAAATTACTCCTGTGCCCAACACCAGGATCAAAACCATTTCTAAGATAAGGAAAAAATGTCTCAGTTAGGTTTCATAGGGAAAATGATTTGTTGCATAGCTTAAATTTATAGCTACTTCCTTTCTTTAAGTTCAGATTTGGAGACAAGTATTTAGCACAAGACATGTAGGCACTGATGTTTTTCAATCAAGCTGTTGGACTCAATGAAGTAACAAAAGAATGTCATCTTTCATTTTTTAAAATTATGTTTATGGTTAAGAAACACTATAAAAATGAGACCAACTACACCCAGAAAAGCAGGGAAAAAATGGCAAGGTAAATAAAGATTCCAAACTCATTGTACGCATAAGGGTCTGATGGCTTGGTCAGGTGAAATGTTCAATTTTGGGTTGACAGGATGGTGGAATTCAGCTGAAAATGTGTATGAACTAATGGATGGAAGAAAACATATGCTATGATTGCCTTGCTATGCTGAGCACACTCTGAGTATTGATGGCATATTTTACAATTTCAAGAAAGTATAGTTTAGAAGTCAGGAAATTGTAATGATAATTTCAGAAAATAGATGTCTTTTAAGTATGTTTGCCTAATTTCTGTATTGTTGTTCACAGGATTTCTATGAAGGTATCTTGAAAGTGCTTGGAGAAGAAGATGAAAATGAACAGGAAGAAGTTAAACTCAAGCAGGGCTTACGAGAACTCCCTGAAATTTATGAATTACACCAAGACATCCTGGGAGAACTGGAAGAAAGAGTCCTTAAATGGCAAGTATGGGATGGCATGGTTTGATGGCCTTAACATACCCTCCACAGAAGGTGGGTGAACTTATCAGCGTCCCCTTGACCCCACTAGCAGGAAGGCTGGGATTCTAGCAGAGATGAAAGGAGTAAAACCTGAACTACTTCAGCTGATTTTGCATACAGGCAGGCAGGAAGTAAATGTAGAGGTGATCAGGCTAAGAAACCAAATACTGAAACATTTGTGCATGACTCTGAAATGGCCCTGTCAGTCAAGTGTGAGGACAGCTTGTTTAATATGCATTATCCTGATGCTAGTTCATGTCATCACCAAGCAGCTTCACACTCATGGCCTGAAGGTCACAGACTCATGCCACAAGAGGCAGGAACAGCAGACATCAAAATCGATCCTAAGGATCATCTGCTTACAGAAATCTATGTAGCAACTGCATAGCTCTCAGATAAGGGACACCCCCTCACTTCCAGCACCAAGGCGGCTCTGCACAGCTAGGCTTCCAAGCCAAACAGACACCGTCAGTCTGCTGAGGGACTCCACCTAAGCCAAACATCCTTACAGGCCAAAGTCTTTCCATGAGAAAATAAGACCATGCCTAGGTCAGACAAAGCTCAAAAATTCATTCAGTTAAGACCTCTGAGTTAAGCCAGGCTGCCAGGCCCTAGTCTATAAAACTGCCAGAACAAGAATGTCTAAGAGAAATTACCACTGCAGACCCAACTGACTAAACCTACCACAACCAGTGCAGCCCCTGACCTAGATGGAGCTACTCTGTCCCTGACAGCTGATGATGGATGATGCAGCCTCACACCTCCACCCTCTGGAGTGTCATAGACATTCTTATTGTCTCTTAGACATTCTTCATCCACAACTGTGTCTCCACCCAGGAGACAGTGGTTGCTGACAGTGGCTGATCCTATCCCAGCCCTGCTACTGCACAGTTAAAGAAGTCAGTTAGAACAGGAGAACTTTTCAGTAACAATCCTAAATGCAGGGCACAGCTCTCCTTGTCAGCTCTGCACTTTCAAGTCAAAGCTCACAACAAGGAAAGAAAAGGCTAAAGGTAGCTGTATATTGGTTTGTGTCCACCAAGGGACTGTTACAAATGGCAGAAAGACTTTGAAAATGTCATAAATGAGTTATGATTTATACACTCATAACACAAACAGAAATGGTGTAACTTGTGTTCTAAAGAAGTCACAGCCCTACTCTAGCAGCATGCTGCATGTTCACAAAGACAAAAGGGACACAACTGAAAATGCCCTAAGATTCTGTGAGAACAACTCTGTGGCACTGAGGAAAATAAGAGGGCTGTGTTGCAAATGCTGCCATCGCAATAATGACATACAGCATAGGGCTGTGCTCGTACAGGTTCCGAAGTCACCACCACCTTTGAATCTTCCAGTAAGTCCTTCCCTGTGCCTGTGCTCCCCCAGACAATCTGTTGCTCTGACATCCCCAGGAACTCATGCTCCTCCCTAACTATGATTACTCATTTGCAATCTCAGATTTTGTCATGTACATGCTTCATAAATATTTCAGTGCTCTGCAACTGGGTGCTGAGACAGATGATGGTGGGGCAGAGCTAAGAAGGGGGCAATGAAGGAAGAGCTGAAGATATGATATTACATCGGAAGACATTTACCAGGGGTCCTCAAACTATGGCCCGCAGGCCGGATACAGCCCCCCAGGGTCTTCAATCCGGCCCCCCAGTATTTACAGAATCCCCCGCCCCCTCCCGACGGGGGTTGGGGGGGGAAACCAAGCAGCCACAGATGACTGCCTGCCACTTAATCCACGCACTGACCACCTGTTTAAAAAGTTTGAGGACACCTGCATTATACTGTCCCCCATAACCAGTGCTCAAAGTGCTGCAGCAGCTAATGACTCCATAAGGGAGACATTCTACCCACTACAGACACACAGTGCTGCCATGGCAAAGGCACAGCCAAAGGATCAGCCTCTCGTGGTGCCCATTCTACAGCAGCCTGTTTTGTTGTCCAGTATGTCAGTGAAGCACTCCCTTCTTCCTGCCATTTAACTTATGTTTTAGGTGCACAATGACCTTAGCCCCTGTCTAATACAATGAGAAATTGTATGAGTATGAGTATGTATAAGTATGGGTTTTCTTTAATTTTTATTTATTTATTTATATATTTGCCTATTTATGTATTTGCCTCTTCTTTTCTTTCTGTGGCCTTAGGAAGGAACAGCAGAAAGTTGCTGATGTTTTTGTCTCCAGAAAATCAAGGCTGAATCACCACACAGCATACATTATGCAGTTTGATAAGAATTTGGCTTTGCTAGATGAAACCTGCCTTAAATATTCCCAACTGGCTACCATAATTCAGGAGTTTGAGGTAAGGCTCCCATGGTTTTTTACCTGCACTAATGCATAGTTGTGCCACAGGGCTTACTCACAACATACTTTTTCTGCAACTCCACCAATATTCATACAGGGTAGAATGGGAAAAAAGCTCTTTTCACACATCCTAGTGCTAAAACTGAAGTGAGATGTTCACATATGCATAATGTGTTTCTGTGTCCGTTTGATGCCCATACACCCCTGTGTATGCACATACAGAATGTTTGTGAACTTACAGATCTGTAAGTATATTTTGCTGAAATATATGCACATAGTGGAGTAGTTTCTCAGTCACATATTAACTCATCAAGCTCTCTGAGGATGTGTTTGAGTTAATAACTGTATTATTACCATCTCTTCATCTCTTCTTTCACTGCATTTTCTATCTTTTCTTTTGTACTGGGTCTGGCCAGGATGGAATTAGGGTTAGTCTGTATGTGTGCTTAGCTGCTGGCAGGGATCAACCCACAATATCTTTACAATTGGCATTTCTCTGCATTTTTAAATGCCTGTTAACTACTTCCTCTGTTTACAGAGGATGTTGTGACAGGCAACACTGAACTGCACAGGAAGACACAAACTCCACTGGCCAGACACATGCAGTGTTCTTTTCATCTAGACTCCCTGAATGGTCTGTAACCTCTGGCCCTGTAGCAAGGAACATGTATTTTCCAGTTGTGTTAACTCAGTCATCCATGCTGAATAACTGGAAAACACCACCAAGATACATGTGACAGAAATTCCATGATTCCCGCTTACATTTAAAAGCACTGGCAATGTGGCCACTTCACATAATTTCAAAAGCATAAACCCATATGTGGATGGGAAAGTTCTGTTGGGCCACACTGATTCCATTGAGATAAAATGATTAAAAGCTATGCTGCTTTATTGTGGGTCTAGAAAATCTGTTTCTTATTATCCTTGTATGTTAAGAGAAATAACAATGTTTACTTGCGTGGTTAGAGGGGCTGTAAGGATAAATTAGTGATCAGACCTTAAAGGTTATTTAGAATGCCAGCTCTGTGGGGTACGGATTATATTTTTCTCTGCAGCACATGTGAAATATTAAGGATAGCCATTAATTTCAAAAGACATTTGGAAGTCAGCATTTACAAACAGATACCTTGCAGTCACCACAATTACTTCCTGTTAGCAGCTGAGGGGAGCTCTGATGTCTCACACTGCTCTGAACATAAACTTGGCAAATGCAAGCTTTCTACTGGAAGCCTGTATTCCCAGCATCCCTCCCAGCCACATGCCTATAAACTTCTGTCTTAACTATCAATCCTGAGAATTGGCATTTATTTCTAAGAAAGAAGATGAAGCTTTTCCTAGGATGAGTTCAGCAGGATTTTGCCCTAGAATCAGTGAGCTCTGTAACTTCTTGCCCTCTTGCAAGCATGCATACATGGACAAATGACTGGGAGGTGTCTCTCAGTCCTTTCCTATTTATTTATTTTTTTTAAATGACCACTATTAGCTTTCCAGTCTAACAACACAGAATGTGGGCCTCATCTTGTTTCTGGCACCTTTGACTTGAGTGTGGGGAACTGGGAATGCTCAGCACAATCCTGAATGTACATTTGGTGAGAGCAGTCAGCCCCTTGAGTTTTACATTCCTTTCCAGTTCTCCTCCCCATCCCTCTGGGTGATGAGGGAGTGAGCAAGCAGCTGTGTGGCACTTAATTGCCGGTCAGGGTAATGTCTCTGAACATTGAGTTCCAACTCAACCACGGGGAGATGCTTTGCTGTATTTTTCTCAATTGCTGAAATAAGATACTAAAATGTTTCAGCCAGAAGACACTTTCAATCCAAAAAAGGAACTACAAAGACAAACTTCATTGAGATCTCAATACCTGTCTTCAGATGCCACCCTAAAACCTTTATCCAACCTTTACCTTCTAAATGGTATTTGCTTTCCTCCTTTTTCCTCTGAGTCCGAACTATTTGTGAATGATGACATAGGAAATAAACTGTTTACAGTACTTACTTATAGTCACAATATATACACACACAACGTATATCCCTAGCAAGCTGGGTAAATTGGAAATGGTTCAATGAAATTTGTGCATGCAACTGGTAGCAAACTTTCATAGTATACATCAGGAGGAGACAGTTTGCTTCTGAGCTCACATATCTCTGATCTTTGTGTTTCCTTTCACTTCCATTGAGGACAGCAGAACTCTGATGGCAGCCCTCAGAGTGTGAAACACCAGCTTTTGAAAGTGGTGCAGCGAGTCTTCCAGTATCGTGTGCTGCTCACAGGTCAGTAAAATCACTCTCAAAAGTACTCAGTGGAAACCCTCCCATGATATTCTGTGCCTCCACTGTGCCACACACTGATACCAAGACAGCTAAAATAGGACTGAAGCAGTGTGGGATTTCCTGGGAACTCCAGTATGCTTAGTACAGGATTCAGGAAATGTCCTGGAGCCTGGAAAGGAGCAGGCACTTCTTCAGCACAACCATGCTGAAAGGTCACAAAAAAAGTGTGAAGTCAGTGCTTTTAGCTATTCCTTCTTGGCTTTCTCCTTCTGTGAATTAGGAGAGGTGGAGTTCAGCCTCATTTCCAGCAAACAAATTTGATTTTATTTACATCAAGGGCAATTATCAGAGACAGTAGGAGACAGCAGTCCCCAGGAAGGGAACTCTGCAGTGCATCCTGTGTGACAGTGGCAAGCATCATCTCCTACTCCATCAACAAAGCAGCTGTACTGAGTACTGCACCGTAAGCTCTACGAGCAGTATACCTAAGGCTACTGATAATTTAAGTCAAAATCCCAGTCAATTCCTCTGCATTGTAGGAGAGAGCTATCCAAATTTACATTAACAATACATTTACAGATGTAAATGTCATGTACTGTACATTTACAGTAACAACTTTCCTTTACATTCGGGACCATATATATATATCACTCCCACCTGGAGTTTCTCTGAGGAGAGTTGTGTTCCCACTGGTGGGCCATTCTCAGCAAGCCACAGCAAATCTAGCAAGTGTGAACCTGTGAGGGGAGCAAGCTTTCTGAAGCAGGATGTGGCCCCTGGAAAGAATTGTGAAGTTTAGGTTTGTAACTGATGAACTGGTTGGGGAAGGAAATGGTGAAATGTAACAATGAATCTCAGCATTGTCAAGTAAGTTAGTCAGATCAGAACACAAAAGAGCAAGGATCTATAGACATAAAGATGCAGAAATGCTTTGGGAGTATGTATATGCATGGGTGGAGAGGGATACAAGACGAGTTATATGTGAGACAGTAAAAAGGAAGCTAAACACCCTGCCCATACTCAACAGTCAAGGGCACAGCATATTTGAAGGGACTCCTACAAATGCAGAACAAAGTGACCATATTAAATTTTTATTCACAGCACAAATCAGAGCAGTTTCTTCTTGCTTTAGACATTTTGGTCAAGGATGCAACTCATTATTCACAGCTGGTTTTGCCTTTTTAGTACGAGCAATACAAATGCCAACAGTAGGACATTTTTTCTGTCTGACTTGCTTCCCTCTCTGGGTGTGTCTACATTAAGGGCAACTTTCCAGATTTGTGGGTTGCAGTACTTGGTAATCTCACATGACCCTTACAGTGGGTTTAGTGCATGTGCACAAATACTGCATCTAAGAAAAAGGACTTGGCATGACCCTGTCAGCAATACCTGCACTGAGCTCCATTTTCTCTGCCTATTTCTGTGGTCCACAAGGTAAATTGAAAACACGAAGTGTGGTATTTTGTGAGGAGAGCTAGAAGGGTTTCAGTGCAGCTCCTGTGGTTGTATTCCATTTATGCTTGAAGCAGCTTGAGCTCCTCCTTGTCCCAGTTACAGGTACTAACTGGGAAAATGAAAGCTCTTGTGTGTAGTGAGGTAAAGTCTGCTGGATTAAGATATTCCAGAAAATAGGTTTGCTGCTTCAGCTCCTCACCTCAAGAAACCAAGCCACTCTTTGCCTACTAGGATAGAGGTCTGGAACAGTGCAGTCCTTCAGATTCTCTAGATAGAATAAAACAAAACTTAAAATATGTACGTGTACTTGTGTGTCCATAACTGGCTGTTTCTACCAGATAAGGAAGGGTATTTTATGAGGATATTGGTTGCACTACAGCCAAAAGGAGTTGCCCACTCAGTTGAATGTTCATAGCCAAAGACAGATTTTGCAGCTGTGAAAAGGAACGATAAATACTGCCTGATAACACCATACAACCCCTTCCTGCCTGACTTGAGTACAGGCAGATGCTTTCCTGATTGCAGGTAAAAAACAGGAAGATTTCAGGATGCCAGGGAGGGCATAGCACTAGAAGGAGAAACATATATGGATAGAACATTCAATGGAACGCATATCCATGCACAGCACCATTCTCAGCACAGAGACCTGATTCTTGGATGTGAGTTTAGTAGCCTGGATCTATCAGAAAGAAAAGAACAAAGTATTTCAGGATTAGGCTTTTTAAATGGTAGCAGTCGTATACTGCAGTCATTAAAAGCATAAAGACTTAGACAAAGAACAGTCAGATGATTCAAGGCCAGTAGTCCAAGTAAAACTAATAGGTTAAAGGTTTGTCTATAATGCAAATACAATTCCTGAAAATGTAAGTCCTATTGTGTGTATTTTACAGAACCTATTTTCAGAATGTGATTGAGTTCAGTAGTAATCATTGAACTATGCATGCACAGAACCATAGTCTTCCTTCCTGTGTCTATAAACCGCATATAATTAATTTACTATAAATACAGAAAATCAGTCATTACAGCCAACACTGTTCATTCAGATGGGAAAACAGAATTCATTAGAAAAACAATTATTTGTAAAATGGGGCTACTCAGTAATTATCTTGGCTGAGAAACAAAGCAATATTTTTGTCACTTTCCATTTATTCGTTTATACCTGCCAAGTTATGTGATGAGTCCAAATCTGTATCAGTGCTTTTGCATTGATTCTGAAAGTAGAATGCAGTCAAAGATTAGTTTTGCTGTGGAAAGAGGCTATACACACTTAATTATTTGGGAATTAAGTGATATGAGACATTACTGTGGATGCCTCGTTCCTGGAAGTGCTTAAGACCAGGTTGGATGGGGTTTTTAGCAACGTGATCTAATGAAAGATGTCCCTGCTCATGGCAGGGGGGTTAGGCTAGATGATCTTTAAGGTCCCTTCCAACCCAAACCATTCTGTGATTCCATGATTCTGTGATTTTATGTTTTAGCTAATATTACAAATTATGTGAGTCTGTATTCTGATTACTGGATGTCTTTGATTATTTCCTACAGATTACTTGAATAATCTTTGCCCTGATTCGACAGAATATGAAGCTACACAAGGTAAAATGAAATGGGTAGCACAAAAGTTCTGCTTTACTAACTCTGTTTCTAAAGAGGTACAGGATCTATACTGGTAGTATATGCAAGCAGATTTATTTTCAACACTTTGTGTTAATAGGTTAGCCATAACATCTATAAGAACTGATTACTACTTTAGACAAATTATTTAAGTCAATATTATTATTTAGGGCAATAAATAAAACTTTTTTCACTGAAACATTTGGGCTTCCTATAATTTTGACACAATGAATTTACAGAAGAAGAAATTATCACCTATACAAGCATGGTGCAGATATTGTAGTTCTGCCCCAGTCATTGGGGAAATCCTAGTCCCTTTTGGATCCATCCGTATTTGACCTAGTCATTTGTCATGGTTTAACCCTGGCCAGCAACCAACCACCACAGTGGCTCGCTCGCTCTCCCCCTGGTGGGATGGGGGAGAGAATCAGAAGAGTAAACGTGAGAAAACTCGTGGGTTGAGATGAAGACAGTTTAATAGGTAAAGTAAAAGCTGCACACACAAGGAAAGCAAAACAAGGAATTCATTCACCACCTCCCATCTCCAGGAAAGCAGGCCTTCATCACATGTAACGGTTACTTGGGAAGACAAATGCCATAATGCCAAACATACCCCCCTACATTCTTCTTCCCCCAGTTTACATATACTCAGCATGACATTCATATGGTATGGAATATCCCTTTGGCTAGTTTGGGTCAGCTGTCTTGGCTGTGCCCCCTCCCAAATTCTTGTGCCCCTCCAGCCTTCTTGCTGGCAGGGCCTGAGAAGCTGAAAAGTCCTTGACTTAGTATAAACGTTACCCAGCAACAACTGAAAACATCAGTGTGTTATCAGCGTTGTTCTCACACCAAATCCAAACAGAGCACTGCACCAGCTACTAAGAAGAAAATTTACTCTATCTCAGCTGAAACCAGGACATCATTGTAAAGTTAGTTGGGATGGCTCCATCTGCTTGTTTGTGTACCATTATCTGTGGTATGCCTGCTGGGGTCTGTGAACTTTAGAGAAACCCAGGAGGTTTGAACTGTCTATCTGGATTCTGGATTCCTTAAGCCTAAGTAAACTGGAAAGACATTGCAGAAAAATCAGTCCTGCACAATCAAGAACAAATCCAGATGATCAACTGCTAACACCATCCTTTCCAGCACATCAGATAGATAAAGCAGAAGTCTCTTACTCTGACTGAAGTCAAAGCAAGGTTTAGCTCTAGCCTCAGTGGGAGTAGCTTCCAGGCTGGAGTAAGCAGAAATAACCTTGTATTAATGAAACCAGTTCACCTCTATTACACTGTGTGAATCCAAACCAACTGGTAACAATAAGGTCTGTGGTTGACTGAAGGTCAGTCTGTTCTGACCAAGAGTAGAGTTTTGTGCAAGATTTAGGATCCTAGTCACTGACAGTGGGACTACAGCTATACCAGTAATTTAAATAAGGCCAGGGCAGATACTCAAGCTCTGTGACCACAATTGCCTATCTTGTTTGTGGTTGGCACATGCTTGACACATTTCAGGCCAGCAACAGCTAGCGTGCTCCCAGATTATGCTCAGAAATGGATAGGATGCCCTGTTCCATAGGGGAAGACACTTAAGATAAGGACCTGAGCCATGCTACACCACTGCTCTCGGGGACAGCAAACACACCCTGGCACAGGTTATTTGCCAGTGGAGAATCCAGGCATTAATTCATGTCACCACTTCATACTTACTGCTGTCAGAAAAGGATGACCTGTCCTCCCTCTCAGCAGTAAAAGGAAACAAACCACCTTAGATTGAAAAGCTTTTGGATGGCTAAAGCTGGGTTACATTAATCTCTCCTACCACAAGCTCCAACTGCTGAAAGTCTGCAACTAGAAAACATCACAAAAAATTTTTGTGCTGCGCTAGGTGTTTAAAAGGGACCTCATGAGCTCTCTTGGTCAGCACAAGTACAATGCAGAGTTTCACAGGATGATGAAGGGAAGGGGAACTGACAGCACTGTGCCATGTCTTAAATTTGCTGGGCAGTTTTTTTCTGAAGGTACCAAAGTAGTTGAAGGAGATGCTGCTGGGGATATCTGCTTTTTTTAAAAAGATGCTCTTGCAAACAGAAGGGATTTGAATTATTTTCCTACTCTTTTATGTGATTTATAGTGTTTGTTTTGCTTCATCCTTCAGCTGCTTTATTCATTGTTTCTGAAATCACGGACCGAGCCAATGACAGCATGCTCCAAGCGGTGAGTCCTACTGTGACACATGCTCTCCTGATCAATAATATCTTTTCTGCACATCTGCTGAAGTGAATACAAATCTCTGCTAAATTCTGAAGCTTCCTCCAGGGTGACACTCAAGGGTTTATAAAGATCTGGTTTACAGTGTTGCAGATGCACTTAAGTGCAGCTGTGCAAGATGTAAGTCACTGTAGCAAGCAGCACAGTGGTTTTTTTCCCACTTGGGGTTGCTGAAATGGTATGTGGAGCAATGAAGTGAGAGATGGGAATTTTCAGAGTTCTGTTTCTAGCCTGGGATGTTTTTAGATATGAAATGTTGAAGACATCACAAATGTACTGTCAAAGATACATTCTGAGCTCATTTACATAACTTTTCCACAATTCTGGAATCCCATTTTACTTCAGAAGAATAGGTCACGGTTTACAGTCTTGCAAATGATCACACAACCAAATAGACTGGCCAACATTTTCATAGGTTACAGCTCATGTCTAAATTCAGATTTAGGTATCTAAATAAGTTATATAGTTTCCCAAAGTAATGAACAGTTTCTTTAACGTCAGTGTGATTTATTAATATTGCTTACAAGATATTGTAGTCCTAATTTACTGTCAAAGATAGCCTGCATATAGCTGGCTTTATGACCATTCGTTTCCAAGGATCTAGGTCTGATTTTTATCTAAGATGATGGGAGTATTGTACTAACATTAGTAAGAAGCAGTGTTGGAAGACATAGCAGGCAGCAGAGAAACTGTCAGACATGGGATCCAGCAGGTTCCAGAGGAATTCAACTTGGTGGACCTCTGGGTGATAATTAAAGGTAGTGCCTTTCTTTTTGTCATACTTGCCACCCACACCTGCAGCTAAATTCTCTCCTGAGGTCCATGTTTGCTTTTGCTACACAGACCTAGCATTCAGCTCAAGTAGTTAGAAAGAATTACCTACAGTCTTTGCAGTCTAATGAAATCTTGCTCAGTAAGTCCATAGTTTCAGTCATTCTTCAGTAGCCAGATGACATTTCTTTTTATGATAAAATTCTAGGCTTGCTAGATCTATAAAGTAGTCAGAATAGAGCCCAAAATTTTAAAAAACACAATTTTTTAGCACTTATTTTCAAGGCATTTAGATTACCAAGGAGGTTTGTGTTCCATAGAACACACATTAGAGAGCAAAGCACCTCATTCCAGGCATCCTGCATTTCATCCAATTGTGAGTGGTTTCACTGAAGTGTTTCTTTCTCAAAAGGTGTCTCATCTTAAGTATTTTATCATTGCATTGAGTCACAGGGATTTCAAGTGATTGGGAATGTATCATATTTTTGGGGAAGCTATCACATTTTACTTCTTATATGAACATTGCTGAATTTAACATCCTGCATTGGGATTTTACTGTGCTTTTGCTAAATTAAAGATCTCTTTGGCATTGCAAACATCCTTCCCTTGGTTAATTACCAATGGCATTCAACTAAATTCTTTATTATTTCATTTACTGAGCAGAGAGTGGATTGTTAATCACTTAGGCATCAAAACACAAAATTCAAGAGACAAAGTAAAAACACCTTGGCATCAATGCAGACAAAGGGAAGACATGAAATACCATCGTCCTTAGTAAGAGCTTGGTTTTAGGTAGGATTTTAAGGTTGGAAGGATCAATGGACAGGGATTGTTAGGGAAAGATACATGCTGAAAGACACTACAGCTACACACCAGCACTGCTGACTCAGCACATTCCCTTTAATGCCTTTGCCCTCTGGCTGCAGGGGAACAAAAGCACTGGGTGAAATGGTGAATTCAGACTGTGTCATGGCAAAAATGCAGTAGGTCAACTAGATGAAGGGTGTTTTTTTGCAACAGCTTGGGCGGTAAGAATGAAGGAGCCTCAAAACCCGGAGTGCCCTTCATCTGTTAAAACTGAAGCTTTCATGCTTTGTTCAGAGAAGTGGAAGCATCTGCTTGCAGCAAGTGAACCCAAGAGCCAAGAATAACAACTTTTGCTCACATCTGGAAATCTCTGCTGCTCAGGTTTAAAAGCCATGTCTCTGATATCTGTGCCAGGGTCATAAATGGAGCCCATGTGTTCATGGGCTGTTTCAGAGCACTAAGTTCAGTGATGATCTCCTCATGACCAGCAACAGACAAAACCCAAGCCTTCTAAGATTTGTATCCAAAAGTGCTAAGTTATATTTAAAACTACTTAACTCCTGAAGAGAGAAACCTGTCTTCGTGGATCTGCCTGCTTCCTCATCTGATAGCTAGAAGCAGAGACTGAGGCTCTGAACCTACTTCTCCTGAAGCCAGTGGCAAAATTACCACAGTGTGAAGTCCAACTGGTGGGTTTCCAGTTTTGTGCCGACATGATCTCAAGTCATGACAACAGATCAAGATATGAGCATTCTGAAGGTCAAGGTTTTTAAGGTCAAAACTAAAAGTTCAGATTTGCCTTGTCACTCAATGCAAACTTAAAAAAGCTTGGACCTGTTGATTTGGTTTAAATCCATTTCTGCTTTTCTGCTCCAAGATTTGCCACCCCCAAGCCCATCCTGGCACATCTACCTCAGAACACATTCTGTCTTCATACAATAACATCAGCCCTTTTGCTATGTTGATGTGGCTCTGTGACAACCCAAAATCTTCAAGCCTTCATTTTAAAGACAGCACTTCTTTTACTCCTCCTAATTGCTAAGGAAAAGTTCCAAACATTAATCATTGTAAACAAAGCAGCACACTCTGCTCCAGCCAGCAGACAGCCTGAGCACCTCTACTGAATGTAAACCATCAGCTATGCTGATCTCTTTTGTTGATTACTCTCAACTTTATTTAATGATATTTTGGGCATCAGCACAAACTATTTTGTCATCAGCCATTATAGTAGCTAGGATAAGGACAAAAGTTAGGAGGGAAGTTTTTACAGATGAAACGGTAGTTGCATTACAGCCAAATGTAATGGTGGAGGAGAAGGAAAGGAAAGAGAAAGAAGCATAACAGAAAAGCAACATGCATGGAAACAATGATGTTCATACAGACTAATTCTGAGTGGTGTTAAGTATTGGCAGCAATAACCCCTAGTTAATTAATACATAAACACTATTCTGTAACCAAGACAAAAGAACAGATGTAGATTGCAGAGAGGATGTAGTCTAACAAGCCTAGAGTTTTAGCTTGTAAAAAAAAGAAATGTAATCTGGCCCCTCTACAGAATGACTCTGTAACTATAGACTTAGCAAAGGTTTCAACAGGTTTGATTCTGACTTTCTTTCTCCTCAGGCAAAGAATTTATAATCATACTTTTCCATTACTAAAGCATTCTTTTTACCAAAATAATAAATGTTTCATCATAAAACAGATCTCAGGAAAAGCTTCCACAGTAATCTCACAGCTTTAGGGATACCTGTATTAGAGATTGAGAACTGTAAGAGCTAAGTTCCTAACAATTTCATTGCAAATTCCACATAGATTTTTACACTTCATTTTTTATCATATCATCAGAGCACATCTGCTCTTTTTCAGAACTGTGGCCTGGAAGAAATGAAAGAAAATTTCCTTTCCCATCTGTGTGAATGCTGTGGGTTTTGTGAAGGTGCAGGTTCATGAGATACCCTGCTAAATCAAAGGCTGTCCTGAATTAATATCCCATCCACAAAAGCCACAACAAGCAGTTCTTTTCTTTTCTCAGATTTTTAAAAATGCAGATAATTTAATGCTCTAATTACACAGCAAACTGAACAATTCCACTCAAGATAAAGCATTAATAACTTGTCATGTATCTGGTTGAAGTTCTAAGGAATAATTTAGACTTGGCATGTACCTGGAAGGAGGAAGATTTCTGCTGTCACTTATCAACTCATCAAACTACACTCCAAAAATCTGACAGGTCTACATGATCTACATTTTCTGCAGAATATCAGTGAATTATTATTAGCTTTTTTTGTTTTATGATAATAACACTCAAGCAGTTTTTCCATGGAAACTATTAACCCAGGATTTTCAGACGCATTATGATATTAACTATCTCCACAGCATTTTCATCAGGTTGGAAAATACTATTAAAATTTACAGATGTGCAGAGGCATAAGGAATACCTTCACCACATAGCATTGTCTGTTTCTAACTCTAGGAGACATTCACTACTTGAACTATGCAGGATCTGTTTTGCTCTCTGAATTTCTATGATCTGTTAGAGGCCCTGAGATGCTAAGAGCTATAAATCATTGTTGCTGTTAACAGCTGATGAATTCCTTGGGGAGGTGTTCCTCCTGCACAGACATAATGATAATATGATGGAAGCTGCAGTTCACTGCTAGAATGGCCAGAGAAGGATTTCAGCCACCCACATCTGCAGTACTAGTTGGGTGGACCTTTGTTTTCATTTTTAAATTGTTTGTAAAGGATATTTTAATGGAGAATGATCATAGTTTTAAGGACAATGAAGAAAACAGGGAATTTTAGGGGAACTGTAGGGAAACTATACCCCTCTCAGCTGTTCACATTCCCAGATAAATCACTGTGCTTCACATGTGATGGCTGTTTGACTTCCTACAGGAAATGAGTTTGATACATCTCTGTCCATTTCCTGGTGAACATGTGTCCGTACTGCAAACATCAGCATTACAACAGGGACCTCTGCCAGCAGTCCTAAGAAAAGCTGAGGTGCATCTCAGCTGCAGCAGCTTCTCCTCTCACTCTTACAGAAAACCCAATGAGTAGTACTAGCACTGGCTGTGAGTGTGCCTCACAGGAGGGCACTGCCTTTTCTGTGGATTTCTGTGAAGAATGGGATTCCATTGTGGAAGCTTTCAATTTGACAAGTTTTGCCAAGGCTAAAATGCCCGCCCTTTAGTGATGGGAAAGTCCTTTGCAAATGTCTTTTGCAAATGTCTGCTGTCCCATGATCCCTGGTATTTCCTGTGCTATTAGTTTATACATTCTGTTTCCATTTTGCTGGCCTACAGTATTTTAGATATGACCTAAAAAATTCCATTTGCAACTTCCTGCATTGCAAAAATGATACTTGATGGCTAAAATTATTGAAAGTGTGTCAACTGCCAATTATATTGCTGGTCACAATGCAGCCCTATGCTGGTCAGGCCTTGTAGGTGTTTCCATATGTTTGATATGCAGTTACCAATTAAGAACTAAACTTAGCATCATGCTAAACAAGTGTAACATTTCACCAAGGCAGTAACATACGAGGTATTTCAGGCTTATCTCAAAAACAGATAGGTATATTAATTGTATTAACTGAAATCCAGGGTAAATTAGCCTTGACAGACCATCATGTTGACATGGATATGCTCCTTCTGGTATCTGTGATAGCTTTTTTAATTAGCTAATTCTGTAGACAGCACTGATTTGTATCAGGCAGATACATTGCACAAGTCTAACTAAGCCCAGGAGTATCTTAATGCCAGTCAATGGAGCACAGGAAAACAGACCATTATCTGTCATAGCAGAAAGCTGTAGTCAAAGGCTGCCAGGTCATGAAGCTGTATCAAATATGGTCCTTAGTCTGGGTGTGCAACTGAGGATTTCTGATACAATGGCTAACTTAGACAAGAGACTCCTAATTTTTAGATATATTCCAGTGATGACTCATTGCAGCTATGCAGCCCATTCTACTATCCTGACCACATACCACCACAAGCCTCTGTTTTAGCAGCCTCACCTGCTAAATGGAAAGAGAGCTGAAAAGACTCTAGCAGTATAGCAAAGGTACAGACATATCCTTCACCCTCCTTTGTATCTCCACCTAGTACCATCTTGTTTTAATGAGAGCACAAGCTTAACTAGACTAATCTTATTTACCATCCTCACTGATAAATTCGTGTCACATGTCAGTGCCCACTGACTGTCTGTGCTTTAAGACCAAGTAGGCAGTTAATAGTATCAGAGTTTGATAATGAAGTTCCTGATGTTTGCAAAGCATCAAAAGAGAGATGCAGCTTCATTGCCTGCTTACTAGTTAACCTTCTAAATCCCCTATTACAAAGCCATTAATCTATTGTCACAGAATATAAACCTCCAGATAATCCTAGCAAGAGTCTTACAGTATTAAAACATTCTTTGGATTATCTATATCATGCTACTAATGCAGAGACCTTTGGAGCAGATACTGTACTTTGTCTCTGCTCCCAGTTTATTAGTTCCCAGAGCAAGAAAGTCAGCAAAGAAGCCAATATATTTATACACTTGGGATATATGGAGTTAGCAGGCCGTTTTGAAGATGAACCAAGCTATCAAGAGGTAACAGGACTGTAGAAGGCCATAGCAGACGTGAAGGGATGTGAGGAGGTTTTGTAAAACCAGTAAGGCTGGAAGAAGACTTTCAAAGTGTGAAAACCCTGGGCTCAGTTCTCTCTGAAAGCTAATTCTGCAAAACCACAAAAGAGAAATAAAATGGTGAGAAGGGGTGAGGGAAGGTTTGCCTGCTTGTCTAAAGAACAGTCACCATGTGGTCTAAATGCTGTTTCTTTCCCCCAGGAAAACTTGCAGAAGCTGGTGCACATTGAGCACAGTGTGAGAGGGCAGAGCAGCCTCCTGCAGCCAGGAAGGGTGAGTGCTGCAGGCAGACCTATGCTGATAAGGACATTGTTTCCGGCCAGCTATATCTCTGATTGTGTGGATGGCCAGATTTCAGATGTCTACAGGTGTTGTTTACTGAGCTACTGATAAGAGTTGGAGCACTGGGTTGTGTAAAAAGCCATCACTCTGGCAGTGCACAAAAAGATGTGCCAAGAGCCTCAGGCTGGGAAAGACATGCATTGCCCCATATATTGCCCCAAATACTCTGCTTTTACACAGAGTAGCCATTTGACTTTTCACTCCAGCTGTCCTCAGCCACACCATGTGTAATGTGTTTTGTTGGAGATGCTGTTTTCCTCCCTGTTGAAAGGTTGTAACACTAGCAGGAATTGCTTGCAGCCTGGAAAGTCTCAGAGTTTTATTTGGCTGGCTAAGAGCCTTAAATCAGGGGAAATTATTTGTTTCCAAATTTTTATTCTCCCAATTCCCCAGTGGTGCTTTTCAAGCAAGATATCATTTTTAAGCAATACATGAAAATAAATATGGCAAAGCATATAGCTCTGTTTTGCCATCCACATCAAATGCAAATTTCTTCTCCTGGCTTTCAAACCTGTCCAGTTTCCTCAGCTCCAACCTTCCTTTACACTTTGAGATTTCTTTCTTGAGTTCTGCAACCCTAGATTTCCCTTCAACCCACCAGTATCTTTAGCAAAACTCATGAAACAATTTTCAAGGCATGCATACTTGTAGCATAAGGATCCTCATCAGCTACACACTGCAGTCAAGCTCTGTTTTTTCCTCTTATATCATTATTCTCACTTGTCCTTGGTCAGGCAGTGCTTTAACAAATTCTGCAAAGCCTAGAGTACAGAATTTGTGGGATTGGTCTCTTTGATTATAAATTATTCTAGAGTAGAAAACTATACCAGATTCTGTTCTCCATCCAAAAAGAGAAGATGACTGTTAATCCACTCACGTTATTCTAGACCTTTTCAAACATTAATGCAATCAAACTCTTAGTATGCCGGCTTAGCTGCTTACATACATAGTCCTATCTACATACATAGTAAAAATATGGACCGACAAAGTACTGTTTGCAAACACGTACAGATTATGTATGTAAGCATAGTTATGTGGATGTAGCGAGGTTTCAGCTTTTCTTCTTGGTCTATCTATTTTAGAAGATTTTTAAAGACAAGAGTTCTTTTAAGTGTTAGCTTTGCAATCTGTGACAGTCACCTCTGAGCACAGTCCACGGTAAAGGAGCACTGGGCTGAGGAGAAGTGGGTTTCAAAACCTAGCAGTACTGATAGAAATGTAAACCATGAAGAGCAGCAGGGCTAACTCAGGCAAAGACTAAGCCAGATCATAAGAAATAAGGCTAGAAGCAAGGATTGAGGTATCTATCTGTTCCTGTGCTGATAAACGCAGCTAGAGTACCTATTTCCCCAGAGGAATATTCTTTTCTCACTAAGATTCAGAATTAGAAGCTTCAGGATTACAATCTGCTGTTTTCTCCTTCAGATCTTTGTTAAAGAAGGGACACTGATGAAAGTTGCTGGCAAAAACAGACATCCTCGGCACTTGTTCTTGGTAAGATTTCCTTCAAATTTTTATTGTCCCTCTTGTATCTTCTGCACTTATGAAGCCCTGGACCCTGGCAGAAACTTCCAGGCTGCAAGTCATTTAACCATCAGCAGTGATGTGGTGGATCGATTTCTCTTACTAACAGGGCTGTAGCCCTTTTTACACGTGTCCCATTGGCCCTGCATACAGGAATATGAGCTGTGCAGCCCTCCATTTGTGCCACAGATACATACAGCCTTGACTAGGCCATAATTCTGCAAAAGAGTGAAAGTTTCCAAGGTGATCAGGAGGATGGGAGCTCCCAAATACTTTGAGCAAGTAAGCTTCAAAGTCCAACCCAAAGGCCTTGCAAGACCTGATTAGAAGCAACAGAGGACACCCTACTGCTGAAGTTTATGAAAGTTTGCTTTGGATTCATTTGGGAGAGATTTGTATCCTTGAAGCTTAAGGACTGCAGTTTAGTTCCTGCTGTCCACATCTATGTAAATTACCTGATAACTTGTGAATTGTCTCGTATAGTCCCTCTGAACACACACCTCCAGCTTCCTGTTGATTAAAGCAACAGTTTTCAATGAAGGTTTGCAAAATTCTTCTAAGATAGGTAAGAAAAATGAACCTTTCATCAGTTGGTTGGAATACCCTTCACAAGGGTCTGTGAAACCCTACTGTAAAAACTGCAAGTATTTGCAAATCAAAACAGATGAAAACCCACTGTTTTGGAAATATGCTATTAACATTCATGCTTTCTGTTTTGCATTACACACTACACTGAGCAGTTACAGAGTATGTGAGATTCCAGGCTCCTGAGTTCTGTTCTTTTCAGGTAGTTTATTGTGTAACCACTGGCATTTTTATGCATTTATTGGTATGAAGGGGAAAATAATACTTGCCTGTGTCTTTGGGGTTTGTTACCTGTTGCCCATTCATGTTTGAAAAATTCTTTAGAGCTCCTTCCCAGAAAAGAACCATAAAGAACTGAGCGTTACTGCTACTATTAACATTAAAGTACTGTTTGCAAGATTTATTTTAAAATAAATGGCTTATATGTCTGGAATATGTATTTGCTGTAGCCTGTCTAAGTACTGACAAGCTTTTCACCCTGGGATCATTGTGAGGAGAAGAGATGGCTTATAACAGAAGTCATATATTTTGCCATTAATTCTTATTTCTTCCTCTTAATAATATTTCCTGTTTGTGCAGAAGCAGGTGCACAAACTTCTTTGCCTCCTCAACCATGTATGGCTGTCATAATGAAAGATCAGATGGGATGGACACAGTGCTGGCACTGCACTTTTCTGATGGCTTCATTGGTTTCTGTGAAAATTCAGGCTTTCATGTACTGGAAGTGATGGATTTCACTCAAATCTTCAAATATGAGATTGCTGCAGTGCTGTTTTATTGAGTCAGCAGCAATGGACTGTAACAACAGCAATAAATGGCAAAATCATGACTTTGTTGCAGCTAAGGGAAAATGGCTGTACCAGAATTTCCAGGAGCTGTTCTTAAGAAAAAGTCTTCTCAGCAATAGTAACTCTGAAGCCTACTGATGACTACATCATAAAGTACTTGCTTGCTTACTGATCTCTCTTCTGAAACACTTGCCCTCACTAGTATTACAAAAACATTTTGGAGTTGTGCCTAAAGCTGGGACCAGTGTGTTCATAACTCCCATTATAATTCACTACTATGACTAATACTGAAGTGTCACAAACCTAGCTATTATAACTGATATAGAGAATTTAAGAGGATCAGAAATCAGGTTGATAATAAACATTGAGGGAAAAGTAATTTAAACTTGGGATAAACTGAGATAAATTTCAAGTAGTCCAAAATGGTTGCATCAGCTTGAAGGTCACAAGACACTGAAAGTATTACTGGAACAAAGAAAGCACAGAAATTAGTTTCTGGCACTTTCTAGTTTAGGAACTATTTTTGATTCCTGGGGAGAGTTCAGCTGCTCAAACCCGGATGTTAACTGCAAAGAGCAAAGTGTCTCTTGGCAGCTGCAGACATTAAAGTAGCCAATGTCCTGTTGTTAATAGATGCTCTCAGTATTCAGAAACAGAGTTTTTTTCTTCTTTTCAGTCAGAAAGGCAAACTGTGACCAAATGTGCTGTCATGCAAAGTATGTGGTGGAGCTAGACTAAACCATAGTGGTCACTTTCAAGAACTAAGAGACACATAAAACTGGCTGCCTTCCAGTTCTTAACACAATGAAGTTGCAACCTCTTCAGGCTTCCTATATTATATCTCCTGTTGGAGTGGGGAGCAGGTGAGTGGGTCTTAGAAACAGTTCAAAATTTACTAGCAAACATCTGCCTTTGGGTTCAGTGAATTTTTCACTTGGTCTTACCCTGAAAGCTCCTCAGGTTGCAGAGCAATGCCATGTATGGTGAAACTGCAGGAAACTGAGTCACTGTGCAATATGGTCATTCCTGCATTAACATCTGAATGGTTTTGCATTATCTGCTTGTCACTGCTAATGCTGTGGATTCTCTGTTGTACCACAACCACTCATGCTACCACCACCATTCATGCATTGCTGAATGGACTATGTACCCTGTGGATACATAACTTGTGTAGCTATAGCAATATATTTGCATCTTGATGCACCTTTACTGCATCAGTCTTAAGGCCCTACCAACCATCACTGGCAATACCTTTTGCAACAGACAAGGCCTCCATGAACATACCCTTCCCCCTGATAATGCATCTAGCCCAACCCACGTGCTGTCTTGATTCTGATGCCTGAGGACACTGTGTGGAAAAAAAAACCAACCCAAACCCACAAAACGCAAGATTAAAATAATCTCCTAAACACTGTCTCTTTAAAACCCACACTAATTTAAAGCCCATATCTTCTATGGACCGTATCATAATCCTTTGAAACCACTGGCAAAACTCAGGTAGGATAAGAATTTGTCCTAATGTATTAATCAAAAAAACTCTTCAGAACTGTTGGGGTTTTTTTTATGCTTCTTCACATGTCAGCTGCCTTTCAAAAAGATCACCAGAAGCTTAGATGTATAGGGGTAGTTTGATTTAGCTTTGGATGAAATAAGTGTATTTTACCCTAGCTACCCAAACCAGACTTTTGCATTAACAGAATTTTCTGAAGTTCTTAGTAGTGAACTTACTCTCACTGAAACTAAATCAAGCCCAGGACCTGGACAGACTTTCAGTGGAAGAGTATACACTGAAGAATAACCCTGATAATTAAACCCCTACACATTCCAAATGAGCCCA
>JAVJGJ010000047.1:24453673-24468078 GCA_035590215.1 Microhierax caerulescens | reverse complement strand
TAAAAGTAAAGCTGTATTAGAATATGCTGTAAGAATTGGGTGCGTGCCAGACTCCTGCTTGGCCAGTGCATTCAGGGTGTGCTTTCGTGGTGTGTGCGCTTGTGCTTTGAGTATATGCCTATAGGACCATTGCATGTCTATGCACAGTCCATATAGGCATGAGTGTATAGGACACACATTTAGGGCCTTTTGATGTGCCTATGTTTCAGCAGGTGTATGTTGTGTGTATCACAAGGTTACTTGAGCTGGCTCTTCTGTTCAGGCTGCTGGTATTGTTGAATCTGGTGTTTCCTGGCAGGATGTTTGGTGAGTTTTGCTGTGTGCCTGTTTCCTGAGTCCATTCTCTGTTTACAAGGATGTTGGGGCCTCTTTGCAGCTCAGTACAGGCTGCTGACACTGGCAGGGCCCCTGACTGCCCCCCAACCACAGGACTTTGCAACTCAGACAGGGTCTCTTATCTCACCCTTCCAAGAATTTCTCTACAAAGGCTGCTTGTGTTGCAAGTGGAGTGCAGGAAGCGGCTATCAAATGGGAGGCTGTTTAATGCTCTAGCTGGCAGGGCTGCAGTATAGGAGGTTTCAGAGTGAGCTTGGAAAATGCAGCCCAACACACATTCAGGCTGCTCCACTGACATTCAGGGGATGTTTAATACAGACTTCAATAGAAAAGACAGGGTTCATAAAGAACTACCCTTTAAAACATTGAGAAAAAACAAACAAGTGGTAGGAGCTTTTAGACAGAGTACATTACGTATGGATGCCAGCAGTTCAGCAGGGCATAGATAAACTTTCTTGGATCAATAAATTTGGACGCTGTAGGGTTGAAAACTTGCAATGACCTCTAATGTTACTGGGTTCCCATCACAACAGAGGGGATTATAAAAGAAGGGGAGAAAAAGAGAATAAAAGAGCAGATGTATCCTTCTTTCTCTGAGTTATCAGCTGGTGTTTTAGGGACTGTGTGTGTGCATGGAGCAGTGCAGAATAGGAATATTTGCTCCTATATAAATATCTGAGCAGTTTGGGGATCCCAATTATTCAAAACTTTTCTGGCAAACAGGAAGTGGGTCTGAAGCCCCGGGACTTCTGGGAACTCCCCTTCAGGTTGTAGCAGTCTCTTCTACCACAGATTCCTGAGGGGCTGCAAGATTAGCCATTGTCATGGCCCAGTCCTTACTGCTTCAGGGAACACTGTGCAGTGTGAAGCAGGACAATGCCTGAAACTGCTGGTACTAATGCTAATTCCATTCATAACATTCATATAGCCACCACTCACATCTCCACTGTAGATGTGGCAAAGTAGACAGCAGCAAGTGCAAACCCCTTCTTTCTTCATTAATATGTATGCATTGCTTAGCAAGCTTTGAAACATTTGTCATGATTTCATTGTGTCAAGCTGTGGCTGGTGGGACCTCAAGAGTCACAGCCCACCACTATATACTACGGGGGAAAAAAACAGGAGAGAAAAATCCTCCAATGGACAATTATAAAGCAGTCATCATGAATGTTTAATAAAATCTTGGGATATTAACCAGAGCTGTTGTGACAATGGTATACACCAGGATGTCATCCTTAACCAACAGTAATAAAAGAAGGAGCTGCTTTTAAAAAATAACTATATTGCTTTTTAAATAAAATAAAATAGATGGACTTTGCTGTTCAAGAAACCCAGTAGCACATTATGCCAGAATCCTAAGCTTCTCTCTTAGAAGTTCACTTCTTCAGGCTTAGTGCCCATAACTAGTTACCTTTCTTTGGGCTCAGTGCCCATAACTAGTTAGTTACCTTTTCTTGTGGTTTGAAACAAGCCTTAAGTACTGGCACTGTTGTATGGCAGAGGAAGTCCTGTGTTCTCATATAATCCTTCAAACATTCAGGAGATAGCAGAATCACCAGACAAATACGAGATTTCATTAGTGCTCTTCTAGTTCACAGAGTATTTTCTTAATGTTAGCAATAAGGTGTGCCTGCCTTTTTACCTTTTTCCTACCTGGCTGCTGGAGTTCTAGTTGCTACAGGTAATATCAAGTGAAAATGTCTTTCAACTGCTTTTCACTGAAAGGTTTATATTTGCTCAGTTTTTTCTGCCTTAGCCTCCTAGATACTTAGTGTACAATAGGTTGTGATGATTTTTCTGGTTTTGCATAGCCCTGGTTAAACTGGGCATCATCATGTGGTCAGTACTGTGCAGATGTCCCTGTGCTGACTGGATTAATGTTAGCATGGAGTGTAATTTATGGTGCAATAAGTAAATCACAGAAAAACTCTGTGACAAACTATTTGTTACCTTATTCTAAGGAAATTCTATTATGCTGTTGCAAAGGAGTATATACTTTAGACTACAGAGAAGACAGCATGAGGCTCCTATTCAGGCTCAACAGTATGCTTTTATATCATCAGTTGAGAAGTGTTATATTAAAAAACTTTAAACTCCACGTGACTGAAGACTTACTAGGATGCAGAAAAATACACATTATAGTGGGCAGTGCAGGAGAGCATGGGAGTCTTTTTGTTAAAATGTTAGAATGAAATGTTTCAGCATTTCCTACAAAAATACTGGCTGATCCTATTCAGTAAACCCAAATCAATTTTTAAAAGTAGTAAAATTTGAAGTGAAAGTTTTGGTGAAAGTCACCTTTTGGTATGCTTTGCATCATGTTAATGGGAATCTGAATTTTAAAGGTGGGAGCTAAAGCACATAAGCCTGATTTACTGTGAATCAGACAGCTACTTAATGAATTGGTGTCCACGAGTGAACTCATGACCCTAATAAAGGCAACAACAGTTTTGCTGTTAAATCCAAGGTGATAAGAATTTAATCCCATGAGTGTTAATTCCATGTCATTTTTCTTTAACCATTGTTTCTGCTCTGTAAGAAAGCTGAACAGAAAAAAGAAACCCTTTAACAAAAAAATCCATAAGGCTCCGCTTTCTGGGTTTTTTTCAGGCAAGCAAATGAGTGAAGATTTTACACTAGCAGTTTTAGGTGGTTAGGCAGTACTATCAAGACCCCAACAATTGTAGTCATACAGGATACACTATTTTTTTGCCAAATCATTCTTCAGCTTCCTCCCTTGTTCTCTGCATCTCTTTCTCATAGTTTTCCTTCCAAAATATAAAATTACCATCTAATTGTCTATATTTAAATGTCTTTGTCATAGAGGAATCCAAGTGAAGCTGGTTTTTGTCTACTTTTTAATTTCTTTTTTAATTTTCTACTTTTTTTTAATTTTCTACTTTTTAATTTTGCAAAAAAAATTTTTTGCATTTAAGATGCCTTGTCCCTGGCATCACACAGTATTACCTATGGCTTGGTTTTATATTGCCTTGCACATCTTTGTTTGTAGTATCCCAGTGCAGTAATCACGGAGCTGACTGAGTTTATGCATATTGGTACTGATGTGGGAGGTCTGGAAAGACAGAACATGACCTGCTTATTCAAGCAAAGAAGAGAATGCATATGTACAAGTGTTACTTCAGCAATGTTAAGACCCACCGATACTTTTATTCCTTCTAGCAGTAAGAGAAGGAAAGGCCAGCAAAGACCTAAAAGGTCCAGTTCTGTTGTTTCATTTGTTTGTCAGCACAAAGGTAAAAGGCTGCAGTAATGTCTATGATTAAGCTAGGAAAATGGCAGAGAAGATCTGATCCCATTTAGTATAAACTTTGAAAAGCATGCACTCCACAAGGAGCTGTGATATTGAAATATTTGGACTGTTAATTTACAGATTATTTTTCCTCATAAAATAAAAAAGTTTCTCATTTTTGCCCTTTCATGGTCTCTGCTGTGGTCCACAGACTCACCAAAGCCATCAGATATCTAGGCGAGTTTTTCTAGTAGTACAGTTACTACTCTTGAATAGCCAAACCATTCCTCCCTGCATTGATCCCAAACCATCCTCATCTGCATCCTCCAGACTGTGGCACCACTCTTCACCCCCACTTCCTTTTTGTCCAGAAAATGCAAGTCTGTGAAGGCGACTCCTACCCCTGGCCTCACTGCAGTTTCACTGTCAGGGGGACTCTTTGAGATTCAGAGCTGCAGTATTCTGGGCAGTTAGTTAGTACTCCCAGGTAGTAAAGGCAGGGCCTGTCTTCTCAACTTGAACGTGGCGTTGCACTTAAAACAAGCAGTTGTTTCACCCAACCTGAATGAAAAAGAGCTGATTATCTACTTGCTTAGCCACCAGCAACAGTCAAAAATGGTAAGACATCAAAGTCCTGGATGCAGACTCCCCAGAGTTTCGTGGAAATGCAGGTCTTAATCTAATCTGTGTGGCTTGGGCCTGTCTCTCTAACAAGTCCTAGCAGTTCATCAAGTTACTGCTTGTTCTGGGTATTCCCCCCAGGAGTAATGGGCAGGCCTGTAAGCCATATTGCAAGTTATTGATTTTTTCTTTCTTTTCATATAGATGAATGATGTTTTGCTGTACACATATCCCCAGAAGGATGGCAAATACCGACTGAAAAACACCTTGGCTGTGTCAGGCATGAAGGTAATGCCTCATCTGTATTGTAGTCTGGAATTAAAGTTGTATAGTGGGCTGTTAGTGCTTTGCTGGTTTATGTCTCATATAGAGCAAGGGGAAAGAGGGGACGGACCTGTTATCAGGGTATTCCCTTGCCTCTTACAGGAGACAGAAGGAAAAATAATATAAAGCAAACAAAAGATTATCTATAAGGCTGTAACTTAGAATGACAGCCTTATTCAGGCTACATAAATAATACAAGCCAAAATCAGATTTGCTATCTGATAATGAAACTGGAGACAGAAAAGATTTATTACCCCATTTTGTCCATTCCCTTCTTCACGTCTCCAGCCCATGCATGGTCGTTCCCTACAATATATTCACTAGGGCTTAGTCTGCCTGTTCTTAAACTCCCACCACTCGAAATTTAAATAAGCTTTCATTTGTTTGGTTTTCATGTGCCCCTTAACTGTTTTCATCAAAAGCATTAATGTGTTCAAAAAGTGATTAGCCAACTTTATAGAGAAAAGGTGTATTGGGAGCTATTACATGCAATGATATAAACACACTCTCTTCTTCAGTAGATTTCTAAATTGCAAATTACAGAAACTGAACAAAATTGTACTGTTCTTACACTCTCTCTCTAAGCATCCATTCGCACCAGTACCTGTGCAACAGGAGATATTGGGCTGGAGGGGTCTTTGCTTCTTACCTAGTCATCCATTATGTACCTCCCACCAAGAACCTTCATAACTGTTCTATAGCTAATGTGCCAAGTTGTATTTGTGTGAAAGAGGACTTGAAGTGGCAAGTCAGAAGTCTGGAGAGCTAGGAAACATGCAAGATGACTATTACTAATCATTAATTCCAGTGGAATGGCACAGGTGGGTTGAGGTGTTAGGGAAAGGTGGGAGGGATCTGTTAGTCTAAAACTAACTGTGGGTTCCCAGCAAGAGTAGGAATCACCAAAACACTCTACCATTAAGTGAAAACGAGTTGCAGCGCAGATACTTGTCAGGGTACATTTGAAATGCTGAGTCACTGGCACAATAGATGCTTGTTAGTAACAACATATCAGTACCATGAAGCTGTTGCTATTAGTAGGCAAATAATACACTACATGGCAGGGTAAAGGTTTTAGCTGATCTGTAGCTTTTAAGTTTGGGGTTTTTTTTGCTCTTAAAGAGCCTTGCTGCAGACAGCTGTTCACTGAAGGGCTTCACTATGTAATGTCTGCATGTCAGGATGAAAGTTATTTCCATTCATTACAAGAATAGCCAAAACTTTTGCCCAAATTAGTCTATCACTTGTCAGACTAAACATCTCCTAAGCTTGTCATATCAAAACTGAACCCTGATTGATACTTTATCCTTACCTTTACAGTTGGATTATCTTTTCCTTTAGCACCACCACCTTATTGAAATAGAGAGCTTTTTTTCCTCATTACACCAGCAATACAAAAGACAGAGAACCCTGTCTGCCCACCTCTTTGCATTGAAATAGGAAACAGGTGGCTGGGACATCATAGTTCCATATGCATTAAGATTTATATAATATACTGGTTATAGACAGTTTAACTCATGTCCACATTCACGTTCATGGCATTTATTTCTAGGTCAGCCGCCCAGTGACAGAAAAAGCCCAAAACGTCCTGAAGATTGAATGTGATGAATATTGCCTGATCCTGTCAGCAAGGTACTGTCCCCAAAACAGCCATGGCAGAGGGTGTTAAACTCTAGAGCTGTGTCTCTAGATTAGTCTAACCGATACCCAAGATTTAACTGGTGTCTTTTTTAAATCAATTTCAGTCTGTGCTATTGTGACAGACAATGGCTGAGTGCTTGATTACACAATGAAGATACTCATTATAAATGCAAAGCTCATAAACTGTAACTAATTCAACTCGTATGCTGAATAAAGACTAGAAGTTGGCTTTTGATGATGTCTTAAAGAGAAAGGAAAGAGAAGAAAGTGTGTTACTAAGAAGCCTGAGACCTTTTCATTATCTTTTCACACTCTCCCTTCTGTAAGTTCACTTGTTGCCTCATACCACTAGGGTTGTAAAACTGCTGGAGAAAATAGTAAAAATACCATGCAACAGATAGAAAAGCATTTAATAGTGCTTAATGTTGTCATCTATTAATTATTACACCAAAATGAAACCTTACTGGCAACCTCATTTGTCTTTCTAATAAAAGGAATTTCACTGATTAGTTTGTGTAGTATTACCACTCTGCAACTGGGAGTCAGGATCTCTGTCCTGGGATCACAAATGAATGCCAGAAAGAGATGGTAGTTTCTGATAAGAAGACAGTAGTATACTGTATTTTTGCATGCTTCTAGCCCTGAATAATCCTGCAAATTTACCTAAAGCTACAGCAGAAAGGTGGCTGGCTTGATTTTCAGGTATAGTTTACTACCAAAGACATAGCACACTAGCAGTGGTATTAAAATTTCTTCTTCCAAATAACAAGGTCTTCAATGCTTTTAAGTACTGACTTTCCCACCATCAGTCTCCAAGTACAACTTGGCTCAAAACACAGCAGACCTCCCTAAGTTGCACAGTGCAGTAGAAAAACAGGGAGGGTGCTTTCTTATTCAGAATCAGAATTTGGAACCCTCATCTTTCTCAGAGCACTTGCCATCTGAGGGCAGTGCTCAGATACCTGTCAAAGCCTTTTTGTCTATTTCCTTTTATAACCAGCAAATGAGACAATACCTGAGATTTTCTTAGAGCTGCACACTTGTCATGACCCTCAAAATATACACACAGTACTTCTGAATTACCTGCTGCCAGTTACAAAATCAGGATGCGTACAGTCCTTCTGTATTGCAGAGGGGAAATAGCTCCTGCATGTCCCCTTTATTCATGGAAACTGAAGCTGGCATCCCTAATGAGAAGCTTGGGATGTTCTGCTTGCATTGTTATGTTGTTTCCTTGCCTTTTGTACTCATGTCAGGTCTGTGCTTGGTTAGCCTAAGA
This sequence comes from Microhierax caerulescens, assembly GCA_035590215.1. Classification (NCBI taxonomy): domain Eukaryota; kingdom Metazoa; phylum Chordata; class Aves; order Falconiformes; family Falconidae; genus Microhierax; species Microhierax caerulescens. The sequence goes on along the minus strand of JAVJGJ010000047.1, from coordinate 24,460,627 downwards.
AACCACATGAGGCTACTGGAAGCTGTGTTTCTTTGGTAGTAGATAGAACCAGGGCCTGGGACTAAGCTTTCCTTTCTGGTAACAGCCAGTGGGAGACTGCCTTTTAGCAGAGCACTGGGATAGAGCCCCTTTTCCTTCCTTGTGCTGCTCATTCTGGGACCAATCTGCCATAAGTCATCCAAGAACGTATTTTCCTCTCCCTTTCTGTACTGGCTGGCAGAGCTGATGAGACACCAGTGGGACAGCTTGCTCTCCTAACCCCACTGCACAATATCCATGGCTACTCTCACCAGAAGGAGCACCAAAGACAGAAAAGTACCAGAAGGTTTCAAGCGTCCCTGAAGACTGTATCTTTTCCTGCTCACACCAAGGTGCTGCAAATCTGCACAATCGCAACCCAGACCTCAATGACTTTACACTTGTACGAGACAAGGTGAATGCATTGAGGAAATACATCATGGCTGCCAGGCAGTAAAGACAGTAGAATGAGGATGACCAAAGCTTAGAAGTCAGCGTGGCTATATAAGCAGATGGTACTGTAAGGTCTTTACATCTCCTGCTGAAAATGGCTTACTCACCCAAAGAGCCATGTTATTGGCTTGCAGTGAGCTGGTAACAGATCTGAGCACAGAGCCTTTATGGAGATGGCTCATACTGCTCTTAGACCTTTTTTTGCATTTCAAAAACGTTCTTCTTGGACGCAGGGGTAACTCTGTGGTGCCCATATAAAATACCAGAACACTGGGAGAATGCAGCCAGTGCTGCCACCTTTTTTAAGGCTAATTCAGAGTGACAGAGATAGCACTGTGACAAGACAAAATCCCATCCCAGTCCAGACCAGTTTCTGTGTTCCATGGATGCCTCCTGCTGTCCAAGGAAACTACAGTGACAATTTGACCCTCTATATACTTAAGGAAGCTCTGAGCCTTCATGCAACCAGTGAAATAGCTAATTAAGAATAGGCCAGTGCCAACTGACATAATTTATCTTGCTCATCAGCAGACAGGTGTTATTGCCACATTTAGACCCTAATTACCTGTGATTACTGCCTAGAGATGTTTAATGGAGAAGAGGTTAAAGGGGCCAGTTAGGTATCAGGCTTTTAACAGCAGATTGTCCCTCTTACCTGTCCTTTCCAAAGTGGCTTTAATTTACATCAGTATATGGGCCATGATTTCCTTTGATTTTTGTAAATCATTACTTAATTATCAAATGAAGAGAATTTCCAAGAAAGAATTAGGAAGAGACAGATTAAAGCTAGGACTTCTTTTAGTGCTTTGCAGGTGATTTTTCCGGAAGATACAGACATCTTCAGCTTTCTTAGAAACTGTAATTTGATAGGACTTTTGGTAGTAATAAGGACTGACTAGTAGTGTGACTCTTGCCAGAGATGATCTCCTATAACATAGCCCCTTGGCTTGCAGAAGTTAGACTATATGCAGTAGATACACTGGTTCAGAGTTTCTGCTCCAGGCTTCTTGAATTTTAGAAGCTGGTGTTTTTCAGACAAGGGCTTATGCTCTTGGTGCTCTTGATGCAAAGTCAGAGATCATTAATAAAATCTGGCATTTCCTCTCTTTTTGTTCCTTTTTTTTTTTTTAAGACTTCAAAATATAAATTGTTCTCAGATGTCTTGTTTGGTGGCCTTCATGAGGACAGTGTGAGGAAATCACAGCTGAACAACAGCTGGCAATGATGCCACTGCTAATTTTTACAACAAAATCTAGTGGGTAGCTTTAATGTGAATGTCTAGTATGATTTGGGGAGGGGAGACCACAATGAGTTGCATTCCCTCCCGTAACTGATGCTGAGAACAGCTAGAGCTGTGCAGTTTCAGATGGACAGGAAGTGCACAGTTTGAAGTCACAGCAGGAGAACCAGCTAACACAGACAGGACAGTTTATGGCTGTAACAGAGCAAATGTGTCTGGTAAGTAACAGACAGTAAAAGCCCTGATGCTTTTCTGGGATAGCTAGACTAGCAGTGAGGCACAACGTGCAGGCTGTTTTGCCTTGTGCAAAGGGAGCATCTAGGGGCCAGTCTGGAGAACTACTGGCCTCCATCCGTAACTGCAACTAGAGGGAATGCAGAACTTCTTTCCCAAATTGCTGTCCTGGCCTCTTGCTGGGAGACTGGATTGCCTAAAACCTAGGGCAGAAATGAGGAAAAAAAAAAAAAAAAAGAGACATTTCATATTGTCCTGTGTGATCTACGATTGAGCACTAGGATCTACACTAATTATCCTGCTTAGTAAATCCAACAGTCAATTTTCTTCCTGGTCAGAAAATTACCAGATCAACACAGTAGTGCAGAAAAGCAAACATTCATAAAGTGAAGCTTTTCTCCTCTGATCCAGAAACAGCTTGTTTCAGTCCCTGCTGTGCATGGCACTGACTGCTCTGCTGTATTTCATTCCACAGCTCTTGCTCAGAAAGGGATGACTGGTACAGCTGCATCAGCAGACACATCCCAGATGACTACAAAGCTCACAACACTTCCACTTTCCACAGCAGCGTGGAGGTAAGAGGAGGCCAAGTCTTTCAATGCTTAAAAAAGAAGGGAAAAGGGAGAGAGAGAGAGGAAAGGAGGAGAGCTGTAAAATGCAGTGTTCCTAGCGGCAAGACTTCTTACTGTTTTCACTTAAACCAGCATGCCAAGCTCAAACAATGAAGTTCATCACAGCTCATGGGCCACCTCTGAAATGTTAATCACACTCTATATTCCATGATCTTCGCTTAAACAGGAGCTCCTCTGGAGGAAGACTGTTTTGTCCTAAAGAGTAACTATTTTGGATGAACTAAAAATAGCTACAAACTTCACAGATTTTAAGAAAACCAACCTACCCATTAGTTAGGGTTATATCATATACACAATGAAGTGCCTGCCTCTACAAACCCCACCAGCAATATTCAAATTGTACCAATGCAGCTAGTGTATGTTATTGTTATCCCATTAATTTCAGTTGTACTACTCCAGTTAAGAAGGCAATGAATGCATCTAACAAAAAAAAGTAAAAACGCTATTTCAGGTTATGTCGAACACCAGTATTATTATATAGACTAATTGGGGAAAAAAAGGAGTGCTGATGAGGGCACACCTGGAGTGCTGTGTTCAGTGCTAGGCTTCCCACTACAAGACAGACATGGACATACTGGAGAGAGTCCAACAAAGGCCATGAAAATGATGAAGGGACTGGAGCAGCCCCCCTGTAAGGAAATGCTGAGAGAACTGGGACTGTTCAGCCTGGAGAAGGGAAGGCTCGGGGCGGGATCTCACCGATGTATGTAAATACCTGAAGGGAGGGTACAAAGAAGATGGAGCCAGGCTGCTTCTCAGTGGTGCCCCGTGACAGGAGCAGAGACAATAGGCACAAACTGAAACACAGGAGGTTCCCTCAAACATCAGGAAACACTTTTTTTTTTTTTGGTCACTCTGAGGGTGACTGAGTACTGGCACATACTGCCCTGGGACTTGTGGAGTCTCCATCCTTGGAGATTCTCAAAAGCTGCTGGACACGGTCCTGGGCAGCTGGCCCTGGGTGGCCCTGCCTGAGCAGGGGGGGTGGACTAGATGATGTCCAGAGGCCCCTTCCAACACCAACTAGTCTGTGATTCTGTAATTTAATTTTTGAAGACTTCAGAAAGTAAAAAATTAATTAAACCAAACAAAACAGGATTTTCCTTCTGGCCTGAAGCCAATATACTTCCAAATATTTAACAAGAAAAAATTAGAAATTAGTTAGTATAGCTACCTAAACCAGATCCTTTTTCAACAAATGAAAAAATATTTTATTTTGTAACTCTTCTTCTCATGTAAATGTGCACAAAGAGTAGTTTGATTTTTCTGTGTTTAAATCCTGTTTGTCTGCAGAAGCCTGATTTCCTCATAGAAAACCCTCCTAACAAAGAGTTCTTCAACAGCACAAGAGCTGGCACTACTTGTGCCAAACACAAAGCTGCTGTGAACTGACAGTGAGGTACCTGTAATACTTTGGTGCTGAACCTGCAGTAACACAGCTTCTCAGCACAGTTCATTATATTGTATTCAGTTCTGCATTGAGCATTGGCTCCCTTGCTTGGAGCAAAGTCACCTGTACAGCACAGTAACGTGGTGCATTCCAAGAAACAGGAACAGTGAAAACGTTTTCTAAAGCTGCTTACTTGTATTCAGATCAGCCATGGAAAGCACACATCAGATTTAGATTGTGTGGGGATAAATTTAGTTTTACTGTTTTCTGTACTTTCTTGTCCCTGACCTGTCCCAAGGTGTGATGACACAGAGCTCAGACCCTTCTCAACTGAAACCTATCGAACTTTTAAAAGATATTATATCAAAAGCTGTTAATAAAAAGATGGCTTTCACTCATGTTCTTACCTGCAGTGAACCAGATCCTTGTCTGATGTGGAAGAGTGTCAGTGCCTGACCAGTAATAGATCTACATGGATTTTTACCTGTTGTGACCCTGGCTTTAACAGCACCATGAACTGACTGGCCACAGTCTTTAAGTGCTGAAGCAGCTGTATCTAACTTACAAGGTGCATTAGGAATTAGAAAATTTGGGTATCTTAGGAGGTGAAGGACTGAAGTGAGAGAATTGTATGTGATGGAGTAGGGTTGACTGAGTGCACTTCAGACAATTTGTTCTTGTTTGATTTTAAGCTAAGGGAAAGACTTGGAATACCCTTGGGTGAGAGGCCTCCTACTTTGGTGCCTGTGTCCCATGTCATGATGTGCATGAACTGTGGCTGTGACTTTACCCTCACGTTGAGGCGACATCATTGCCATGCCTGTGGGAAGGTAAGAGCAGTACAAGCTTCTCAGGGAATCTTTATTCACACTTCTAGGACCCTGGCTGCCACTGCTGTAACTTCAGCAAACTTGTAGCATCATCAAGACCAGAATTTGATTTGTCACAGAACCTTTTAGTCCTTTGCTAAATTAGTAATTAGGTTTCTAATGACTTTATTAAGAAAAACAGTAACCTTCCCTTCAGGGTCAAATTAATTCCCAAGGGTTAGTAGTTGAAGGCTTACAAGATAATTGTCGCAGAGTCTAGCCATTACATCTGATATACAGCTAGCTCTAGAGACAATGAAAAAATACAATAAAAATATAGTCTCTGTTCTGGACAGGGCAGTAGCCCATCTAGTCCATTTCCTGTCCCTAAGGGTAGTTGGTAAAAGTATCTTCCAAGAAAAGTGAAGATACTCAGCAGTAGAGCATGGTTTGGTCAGTGACCAAAGGGATAGTTTCCTCTCTGCTCCACAGAAGAGCTGCTGCCTTTTGCCCTAAAGCCAAGGGGATTTATAAGCTTTCATGGGTTTCTCCCTTTATCACTGACTCTGGAGATTGCATGTACACATAAACCTGCAGTCCTGTTTCAAACCATAGCTTTTAGCCTCAGTGATTTTTATTTTTTTTTAATCAAACTACCAGTCATTTTTGTCAGTATGAGAAAGCATTTACTTTTATCTTTTTCCTAATTCCACAGAGAAAATCAGCCTGTACTTATGCAGGGATAGCAGGAACATGCAAGCTTCCTTAGGAAAACAATGTTACCAACAAAGCTAAGAAAACAGAAGTAATATTAAAATGGTCTTTCTGAAATGTAATTCACTGGTAGAGAAGGTATAAGTTCCTGGGGAGATGAGCATAGCAGTGGTGTGTAACCAAATACAGTGATCCATTTTGCTTGGCTTACAACAGGGTAAAGCAATAACATTTCATCCAGTAGACTTACCCTGATTGCCACAATTGTAGGAGAGGGAGCCATCTAGTCCACTATCCATCTTCCTCCCCCAGCCAGTTCTGAGGATTTTTTTCGTGTATAAGCATATCTATATACACATACACATTTAAACTATATTTACATGCATCTCTCCTTGCTGAAACAGATTGTATGTCGAAATTGTTCAAGAAACAAGTACCCTATGAAGTACCTCAAAGATCAAGCAGCCAAAGTCTGCGATAGCTGCTATGTGGAACTTAAGAAAAGAGGTAAGATTCCTTCATTCTTGGCAAACCTGACAAACCCATTTCCTGCCTGAATAATGGGGAGGCTTTAGGATCTGCTTACCATGTTGTGTTTTGTTAAAGAGGATTTCTCATTTCAAGCATGAGGCATATGTATTGAGGTCGCAGGAGCACCAGACTGTACTGCAGCTAAAACTGTTTTAGCAAGCCAGGCTCACTGAGGGCTCCCCTGGTCTTTTGATAAACCAGAATAATGATAAGAACTATGTCCTCTGAGGAGCAGCTGAGGACATGGGGCTTGTCTCACTTGGAGAAAGGAGGCTGAGAGGTAACCTTATTGCTTTCTGCAGCTTCCTGAAGAGGGGACATGGAAAGGGAGGTGCTGATCTCTTCTCCCTGGGATCCAGGGACAGGATGCCTAGGAATGCTTCAAAGCTGTGCCAGGGAAGGTTCTGATTTGACATGAGGAAACATTTCTTTACCCAGAGGTTGGTCAAACACTGGAACAGGCTTTCTTAGAGAGCTGGTCGATGCCCCATGCCTGTCAGTGTTTAAGAGACATTTGGACAATGGCATTAATAACATGGTTTAGCTTTTGCACAACCCTGAATTGGTCAGGCAGTTGGACTAGACAATTTTAAGGTCCTTCTAACTGAACCGTTCTATTCTGTGATGTAATTATAAGTGATAGTTCTTCACCATAATTTCAAATGAGTTATCCGTTAAAGTAAAACAACGGCTTTACTGTTCCTCACTGTCCTCATCCCTGTTGTAGCTTTTACAAAAAGAAACGTGAAGTGCAGAGCTTTTCTACATGGGGAATTAATCTGGTTACAGATGAAAGCATGAATTCAAAGCAGAAGAGCTACTGCCTAACTAGAACTCTGTATTATTGTCCTATTATATGTCCCTTTCCTGATTTAAATACACACCCAAATCAAAGATAAGGGGGGGGGGGGGGGGCCTGTGTTAAAAACATAT
>JAVJGJ010000047.1:24418036-24432605 GCA_035590215.1 Microhierax caerulescens | reverse complement strand
TCCACCCCCGCCCCCCCCCCCCCCCCCCCCCAACCCCCGAGGAGCATAAAGTTGGAGGTACAGAATCTCACAATAGGATAAAACGCTAGCAGTATTTTCTCCTCAGAGTGATAATACTATCACGTTATAATAAATGATTTGTTTGAATAGGAAATGTATTTTAGATGTGACTGTTTATTTCCCTTTTTGTGCAAGATTACTGTAAGAATATGCATGAACGTGGCAGTTTGACAGAATAGCTCAATAAAAAATTTGCTCAAAATAGCATTCTTAGATTGCTGTTCCCTCGTTCAGCATGTAGTTTGGAAGCAGTTTAACTATAAGGTTTCTCTTTTGAGTTGAGGAAAGGACCTTAGAGATTGGTGAAATCCACAAACTGCATCAGTAGTTGACACTCAAACTTTCTAGTTTATGAAATTAACATCTCTACTTTGCAGCTTAAGCAATAGAGTAAAAATAGTATATTAGAGGCTTTATGAAGTAAAACAGTAACTGTGTGTCTCAGCTTTTTAAATGTTACGGTTCCAGTATGCATGTTCTGTACATCATGTGTATATATACGTGCATATACACATGTGCTTCCATGGCATATTTTCTTATTTGTTAGATGTGTCAAACAGTATAGTAAACTGTCAAAAATTCATATCAGAGCTTTCTTTAGTAAGAAGAACAAAACCCTTACTTTTGTGCCTGATGGAAGTTGCTGGCATCTTTTCAAACAGGTTCTCTAATGATCTTGTTTCACCATGGCAACCAATATGGAGGTGCTGGCTCAGCAGGTAGTGGAGACTCAGCAGGTGGCTGAGGTGAGTGACAGATGATATCACAACAGTTGGTATATGAGCTGTGAAATGAATAATATATTAGGGAGTCCTTGCTGTTTACAATTAAGTGTAAATGGAACAGGAAATCTTAACAGAACAGTATTGCTTTACAGCTGGGGACAAACAAGAGACCAGTGCAACCAATATGTAGTTTGTTTACCTTACTTCATTGTGGTGGCCCCCATGTTAGGATTGTAAGTAGGAAATTCAACATGAAATATAGAGAAACTTGGCTGCATTATGCATTGTTAAAAAAATTAGTGTAACAGAACTTATGGTCATTTGATCATTAGCTTGACCGTTCTGGACGTGAAAGGTTTTGGCTCATTTTTTGAGTTGTCATCTAAATCCAGTGTTTGAAGTTACCGGTTTTACTTATACACTATATAGAATTTACAGTAGGGTGATGAATTTAAATCAGCCTTTATATTTTCTGTCTATATCCATGAGAAAAAGAGCACAAAACCTACTTAAAGCAATATTAAGTGATGTCTTGTCTTGATGTATGTTTACTGAAGCTTGGATGCTCAACAGCTATAATGTCTAAATCAGGTCATAAATACTGAAACTGCTTGTGATTGTGGACATAGAAAAGAATCTGTTTATCTCCTTCAGTATGCAAACCAGTCAAGAAAATAAATGAGAATTTTTGTCTGTTTCAAATTATTTAGTTTAATTTCCTTCAAATTTACTATGTTTTATCATATGATTGCATAATTAAGGGATTTCATAAATAATGAAAGGCAAGTAGGCTGAGACCTCTGTAGACAAGGCCACTTTTCAGACATTTGTTTGGGGTTTTTTTTTTTGCATATCGAACTAAGATTACACTTGGATTTTAAAAAATATTTTTAGTTCAAGAAGAAGCTCTATATACAAAGGAAATATGTCTGTCATTGTGTTTTCAGAAATGGATTAGAGATTCCCTGCTTAACAGCAATTTTTTTCTGGGGGGAAAAAAAATAATATTCTTTTTAAATAGTGTGGAAAATGGCCTACTGAGTATCCTGAAATAACATCTAAGGAGTAGTTTCAAAAAACTAAAATTTCACACTGAAAACCAACAAGCATTTTTTCACTGTTGTTTGTTATACCAGGTATCAATTTGCAAGCTGCATTTTTTTAAAAACAAACTTGGAAATAAAAAACTGTAATGGAAATACTGGCAAACCTTATACTATTTTGGTAGAACTTGAGTGCTATAATTACATCTAAGGCACATAAAATATGTGACATTTGTAATTCCTCGTGCAGGAAATGCACCGTGGTAACATAGTGTGATGGTTGTAACTTGCCACTGGAGAGATCGCTCCATCTCAAGAGTGTATGAAGCTCTGTGATTTCTTCCTGGCCGGTGGGTAAATAGAGGGCTTCATCTCTTTACAGTATTCAACTCCTCCTTAAATTACATGCCTGTCCACTGCATAACACCATGAAAACTTAGCTCATGGAAAAACAGTTATAAGCAGCATTATGTCATTAAGAATTAATTAATGCTATGACTATGTTAATGTTGAACCGTTTTTTTATGAATGGCTGGCTGTCTGCTAATTTGTGTCTTCAGTCAGGTACAATTTTTAATACAGGTAGACACATCACTAGTTTTCTTGAAGCATGCTAAAATTCTGTGTTTGTACTCACTGTTTCTCAGAGAAAATCTAGCATGAAACCTGGCAGTGGCCTTAAAAAATGAGAATTTTTTATAATATATTTTATATCATAATTGATAACAAATAAATGGAAGGAGAGAGTGACATTAATCCTGCACTGACTGTTAAGTTATGAATGATGAGAGACAGGTTGCAAATAGGATAACTTAATGTGAATATTGGCAGGTTTAGCTATATCTGCATCATTTTTTCAACATACTTGCCACATATGTAGTGCATGGGTTTATTGAGAGCTATGATGCCAAGCACCAAATCAGACTGTCATGTAAGTAGGCCATATGCTGGTTTTCTTTCTTGAGCAATAGTTGATCAGTTTCCCATGAAACCGAATGTATCATAGAAGTCACTGAGCACACTCCAGCATTGCATGTATTTTTGTACTTTATTTTTAGGACTTTTTAAAATAGTCCTTGTAATGGTTTCAAATGGTTTCACTGCTGTTGCTTGCTTCTGCTTTATAGAAGTGTTGTTGCATTTTTCCAGCTGTGTATTTCTGAACAGATTGGGTGAGAGTTTCATTTCAGTTTCAACTGCAGTTGCCTTTACTTACAGTTCATGAAATGGAGAACAGAGAGCAGCCAGGGGATTCAGAGAGAATTTTGGCAATTCCCTCTCATCCTGAATAGCTTTTGAAAAGCATAAAAAAATACTTTGTGTTAAAAGAACCTTCTCCACCCTGGGTATCCCCTAGCAGAGCCTCAGGCTTTAAGTCCAGTAAGGTAATTTGAGTGGTACAGCAGTAGAAACAGCTCAGGCTGGGTGCCTCCACAGAGGGACCCTGAAGAAAGAAATTCCTGGGCAATTATGCCCTTGCAATGTAAGTCTTCCACCCCTTGTGACAGTTTGGACCAGTAATAATATTAGAGTCTAGGGTCGTCTTGTTCTTCATTGGGTCACTTCATTGTTTGTAGGTGGGCTGTTTCTTTTTCTGTCTCTAAGGTTTCAGCTTCTACTGATACTTCTACCAGCCTTCCTTGTTTCCTTACCTTCCAGCGTGAACCAGCTCTTGAGGACCTCTTTCACAGGATTACGTAAAAGTTCAACGTATCTGGGTGAAAGCTTGTGGCCTAGGGCTTCAGCAAATTTAGTTACTAATGCTAAGCAGCTTAGTTAACTCCAGACGGTTTCAGTGCAGTATTCCTTAACATTTAGCCTTAATGCAAAAATAGGTAATGCTGCTTTTCTCAAGTGTTTATTTAGTACTGTCACTGTGCAATATATCAGTGGCCCAGGTTCAGTCCCAGCACAGGCTTTGACTTGATTTGCATGTTGTTTAAGAAAAATATATTTGGTTATGAAATGGAGATGTATTCCCTGTGCAGTGAATTAGTTTTTAGTGCGGTTTTTAAACAGCACTGTCACTGTGGGGAGGAATAAGGACTGTTTCCTCTTTCCAACATCAACTTTGGTGTGACCAGGAGGAACTTCTAGTAGCTGCTAAAACTGTCCCCTTCTGCCTCCATGACAGCCAGAGACTATTCCCAGTGCATCCTTTTTCTCAGTCAGAGGCTACAGGGAGAGTCACAGGAGATGACTCTGTTGAGCCCTGTGCTTACTGGGATCTTGTTTATGCCAGCTGCATTGCTGGGAGAATTTTAGTTGCTTTCGGTTCCCTTGGTGCCCTGGTAAGAACCTATGAAAATCTTGAGCCTTTCTGAAAGCATGTTTTGCCATGGGACTGAAAAAATACTGGATATCTTTGTCACATAAAGTATTTTCTTGACCTTCTTCAGATCTCTCTGATAAGTTACATCATAAGTAGTTCAGCAATTTTGGCTTAAGTCCAGATGAAGCACAGTGTGCTGAAAAAGAAGAGTAGAAACACTGTGTTCTGGTGAAATAAGTTTAGCTTTGTTGTAAGAATTAATTAGGTGTAAAATCAGGCCATTTGTGTTTAATGTTATTATCATTGGCCATTTTCTCATTTTTGGGTAAGTTTTCACGTTAGAGTTTTGATGCTGAGTCTTCTGAAACAATTTTTAGTTAAAATAGAGCTTTTGTCAAGTTACTGTTAATTGCAGAAGGCCTAGACACCTCTCAGGGTGATGGTATATTTCACATAAAACATATATTGGAGTAAATAGATCCTACATGGCTTACACAGCTTGGCAGCCTCTGAATGCAGTGTTGCCAGATGTGCTGTAGCTGCTGTAATATAGGCTTTGAGGTGTTACGCAAGACGTAGTCAGAGATTATTTTTTTTTTATTAGTGTACAGGTAAGCCAAGAATTGCAGCTTCTTCCATGACTGTTGCCTTTATATGTCTCATACAAGATCTTGCACCAGTGTCCTTTTAGGGCAGTTTAATTACAGATGAGTTCTTCCATGGTGGATCTGAATTCTGTCTGCCATTCTACAAAGGGCCCAAGTGGTTAGGACAGTAAATTCCAAAGAGTATAACCTAATTAATTTTTTTTTTCACATCTGTGAAAGAAATCTATTTGGATATTTCCAGGCAATACATATTTTTTCTTAAAAGCCTATTATTAATTTAATATCTAAAGTAGTTTGTTAGGAAAATTATCTACAGAAAAATAAATCTTTCTGATTTGATTTGAGATTAGCATTTTTTTTACGGTGTAAAGCTTGGTACCATATTTTTCATTGACATTTTTTAACTGTTTTATGAGGGGAAACTTGTAAAAAATAGTTTAGGTTTCTGGGTGCAGTTGAACATACTTGATCTGTGGTATCTTACCTGTGCCTTATTTTAATTTCAGTTCTCTTTTCAATAATATTAATATCTCTGAAATTGGTTTACACTTAGTGAGAACTGCTCAGTGTATTCACACAGTACAATTACTTTGGCTTTTAGTGGCATGAATATAAAAAATGGTCTTCTACTTAAGTTAGAGAAGCATTCTTAGAAGGATGTTTCCAATAAGTGAGATACATACAACAACAAAAGTAAGACACCAAGTAGAATGATAGATATTTGGACTAATTTCTGAATAATGTTTTCCTGTGAGAAGTACTATGTACAGTCATTTCAGGATTTCTCAGTAACTTAAGAGGCTCTCTGTTAAACATAATATATACTCTTGTAAATATTGTTCTATATGAATGTCACTGTTGAATTACTAGAAACTAAAGTTATAAAATACTAACTTTGCTTTGCTATGGGTGTTTATTACAGTAGCATAGTTGATGTCCTATAAAAATAAAGAGTGAAAGCCTTTGTAGCTGTAATATTTGTGTGCAGCATACAGTACTTGAGACAAGTTCTATCAACAAAAAGAGTTACCATGCCATAAAAATCTAACGTTACTCTTGGTTAAAGATGCATTTTGTGTATTTTATGTTTCTTGCTCAAATCTTAGAGATTTTGTGGGTCACTTAGGCAGTTGTGACAAAGTCGTTAACCACATTAGTTGTTACTAATGTAGCACTAACTACATTAGTACACTAGTTGACTAGTTGACTAGGTTTCATATTTTATTTCAAATTTTCATTACTTTGCTAGCTTGTCTTTTGATTCAGAAAACAGGAAACTTCTAGCCTTTTTTTTTTTCTTACTATACATTTTTATATCACTTCTGCTTAAGTATTACAAAGATTCTGTCTTCTCTTTGCAATACAGCTATTCCAAACTTCAGAGCTGAGAAGTCCACTTCTGAACAGAGGGTTATGTAGTGATATAGTGTTATTATATTCAGGATTTGTTTTTTGTCCCAGGAAAGACAGCTGCTAATCGGGTATCATAAATGTCTTTCCTGGGTTAATTGGACAAATGAAAGCCTAGAGTAACAAGATTAAGTGTGGTGTCAGATAATAAGCACAAGGAAAATCCAACTAAAATTTCATTGGGTTTTCTCACATGTCTTAGGTCCTCAAACTTTTTAAGCAGGGGGCCGGCGTGCGGGTGAAGTGGCAGGCAGTCATCTGTGGCTGCTGGTTCCCCCCCCCACCCCCCGGCGGGGGGGGCAAGGGGGGTCTGTAAATACTGGGGGGATGGATTGAGGACCCTGGGGGACTGTATCCGGCCTGTGGGCTGTAGTTTGAGGACCCCTTCTCCACAGTAGATCAGTTAGTTGACCTAACATTTATGTTGTACCCATGCTGTAAATACATTCACAGGAGTTACAGTAACTATTCATAGATACTATTTCTAGAGAGTTGCATGATAAATAGTTGTGTTTTCTATCAAGTAAAGAGCCTAATTTCGATAGTGAGCATGTTTCTGTGCTAAGATTAGGAGTCCTTGAAGTTAATAGAAAATACCAGTGTATACTTAGACACCTAGATCATGCATTTGTTGCATAAGGCTTTGTGGTGGGAGTCTACTGGACCTAAGTTTACTGTCATAAAACTTGTCAAGCACATGGTGATTTTTCCCAAAACTGCACATGCTAGAACTTTAACAAATGTTACTTTCTAAGAATTCTAAAACATTTTCTACTTTCACCCATTTGTCAGCCGTTATTGCAACCTCATAGAAGTGTTTTGTTACGGAGTTTAAACTAATTTATCACACGTATGTCATGAACTTACTGTATGAAGTAATGTGTATTAGGACTGATTATGCTGTGTCATATTTGAGGACCTTGGGCTACTTTAGAAAGCTTAATGAACTTTAAGGCTGAAGATGCTCCACAGGGAATGTGGTGGACTTGCCTTTCAGTTTTGCTGATTTGAAAATAATTCAAGATACAAGCAGACTCTTTTCTCAGATTTCATTTTGCTGTTTTGCAGTTCACAGAGTGAGCAGGTTGAGGGGCTTCAGAACAGAGAACAGGGGGAGAAGGAAGCTTGATAACATGGGACTGTGTTCCCCAGATGAAATTAATCTTACTGTTAGACAAACTCCCTCACCAGCTGACAAAACAGCAGGAATACATTGATTCTGCTCCCTTGGTTACAGGGAATGATAGTGAACTTGGCCTTCAGAGGAACAGGGTCACAGAGAGGGCATTTTAAAACATTCCTGGCTGCTTTCTGTGATTGAAATCCTCAGTAATGGAAACTGGATGAAAATAACTGTGATCTGACTGAAAGTGACCTTGACATTTTTCTGGGATTGTTTTGCTCTCAGAGGTTTGCTGAGGAAAAATGTAAGACCGCAGGAAGAATTTGACACTGTAAGTACTGGAGTCTGTACAGTGTACAGTAGCTAGAGAGCTCCAGGAAGAAAACAGTACTAAGGGAATTAAAGGAGATTAACATAAGTGTATTTGATGTGTTTTGTGTAGGGAAATTAGGGGATGTTGAGCTATATTTTACATGTATTATATTCTGACTACGTCTTAAGTTGCAACATTAGTGGTTACTTTTAAGTGATTGTTCACTAAACCTTTGTAAAATGTGGTGCACTGAAGTCTTCTATGATATATGGCCTACTTTCCTCACCTCTTCAAGATGAAGTCTCATTTGAGACTCTTTCCCATCTTAAAGAAATTCAAGTGTATTTTTTAAAAATCCATTTTAGAATTGCAGAAACTTATCTTCAGTAACTTGGAAGGACTAGGTCTTTACATGTAGAGCTTCTGCAACTGTTGCTTTAAACATGATACGGGTTTCTTGTGTAATTTTTCTTCTGAACAACAGATTTGAATAGTCAATGTTATGTTTAATCCTGTAAGTAAACATAATATAATGCTAAACAGTATTATCTTCCTGATATGAGTACATACAAGCCATTTTCTTTCAGAATACTTTGATTCAATTTATTTGGTAGTCTAATTAAAGATAGCTTAATTTTTCCTACAGTATTTATATAAGCTGTCTGAAGTTAACCTTGCAAATCTCTGATAGAACTTTTTGAGAGTGTTGCATATTTTCAGACTGCTATTCCTGTTTGTTTTGGTTTGGTGGCTGTTGGTTTTTTTTGTTTTAATACTTTGAATTAACAAGTCAAGTTTGGTGTGACAGACTGGATAGGACCATAATAAACCATCACATATTTATCTATTTGGATCCCTTGTAGGTGTGTCACAATGCTGAAGGTAGAAATATTCCTGTCAAACAAAATGATAGAAGATTATTTTTCCTTAATTTTGTAAATTGTGTATTTCCAAAAATATGTTCCCTTTTTGCATTTGATTTATTTACCATGATTATTGTTCTGCTGTCAACCAATGGCACGTGTTTTCACTCTGGAAAATAAACTTGAGATATTTAGTAGCAGTCAGAAATGTAAAGCTGTTCTTATTCCATTGAGTATTAAGGAGACAAGCATGAAAAGAAGGTAAAATCTTTCATTTCAGAGTCCTACACCATCCTGAGTATGTATGCATGTTAATAAGATTATAAAATTAAATTGTATGTGCACACTGAAGCATTTATTGATACTGGACAAATTACTCTTCATTGTTGTACTATATCTTCCCAGCCCAGAGCAGACTAACATTTTGTCTGTTTTCAGTTTAATAAATACATGTTTTTGAATATTTAAACATGAAAATGACGTATCAGCATATAATGGCAGCTGGTCTCAGACTTGCCCAACTTTACAGAGAACTCACCTAAGACAAGATAACTAGTCATGTGGTGAGGATGAGTAGTAACCCAAAGGAGACTGAAGATGATCAGTAAAAATAAACCTTTACATGAGGGTGTGGTCTGTTCTATAAAACTGAGAAAGTGTTTTAAAGCATAAAGCACTAGGTTTTATATTGACATAGTACCTGAAAACACTGTTGTATAATAGGACCCTTCTGCAGCAGGTACTCTACAAACCAGGAATAAGAAATGGTTATTTAGTCCCAAAATGTTTGCAGAAGAATTTTGGTGCAGTTACCATATATATACTGGCATTTTTTTAAGGAGTTGCTATAAATCCTTGAAAAACATGGAAAAATGCAGCTGCCTGCAATGCGTTGTGGTGTAAGATGTGACAGTATTTCAAAAAAAAGCTAAGGTTTCTATAATTGGAGGTGAAAGAACTGGAAAACAGTTTTAAAAGATCTTTTTGTTTTAATCTAGACCTTTAAAAGGGTGTATAGCTTAGATAATAATTTGGCATGGAAGATAGAAATCGTTATTCAAATGTGTCCTTTAAGTGTCTTGGCTTGGGGAATCTTGGTTTTTTTCTCCCCTAGGTATTGTTTTCTGCTGCTGGATGCCTTGAATCATCCAATAATTAGAAGATTCTGTTATTTCTACATCTTTCCTGTATGTTTTCCTCATTTACCATGCAACTTTGGCGACTTGTATATTAAAGTTAGTTAGAGATTCTATGTTCAGTTTAGGTTTTACTTTTATAGTATATGGACTACTTATGGTACAGGCAATAGGACAACAGAAAGTGTGTTTTCATTAAAGTGCTGTGTATTTTAACATCTTTGCTTCCCCAGAGAGACTGCAGTAAATTTTTCTTGGTATCAAACCTGGTTTTTATTTCTTGGCATCACAAATTAACTTTTTTGTATATTAAACAGGAAAGCTTACAAAATTAAGATTATTTTTTTTCCATGCAAGCTTAAATGATGACTGAATTGTCACTACTCTGTTGTCCAACTGTATAGATTTTGATAAATAAATAATTCCAAGATTGTTTAAAAGATTATTTAATAAAAACTATCTTTGAACTTCCTGGTTTTGACCACATGTCACTGCAGATCATAGAATCATAGAATGGATTAGGTTGCAAGAGACCTTAAACATCATCTAGTTCTCTAGGCATCTATGCTGGCACTGGCATCAAACTAGTAGGAGTGGGATGGATTGAGGTTTCTCTCCCCAGACAGTTTTAGTTTAAAGCCCTTTTCACCAGCTTGGAAAGCCTATGACCTGAGCTGCTTTTCCCCTTCTCTGTCAGATGGACATCAGCCCCCGGTAGACCAGGTTTCTCAGTGACTCTCCATGGTCTAAGTAGTAAGCTCCTGGCTGTGGCAGCAGTCCTGTAACCATTTGTTGAGTTGCCAGATTCAGCTGAGCCTTTTGAACCCTTTCCCTTTGACTGGTAGGATTGGTAATAAACACTGATTTGATATTCTCAGATTACCATATAGAATACAATTGTTGTACTCAGTCATACAGTTGACACAGTCCTATAGATTCTGTGGGACAATGTAAATGTGATCTTTGGGGGTATTTATGAAAACCCAAATTATTGTTTACAATCAACATTTACAAGTATTGTAAATTATACCATTTAGAGTATAAAATTATTTGAAATATGAAACTATCAAATCGTAAAATCTGTTCTAAAATGTAAGTAAGATTTATTTTGCATTAGGCAGACTTATCTAAAAATCTAGGCTGTTAATCATTGACATTACAGAACATTTTCCCAAAGAATAAAGTTTTGACCTATATGCACTGTTTTTAAATAGGTAGTTATGGGTTAAATTGAATGTTAAAGAAATTAGTAAAGACATATTCTGTTCATATTTATAGAGTACATCACTGCAGCATTTTATTCCAATTGAAATGGAATGTCTGTATAAATTTCTATTGTATTGTAAGAATTTATAGTGTTTGTTACTCAGATATACTACATGTGTAAGATTTGCTGTCAGCAGTCTTTTAAATATTACTGGCTTTCCATCATTTTATAGAATAACTTTCAGTAAAGAATGTGACTGAAAAAGTATTCATGTTGTGCTGTTGACTGCGGACAGTAATGTCACCTCTGGAGTGCTGCAGTCCAAAATACTAGTGTCTTGTGTGCACTAACTGTTTTTCAGCTATTTCAAAGCTTTTTTGAAAATACTGGTGAACATATGCAGTATATGGGTTTAGAACCAAATTACCTCCTTTGTTTTGAGTTTTCTCATGAGACTTAAAACATTGAGCCATGTCATCAACTAGTAACTTGTAAAATGACCGAGAAAGCAGAGCTTTCATAATGAGTACAGCACAAATAAGCATATGAATTTTTCTTTTAAGTTACTGTATTATAGGTAGCAGAATGAATCAGCTTTTCCTCTATTGAAAACAAACAAAAAGAGATCTGGAACTAATCATATTCTAATTCTTCAGGAACTTCCAGGGTAATTTTGATAAACTTTGTTCTGATTTTGTTTGGTTAAGCCTAATTTTTTGTGTGGTCAGGTTCCAAATGAAGAATAGCAAAGACGCATGTAGCAACTGTGAAAAAAATATATATAGACATCTACACCTGCAGATATTTCTTTGTGTTACAGACTGATAGAATAGCTTCAGCTCATGTCTATATCTGAACACACACACACCCCGCAGTAATACTAAATAAGGTACTTTGTATAAGTGTCTGTATATTCTAAACTTAATAAAAATGGGAGTATTGTATGGCTGTGGGGAGTGGCACGGGGGGTAAGGGGCATGATGGTGGTGGTTTGGTTTTGTGGTTTCGGTCATCAATCAGATGCATTCTATTCCCCAGAAAAGCCAATATTGTGACAAATCATTGAAAACAAATCCAAGTTGGTTTAATGACTGTAATCTATCAAATATATTTAGATTCTATGCTATAGGGCCCTCTGATGTTTAATATATGTAAAAGACTTTGGTACTGTAACAGTAAATGAAAATTCTTTGTTATTTACAGGTGCAAACTGTTCAGACTCCACTATCTGAATCTCCAGTGATGACCAGCCCTTCCCAACGTATCCAGATAATTTCCACAGACTCCTCTGTAGCTTCACCACAACGCATTCAGGTAAAAATCCATTAAGTAACTTAACTATTACATCATTTTTTTCTCCTCCTTCCACCCTTTCCCATGATTTGATACAAAATCATGCTAAAGTGCTTTCATAGACTTTGTTAACTTTTGTCAGAACGGATCATTTTTAGTGCAAACTCAGATTCTCTTTCTTCCTCAGCATGTATTTGGTGATGACCAATTGGCTGTATATGATAATTGTTTTGATGATGTAGTCAGTGAGGAATATTTGCAGAGGTTGAACTTAGCCTACGCATACAAATCTCCTAAGCTCTAGCCATAGCAAATGGGCAGATATTGACAACAGAACACCTAACATCATCTCCAAGGGCATTCCTCTTTCTCTTTCTCCCTCTGCCTTATTTAGGAGCCAGTGGGAGACCAGCTTATGTAGGATAAAGTTAGTAGCCTTTGGGAATGCTGCACACTGGGTCGTTGTTACTGATAATGTAAAGATACCAGAATGTATGCAGTGAAAAATGATAGGAGATTAGTTGTTAACGTTACTAGAGTGTTTCAGTACTGCAACACTGAGCTTTTGCCTTCCTTGACCTTGTTCTGTGCCAGTACACTCCTATTCCCATGTAATTCTGCTAGAGGTGGTGCTGGAAAAGAGGATCTTGCACTCCATGGCATTTGAAACAGTCCTGGCAAAGCATCCTCCATCACAGGATGGAGTTTTCCTGGGATGTGTCTTGATCAGGGTGGATGGGTTCTGCCCCACTGAACAGCCCTGAAAACACTTTAAAAATGATTTTGACATTGTCATTATACTCTCGATGCATGATAAAAATTGTCATTATACTCACTATGCATGATAAATTTTTTTTCTGTAATGTTATTATCAAAGATTCAAATGGCAGCATGTATAATAACTTACATCACTGTTTTTTCTTATGAACCTAAATGTCATCTACTTCTTATCCAACCTAATTTTTTTGTCTTAGTTCTTTATTATCATCAGTGCTTATATCTGATCCATGAAAAATTACAAAGAAGCCCATATTATTTTTCTTTATAGACAGCACCAAAGAGATGTTCTTTAGTTAACAACGTTTAGCTATGTATTTTATTTAAGATGTTACTCCTTAGTTATCAACAAAAGGTGGAATAAGGCAGCCTTATTATTTCACATGCTGATTCTCAAGATTCTTTTATAACAGAAGGTTTCTATTTTTGTTACAGTTGTCTGGTAACATAATCTCTATTTTGCATGGTAGAGTAACTATCAATATGTATCAATATTCCATTGCAAGGTAGATGTTCTCACAACATATGTAACTGAAGCATAATGAATGTTCAACTTTCATAAGGTAGGGCCTTTTGTTCAATTCTGCAAAATACTCTACCTCCTAATATCCCCGATATTTCGCAAAAAAGCCTGTGTCTCCATGATGAAGAAGAATATCAGGAGAGTATCCCTGCTTCCTCAAAACAAATACAGGCAAGATTTTAGTGGTGTGAATCCAAATCCCAGATCAGATTTCACTGTGAATTGTCCCATTAGTTAAGATCTGCATGAAAATTCCCATATCTCTCAATTATTAACAATATCAGACTCACACTTTTCACAGTTCTGCCTAGTGTTTTCTGTCTATGCAGTGGGTATGTAGATAGATGTATGTTTGGTTTGATTTTACTGTTTTGCATCTATGTAGATAGCTGCAACAACTTTGCACCTGTATAATAAATGTACAAATAGCAAAATTGTAAGTAACAAGGACAGTTACCAGAGAGTGTCATATAACTCCAAGACAGAATGAAATGAAAGGTTTTAAAATGTGGCTCATGAAATGCTTCAATATGTTTTACAGATTGTGACAGATCAGCAAACAGGCCAAAAAATCCAAATAGTGACAGCAGTGGACTCGGCTGTGTCTCCAAAGCAACAGTTTATTTTAGCCAGTCCAGATGGAACTGGTACAGGAAAGGTGATATTGGCAGCACCTGAGACATCTAATGCCAAACAGCTTATCTTTACCACCACGGACAACATTGTGCCAGGCAGAATTCAGGTAAATATAGTAATTGAGATAGACCATAGAAATTTTTTTCCAGTTTTTGATTTTTTAGATTATTTAAGTCTATAATTGCTTTAAGACAAATTGCAATAGTTTTCTAAAGAGTTAATGACAGGAATTAGATCGTACTAATCATAGGTTTTGTTGTTCAGTCATAAATCCTCCTGTCTTCATGCTCCTTGTGCATTCCATTGCACTCAAGCACCCATGTTGTGTGTTGTCATTAAAATTCCAAAGACATAAGCAAATGCTTAAGTTACGATGGTGCTTGTGAGGAGTGCCAGGATATCAGATGGTCTGCTCAAGATTCACAGATATAGAGAGAAACAAGCTCTTTGGAGAAGAAGCTGTCCTTTGCCATAGTTGTGATCTTGAGCATAATCCAGACCAACAGGAGCTTTCAAGGGGAGGGGGGGGGGAACGTGGGAAACCTGGACACAAGAAGAGCTGGGGTTACTGTAGTCTTTT